>JARQOD010000003.1:363315302-363351785 GCA_033576555.1 Oophaga sylvatica
TGCAATCCCAGAAAACCCTGAAAAACACCAACTCTACTAATTTCAAAATCACCTGAGATCACACGACCTCTACCACCTAAATTAGCTCTCTGGTGTAACAAAATCAAAACAGCAGCCACTGAAAAAACTGGAAAAAGCAAAAGAACAAAACTCAGTGGCTGAACTAAACTGAGAAGGCAGAAGCCCCCGGAGGGGACCCAGAAGGCCCCCAAAGAAGTGCAGGACAAAATGCAAAAATATAGCAACAACACAAAAGAAGAAAAATTCTTATCTGGTAGCAGGAGATGCAGACACGACACAGCAGGCTACAAGGGAAACTGGAATGAAGGATTCAGACCAGAACAATTGATCACCGGCAACCCTGATGGGAAAATGACTCCCTTATATAAGACCAGTCAGTAACACCTGATTCCAGTCCTCACAATCTTCACTAGTACCGCTTGTAACCACCAGAGGGAGCCTCTGCTCAGAACTCATCTCAAACCCATTCACAACAGTACCCCCCCCTTGAGGAGGGGTCACCGAACCCTCATTTGAGCAACCAGGTCGGTCAGGATGAGTTCTATAATACGCACGGATAAGTCTCCTAGCATGGATGTCCGAAGCAAACACCCAAGAATTGTCTTCCTGACCATAACCTCTCCATTTAACCAAATACTGGAGTCTTCGTCTAGAAAAACAAGAATCCAATATTTTCTCAACCACATACTCCAGATTGCCCTCAACCAAAACAGGGTCAGGAGGCACAGTAGCAGGAACCACTGGCTCAACAAACCTCTTCAACAAGGACTTGTGGAACACGTTATGGATCTTAAATGTCCCTGGAAGAAGCAAACGAAAAGAAACAGGATTAATAATCTCCATGATCTTATAAGGTCCAATGAACCTAGGCTTAAATTTAGGAGATGCTACTCTCATAGGAATATTCTTTGAGGACAACCAGACCAAGTCCCCCACTTTAAACCGAGGACCATCAGTCCTATGCCGGTTAGCAAACCGCTGGGCCTTCTCCTGAGAGAGGGACAACCTCTCCACTACCTGTCCCAAATCTGTTGCATACGCTCAACAACAGAGTCAACACCTGGACAGACAGAAGCTTCCGTCTGTCCTGAAGAAAATCGAGGGTGAAAACCAGAATTACAGAAAAACGGAGACATCAAAGTGGCAGAGCTAGCCCTATTATTAAGAGCAAACTCAGCCAAAGGCAAAAAAGAGACCCAGTCATCCTGATCAGCAGACACAAAGCATCTTAGATAAGTCTCTAATGTCTGGTTTGTTCTCTCAGTTTGACCATTGGTCTGAGGATGAAATGCCGAGGAGAAAGACAATTGAACACCCAGTTTAGAACAAAAAGTCCTCCAAAATCTGGAAACAAACTGGACTCCTCTGTCAGACACAATGTTCTCAGGAATGCCGTGTAAACGAACCACGTGCTGAAGAAACAACGGCACCAATTCAGAGGAGGAAGGCAACTTAGGTAATGGCACAAGATGTATCATTTTGGAAAACCTATCACAAATTACCCAGATGGTGGTCATTCTCTGAGAAACAGGAAGATCGGAAATGAAATCCATAGAGATATGGGTCCATGGTCTCTTGGGCACAGGCAATGGCATCAACAAACCACTAGAGCGAGAGCAAGGCTTGGAGCGAGAGCAAGTCCCGCAGGACTGCACAAATTCCCTGACATCGCGAGACAAGGTAGGCCACCAAAAGGACCGACTAACCAAGTCTCTGGTACCAAAAATTCCGGGATGCCCAGCCAATGCGGAACAATGAATCTCAGACATCACACTCTTTTTCCATTGGTCCGGGACAAACAATTTTCCAACAGGGCAGCGCTCGGGCCTATCCTCCTGACACCCCTCCAGAGCAAGTCTCAAATTGGGCGAGATGGCGGAAAGAACTACACCCTCTTTCAAAATAACAGAAGGATCAGATAACTCAGGAGAGTCCGCAAGGAAACTCCTCGAGAGGGCATCCGCCTTAACATTCTTAGTGCCAGGAAGAAAGGAAACCACAAAATTAAAACGTGTGAAAAACAAGGCCCACCTGGCCTGTCTAGGATTGAGTCGCTTGGCAGATTCCAGATAGACCAGATTCTTATGGTCCGTAAGGACCACCACCTGATGTTTGGCTCCCTCCAGCCAATGTCTCCACTCTTCAAAAGCCCACTTCATGGCCAATAACTCCCGATTACCCACGTCATAATTACGTTCAGTAGGAGAAAATTTTCGAGAGAAAAAGGCACAAGGGTTACTTTTAGAGGTCTCTGGATCTTTTTGGGACAAAACGGCACCTGCCCCAATTTCAGAGGCATCAACCTCCACCTGAAATGGCAGAGAAACATCAGGCTGCCGTAGAACAGGAGCAGAAGTGAATCTCTGCTTAAGTTCCTGAAATGCAGAGACTGCCTCAGGAGGCCAATTCACCACATCAGAACCCTTTCTGGTCAAATCAGTTAATGGTTTAACAATAACCGAGAAATTACCAATAAATTTACGATAAAAATTGGCAAAACCCAAAAATCTCTGAAGAGCCTTTAATGAAGTAGGTTGGACCCAATCACAGATGGCCTGAACCTTGACCGGGTCCATTTCAATAACAGATGGGGACAAAATGAATCCCAGAAATGAGATCTTCTGTACGCCAAAAAGACACTTTGATCCCTTCACATACAGAGCATTATCCCTCAAAATCTGGAACACAGTCCGAACATGTTTCACATGAGAGTCCCAGTCATTAGAAAAAATCAAGATATCATCCAAATAAACAATCAGAAATTTGTCCACAAAATCCCTGAAAATGTCATTCATGAAGGACTGGAAGACGGAAGGGGCATTAGTGAGCCCAAAGGGCATCACTAGGTACTCAAAATGCCCTTCAGGGGTATTGAATGCCGTCTTCCATTCATCCCCGTGCTTAATGCGAATAAGGTTATACGCCCCCCTGAGGTCAAGCTTGGTAAACCATGTAGCGTTTTTCACCCTGGAAAACAGGTCAGAAATCAAGGGTAACGGGTATTGATATTCCACAGTAATATTGTTCAAGAGACGATAATCAATACACGGCCTTAATGAACCATCTTTTTTGGCCACAAAGAAAAAACCGGCACCTAAGGGTGAAGAGGATGGTCTGATATGACCCTTCTCCAATGATTCCTTGATATAAGACCGCATAGCGTCATGTTCAGGTACAGACAAGTTAAAAAGGCGACCTTTAGGGAATTTACTACCCGGCACTAATTCAATAGCGCAGTCATAACTCCTATGGGGAGGTAAGGATGCAGATTTACTTTCGCTAAACACATCAGAAAAATCAAACAAAAAGTCAGGAACATCCTGAGCTTGGGGGGAGGCAGAAAAAACAGGAGTGTTGGTATTAACACATTGGCAGCCCCAACTGGTTACAGACACAGATTTCCAATCCAAAACAGGATTATGAGACTGTAACCAAGGGAAACCCAGCACGATAATGTCATGCAGATTATATAGAACCAAAAATTTGCAGCACTCCTGGTGATCAGGTTCAACCCTCATTATCACCTGAGTAGAAAACTGGGGTTTATTCTCAGCCAAAGGGGTAGAATAGATCCCCAGTAGGGGAATAGACTTCTGTAGGGGTATCAAGGGAAACCCACAACGTTTAGCAAAATCATAATCCATCAGGTTAATAGCTGCTCCAGAATCAACGAAAGCCTGAGCAGAAAATGAGGACAGAGAGCATATCAGAGTGACAGTTAATAAAAACTTAGTCTGAACACTACCCAAGACAACTGAGCGTGCAAAACGTCTTCCCCGCTTAGGGCAGACTGAAATAGCATGAGAGGCATCACCACAGTAGAAACATAACCCATTGCGCTTTCGAAACTCATGACGCTGTGCCCCAGACACCACTCTATCACACTGCATGGTTTCAGGAGCTGGTTCACAAGGCAACCCCATTCCACGCATACTTCTCCGCTCACGCAAACGTCTGTCAATTTGAATCGCTAATGACATAGAATCATTGAGACCAGAGGGGACAGGGAATCCCACCATAACATCCTTTACATTATCCGACAGACCCTTCCGGAAAAGGGCCGCCAAAGCGTCGTCATTCCATTTGGTCAGGACTGCCCACCTACGGAATCTCTGACAGTATAACTCAGCGTCATCAAGCCCCTGATTTAATGCCAACAAGGCTTTTTCAGCTTGATCAGTGACATTAGGCTCATCGTACAATAACCCCAAAGCCTGAAAAAACGCATCAACATCACTCAAAACAGGATCCCCAGGTATCAGGGAAAAAGCCCAATCCTGAGGATCGCCGCGCAGGAGAGAGATGATAATTTGAACCTGCTGCGCTGCGTTTCCTGAGGACTTAGATTTTAAGGCAAAAAACAATTTACAATTATTTTTGAAATTCTGAAACTTAGCTCGATCCCCTAAAAACAAATCTGGCATGGGGATCCTAGGTTCCACAACAGGCAACCCAGCAAGATAGATAGCAATACTCCGAACCTCAGTGGCAAGCTGATCCACACGGCCAGACAACTGTGCAAACTCCATTGGGAGAAAAGATCCTCCCCAGCACCCAGAGATACAGAGGGAAAAAAAAAAAAAAAAAAAAATGCAACAAACAGAAAAATATCTCTGACAACTCTGACAACCTTTTTTCTATCACAATATTTTTTCCCTTCTGTGAGTACCATACAATTTTAATTTTTAGGCCGGTGATACTGTTATGTTTCGGTAGCTGAGGAGTGCAGGTAAAAAAGGCAATACACCAGAGCAGTTGGAATCTATGGGATTGCAGTACCCTGACTAACCACCACAACTAGAGGCAGCCGTGGAGCGTTCCTACGTTGGTCCTAGACGCCTCGTCACAGCCTGAGAAACTAACTACACCTAAAGATAGAAATAGGAAAGCTATCTGCCCCGGAGCAGAACCCCAAAGATAATAGAAAGCCCCCAAACATGTAATGGCGGTTAGACAAGAGGAAATACTGACACAGAAAGAAAATAGAATGAGCAAACGCTGGGGCCCAAACTATCTAAATAGAAAAGGACAGGAAGGGTACTTACTGCAATCCCAGAAAACCCTGAAAAACACCAACTCTACTAATTTCAAAATCACCTGAGATCACACGACCTCTACCACCTAAATTAGCTCTCTGGTGTAACAAAATCAAAACAGCAGCCACTGAAAAAACTGGAAAAAGCAAAAGAACAAAACTCAGTGGCTGAACTAAACTGAGAAGGCAGAAGCCCCCGGAGGGGACCCAGAAGGCCCCCAAAGAAGTGCAGGACAAAATGCAAAAATATAGCAACAACACAAAAGAAGAAAAATTCTTATCTGGTAGCAGGAGATGCAGACACGACACAGCAGGCTACAAGGGAAACTGGAATGAAGGATTCAGACCAGAACAATTGATCACCGGCAACCCTGATGGGAAAATGACTCCCTTATATAAGACCAGTCAGTAACACCTGATTCCCAGTCCTCACAATCTTCACTAGTACCGCTTGTAACCACCAGAGGGAGCCTCTGCTCAGAACTCATCTCAAACCCATTCACAACAGGTGCTGGTCTGTCCAGTGAAGATTGTGAGGATTGGGAATCAGGTGTTACTGACTGGTCTTATATAAGGGAGTCACCTTCCCATCAGGGTTGCCGGTGATCAATTGTTCTGGTCTGAATCCTTGATTCCTGTTTCCTTTGTAGCCTGCTGTGTCGTGTTTGCATCTCCTGCTAACAGATAAGACATTTTCTTCTTTTTGTTTTTGTGCTTGATTTTTGCATTTTGTCCTGCACTTCTGTGGGGGCCTTCAGGGTCCCCTCCGGGGGCTTTTGCCCTCTCAGTTTAGTTCAGCCACTGATGTTTGTACCTTTGCTTTTTCCAGTTTTTTCAGTGGCTGCTGTTTTGATTTTGTTACACCAGAGAACTAATTTAGGTGGTAGAGGTCGTGTGATCTCAGGTGTTTTTGAAATCAGTAGAGTTGGTGCTTTTCAGGGTTTTCTGGGATTGCAGTAAGTACCCTTCCTATCCTTTTCTATTTAGTTAGTTTGGGCCCCAACGTTTGCTCATACTATTTTCTGTCTGTGTCTGTATTTCTTCTTGTCTAACCGCCATTACATGTTTGGGGGCTTTCTTTTATCTTTGGGGTTCTGCTCCGGGGCAGATAGCTTTCCTATTTCTATCTTTAGGTGTAGTTAGTTTCTCAGGCTGTGACGAGGCGTCTAGGACCAACGTAGGAACGCTCCACGGCTGCCTCTAGTTGTTGTGGTTAGTCAGGGTACTGCAATCTCATAGATTCCAACTGCTCTGGTGTATTGCCTTTTTTGCCTGCACTCCTCAGCTACCGAAACATAACAGTCCACAGTGTCGAAGGCAGAAGACAGGTCCAGGAGAAGGAGGACAGAGTAGTGACGCTTGCTCTTGGCGGTTAGTAGGTCGTTGGTGACTTTAGTTAGGGCAGTTTCAGTTGAGTGATGCAGTCGGAAGCCTGATTGTAAGCGGTCAAAGAGGGAGCAGGAGGAGAGGTGGGAGGACAGTTCAAGATGGACATGCTGTTCCAGTAGTTTTGAGGCATAAGGAAGAAGAGATATCGGGCGATAGTTAGACACAGAGGATGGGTCAAGGGAGGTCTTTTTGAGAATGGGTGTGATCGAGGCATGTTTGAAGGATGAGGGGAAGACACCATTTGTAAGTGAGAGGTTGAAGAGGTGTGTTAGAGTAGGGGTGAAGACAGTGGCGAGGCTAGGGATGAAGTGGGATGGCAGCGGGTCAAGCATGCAAGTGGTGAGGTGTGATCTTGATAGGAGGGTGGAGAGCTGATTTTCTGTCATGGTGGAGAAGTTGGCTTTGGAGGAAGAGGGTTGAGCAGCTAAGAGGGGCAATGGGGGCTGTGGGCCAAAGCTTTCTCTGATCGTATCGATCTTCTGCTTAAAGAAAGAGGCAAAGTCTTCAGCAGAAATGAGAGAAGGGAGAGGTGCTGGGGGACAGAGTAGAGAATTGAAAGTGTTGAAGAGCTGTTTAGGGTTGTGAGACAGGGAGGATATGAGAGATGAGAAGTAAGTTTGCTTTGCAGCAGTGAGCGTGGACTTGAAGCTGGTGAGGGACTGCTTGTATGCGGTTAGGTGCTCGGCAGAGCGGGATTTTTTCCATCTCCGCTCAGCAACCCTGGAAGCCCGTCTCAGTTCTTTGGTGAGGCTGGTCAGCCAGGGCTGCCTGTTGATTGTACAAGTTTTGCTATGTGTGAGGGGGGCAGCCGAGTCAAGTGCTGCTGTTATTGCAGTGTTATAAAAGGTGGCAGCAGAATCTGTGTCGTGAAGTGAAGATATGTCTGTAAGAGGGAGGAGGGACTCAGAGAGCATTGGTAAATTGAGGTGTTTGAGATTTCTGCGAGGGTGAGTGAGTTTGTGGAGTGGGGGTTGTGCACTAGAAGAGGAGAGAGAAGAGAACGTCAGTAGGTTGTGGTCAGACAGGGGAAGGGGTGAGTTAGTGAGATTAGTAAGGGAACAGAGGCGGGTGAAGATAAGGTCGAGCGTGTGACCATCTTTGTGAGTGGCCGCAGAGGACCGTTGAGTGAGGCCAAAGGAGGCAGTGAGCGATAAAAGTTTAGAGGCCGCTGGGGTGGAAGCATCAATGGGGATGTTGAAGTCACCCATGATGATAGTGGGGATGTCAGCAGAGAGGAAATGAAGCAGCCAGGTGGTGAAGTGGTCGAGAAAGGTGGAGATGGCAAGTTCTGGGGGCGGTAGATGACAGCCAGCTGGAGGTTGGAGGGGGAGTAGATGCGGACGGAGTGCACCTCAAATGAGGGAGTAGTAGCGGAGGGGGGTAGTGGAATTGGGGCAAAGGAGCAGGTATCAGATAGGAGCAAACCAACTCCTCCACCACGTTTGTTGCTGGGGCGGGGATGTGAGATAGGTGGAATCCGCCATAAGAAAGTGCAGCTGGAGAGGCTGAGTCCGAGGGGGTGAGCCAGGTTTCGGTGATGCCAAGGAAGGAGAGATTATTGGTGATGAAGAGGTCGTGGATAAATGACAGTTTATTGCAGACAGAGCGTGCGTTCCATAGTGCTCCAGGTAGGGGACCGGGGGAGTGGGTATGAGGTTATCATGGTTGCGAGGACGTGTAGAGGATCGTGGCAGGGTGATAGAAGTGAGTGTGGGGATGTGTTGAGGAGGGCCAGGATTTGGGGATATATCACCAGCAGTGAGGAGTAACAGACAGAGCGTTAAAAGGTGGGAACAGGATAAGACATGGTGTGGCCGTGTGTTTCTGGAGAAAAAGGATTGTACTTGGAGGAACAGTTCTGAGGAGAAGGTGAGATGTCTGGGGAGAATGGATGAAAAAATGTATGTAAAAAACTATATTAACTAGAGTCAGATCATATATTATGCAAATTAAATTCTATGTTCAGACCATCTGGTTGTAAAGAGCCCAATGTGTGGATCCATCTAAGTTTCTTATTCCTTAATCAACTGAGGTTTAGAGTTATTGATAGTGTTCCAGTGCTAAGGAGGAGTGGTGATAGGGCTAAATTTCTTAGGAATAAGGAACTTAGATGGATCCACACATTGGGCTCTTTACAACCAGATGGTCTGAACATAGAATTTAATTTGCATAATATATGATCTGACTCTAGTTAATATAGTTTTTTACATACATTTTTTCATACATACATATTTTTTATGTTTTTTATTAACTAATTTTTTCTATATATTTTTTTTTTTTAGGTGTTTTGCTTGACATTGGGTATTGGGACGATAGTGGTGATATGGAGCAGCAATAAGTATTGAATTTGCTCCTTTTTTTCCTTTGCATATTATATTTTCCCTTGTTTTGTTTCTCCTTGTTTTTTTCTTTTTTTCACCATTAAAAATCATAATCAGTTTAATATTTCTGCTATTGCGCTATTATTATTCTAAATAACGCTAGTTTGAGTATCCTATTTTTTTGGGGGGTGAAAGTGTGCATACTTTGTTTTAATAGTTGGCCTAGTACTGGTGTTAATCATGGGTATGTACGGACACGGCTCTTCTTTTTCTGCGCATGTGCCGCGCTGTTGTGGTCCCCTTGGAGACGGCCGGGACAAGCTATGACGCCGTCATGTCTGCGATCATGTTCCTGTCTTGGACGCATGCGCTGTGATGCTGTTGATCCCTGGGTTGCCCAGGTGATGGCCGACAAATGATGACGCGGATGCGTCTGCGTCTGTGCACGAGCGATGACACCACGTGGCTGGCCACTTCCTGGTCTCCTAATACACCTATATGCGGTATGTAACAACCTATTGGCTCTTTCATATGATACTGGCAGCGTTCTTTTCGGTACAACAGCGATACCGCTATTGGTGAGTGTAGCGATGCGGTTTGTGTACTATACACTGATTGGTTGGTGACTGTCTGTGGCGGCGTTTTTTCTGTCCTTTTTTATTGGACATGAATTTAGGAGGTACAAACAGAGGTGGGATTTGCTTTTGTTTCCATTCCCTTAGTAATCTTATGGCGTTCATGTGAGAGATATATATATGTCATAATGTGGATTTGCTTTTTATATCTATGTAATAGAATTTCACATGTTTAATTTGTATGTTAATGTTCTTTACACTTGTTTGATCTCTATTATACATTGTTTTTCTGTATATATTGATTGATGTGGGCGTGTGTTATGTGGTGATTGGTGCAGGTGATAGCCCCACACTACTTAAGACCGCCATATTGCATGTTTTGTATACACTTGATAAAGACCCAGTGGGGTCGAAACGTCGTTTTTATGGCTGAATAAAACCTTTTTCTACTGCATACACCTGTATGGAGCGCTGGTCTTTTTTGTTTCTTACCACATGGACTTTCCAAGCTGGTTCCTTGGATTTGATACATGTGCCCCTACTCCAAGAGTGTTGTCAACTTATATTTCTTGTGCTGGATTTCTGAACCTGAGTTGACCTGCACCTTTTTTCCAGCAATGGAAGCTACTACCAATCTAAAGGTGGGTGATCTAGATAATGCCATGACTTTTTCATATACAGAAGAGGATGCTGTACGGATTTTAATATATGAGAGGTACGTGTGCACAGTCACTATCCTGGTGCCAGAGTAAGTTCCCAAACCGTACTATGTATATAATAAACTCTGCACTCAACTTGAATGATAATTATGTCTTTTTATTAAAGTTCAGTGATGTCAAACGTTTCGGTCCTATGGGACCTTCATCAGTAACGTATATCACAGAATGAATGTGTTTACAGAGCAAAACAAGTATGGTGCGTAAATTACCGAAAAGATGTAGCCGTAGTTCGAACACAGCGGTGGATACCGCGATTTACCGCTACATCTGGGCCGCAGTATATGCTCGGACAACAGTCTCAGAATTGGTCACTATAGGCTACACTTATTAAACCGACAACACGGCGGATGCCTTCTTTTCGGTAATTTTTTCAGCGGCAGTAACCGCACTAAAACCACAGGGATACTTCTTTTGCTCTGTAAACACATTCATTCTGTGATATACGTTACTGATGAAGGTCCCATAGGACCGAAACGTTTGACATCACTGAACTTTAATAAAAAGACATACGCTGTACGGATTTTGTCTGGACAGAATATCGATAATGCCTTTTTAAGTAAACCTACAAGTGATATGCTCAGGAGGAAATGGGAGAATGAGAAGAGGAAGCTTATCTCCTTTGAGCTACATGTTGTTACATTGACTAAGTATTATAAGGTGCACAGGATTGCCCGGGGGCTACGCCCACATCTCAGACCCACTCTCTTACCGGATAATGTACAGTTCTGTTCAAGATTTGAATCTATCTCTAATAAGTATGCATTTGATATAATGTTGCTTAATATTGAGTTTTTACAGAAAGAGATGGACTGAGTGAAGCAGACCATTACAGGACTGGAAGAACAACTTATGGCACAGTTGACGGCACAGGAGTGGGGCACCATGAAGACCAAGGTAGAAGAAAATTTAATTAAATTTCGCAATGATCTTGAAATAACTAAACGCTCCAAATGGTTACGAGATGCAGAGGACTATTAGTTGGGTCATGTTTTTTCTTGGCATATGAGCAATACCCCTCGACAATATCCTAGAAGTGGGAGATTTATGTCTTCTAGGAGGCGCCGAAAACCGCAGGATAATAAAATGTCTAATTTTGGCTTTACTACTGCAGATTCCGAATCTACGGATGACTCAAGTTTAGGTGGTCCTAGTAGGATATTTTTAGGGAAGGATGCGGTCGACAAATCTGTTCCAAGAGAAGGGGCCGTAGAGGAGGCCGTAAACACAGGAGGCAAGAACGTGAGTCGGGAACAGAGATCAACACGCAACACAGTGATGAAAATGAGGAACAGAGAGGACAATCGGAGGGATCGTTGAATGAGTTGGTGGTAAATATCTCTTCCACAGAATTAAGCAATTGGACATTCTATCCAGGGGCTTGACATTTTGCCCATCCAATTCTCCGGACTGGTTCGGATTGGAGTGTGACTTACAGGCTTTTTTTAGGAGATTGAGATTGTCATCCTTTTTTTCTGAGAAAATGAATGCTAACATTACAAATGCTGATGATAATGTCAATACATGTGGGTTTTCTCTGCAGAGTGTGGGATTGTACAATAAGAGTAATTTTCAACCTCCCAATCATAATCACTTTGTAGAATCATATGTTGAATTGGTGCATAGGGATGTGACAAAATTAAGACAGGATTATAATGATAAAAGAACCTCTAATTTGTCTATATTAGAAAAGAATGCCCTTGATGGTTTGGTCAAAAATACCTCCATCACAATCAAGCCAGCCGACAAGGGCGGGGCGGTGGTTGTCATGGATAGTATGAAATATAGGGCAGAGATTTTACGCCAGCTGAATGATGAAGTAGTGTATGAATGGTTGACACATGATCCTACCTTTGATTTCATGAGAGAACTTCAACTTGTTGTCAGTGATTCTCTATCCTCTGGGTTGATTGATTAAAAATTATCAGATTATCTAATTGTCAATAAACCAGTGATTCCAATCCTACAGTCATGGCCAAAAGTTTTGAGAATGACACAAATATTATATTTTCACATGATCTGCTGCCCTCTGTTTTTTATGTGTGTTTGACAGATGTTTTTATCACAGACAGAAATATAATAATTGCAAACATATGAGTAACAAAAGCTTATATTGACAGTTAGAATGAGTTAATGCAGCAAGTCAATATTTGCAGTGTTGACCCTTCTTCTTCAGGACCTCTGCAATTCTCCCTGGCATGCTCTCAATCAACTTCTGGACCAAATCCTGACTGATAGCAGTCCATTCTTGCACAATCAATGCTTTCATTTTGTCCGAATTTTTAGGTTTTTGTTTGTCCAACCGTCTCTTGATGATTGATCACAAGTTCTCAATGGGATTAATATCTGGGGAGTTTCCAGGCCATGGACCCAAAATCTCTATGTTTTGTTCCCTCAGCCATTTAGTTATCACCTTTGCTTTATGGCAAGGTGCTCCATCATGCTGGAAAAGTCATTGTTGATCGCCAAACTGCTCTTGGAGGGTTGGGAGAAGTTGCTCTTGGAGGACATTCTGGTACCATTCTTTATTCATGGCTGTGTTTTTAGGCAAGACTGTGAGAGAGCCAATTCCCTTGGCTGAGAAGCAACCCACACATGAATGGTTTCAGGATGCTTAACAGTTGGCATGAGACAAGACTGGTGGTAGCGCTCACCTTGTCTTCTCCGAATGAGGCGTTTTCCTGATGTTCCAAACAATCGAAAAGGGGATTCATCAGAGAAAATAACTTTACCCCAGTCCTCAGCAGTCCACTGCCTGTACCTTTTGCAGAATATCAGTCTGTCCATGATGTTTTTTCTGGAGAGAAGTGGCTTCTTTGCTGCCCTCCTTGAGACCAGGCCTTGCTCCAAGAGTCTCCGCCTCACAGTGCGTGCAGATGCACTCACACCTGCCTGCTGCCATTCCTGAGCAAGCTCTGCACTGCTGGTAGCCCGATCCCGCAGCTGAAACACTTTTAAGAGACGGTCCTGGCGCTTGCTGGTCTTTCTTGGGCGCCCTGAAGCCTTTTTGGCAACAATAGAACATCTCTCCTTGAAGTTCTTGATGATGCGATAGATTGTTGACTGAGGTGCAATCTTTCTAGCTGCGATACTCTTCCCTGTTAGGCCATTTTTGTGCATTGCAATGATGACTGCACGTGTTTCTTTAGAGATAACCATGGTTAACAGAAGAGAAACAATGATGCCAAGCACCAGCCTCCTTTTAAAGTGCCCAGTGGTGTCATTCTTACTTAATCATGACAGATTGATCTCCAGCCATGTCCTCATCAACACCCACACCTGTGTTAATGGAGCAATCACTGAAAAAAGGTTAGCTGGTCCTTTTAAGGCAGGGCTGCAATGATGTTGAAATGTGTTTTGGGGGATAAAGTTCATTTTCTAGCCAAATATTGACTTTGCAAGTAATTGCTGTTAAGCTGATCACTCTTTATAACATTCTGGAGTATATGCAAATTGCCATTAGAAAAAGTGAAGCAGTAGACTTTGTAAAAATTAATATTTGTGTCATTCTCAAAACTTTTGGCCATGACTGTATATGTACTCCCCAAGATCCATAATGACCTATGGATTCCCCCCGGACGTCCCATTGTGTCCGGGCGTGGTTCTTTATTTAACAAAGTGGCCATTTTTCTTGACAAGGTGTTGCGGAGGTTTGCAATTTCTGCACCTTCATATGTAAAAGACACAAATTATTTTCTTGACAAAATTGAAAATATTGGAGTGACTGAGTCCACCATCTTGGCTTCATTTGATGTGGTATCTTTATATACCTCTATTGAGCATGAGAAGGGGTTGAATTATTATTATTATTATTTATTTCTATAGCGCCATTAATTCCATGGTGCTGTACATGAGAAGGGGTTACATACAAAGTTATAGATATCGTTTACAGTAAACAAATTTACAATGACAGACTGGTACAGAGGGGAGAGGACCCTGTCCTTGCGGACTTACATTCTACGGGGTGCTGTCTCTGTGGTGTTATCGGGCTCGGACATGGCGCCTGAGTGTGCACAACTTGTCCTCACGCTGCTGGAGCTCATCCTGAGGAGGAATTTTTTTCTCTTTGGTGATGAGTTCTTTTTACAGCAGCGGGGCACCGCCATGGGGTCCAATGTGGCCCCCACTTATGCTAACATCTACATGGCGGTGCTAGAGGATGAGTTTGTGTACAATTCCAACCTCTGGTGCCATGTCCGTGCCTGGTGGCGCTACATTGATGACATTTTTGTGGTGTGGGAAGGTAGTCATGACACTCTATGTGATTTTCACACTGAATTGAATTTGATATATCCTGAACTTAAATTTACTCTGTCATGTTCAACAACACAGGTACAGTTTTTGGATACCTTGGTGTATAAGGTTGGTAATGGCTTGAAAACGGATTTATTTGTTAAAAGTACAGACAGAAACAGCCTTCTTATGTATAACAGCAATCATCCTAGGCGTATGGTGAGCTCTCTACCATAGAGTCAGCTGTTACGTGTAAGAAGGATAGTGTCTGACGAAGATTTGGTGGATCAACGTTTGGATAATATGTGTAATAAATTTTTGGCAAGAGGATATCCAAAAAAGGTGATAGCGGGTTATAAAACTAGAGCTTTAAATACGACACGTGATGCCTCTCGTCATATGTCAAATGTTAAACAATGTAAAAAACGTATTCCGTTTGTATCTACCTTTAGCCCTGTCAGTGATCGTATTGGTTCGATCCTTAGGAAACATTGGACTTTATTACGACGTGGTTTACCTTCAGTTGTGGATTTTGAGTCCTTACCAGTTATGTCCTTTCGAAGGAGCCGTAGTTTGCGGGATAAATTGGTAAAATTTGATATTGGTTCATCTAAAAGTAATGATTCAACATACTCTTAGTACTCCCCACAATGGGAATTTCCCTTGTTTAGGGTGTGCATGCTGTAACAATATGCTTAAAGGTGATTTTTTTTGCCACCCTAAGACTGGTAAAAAGATTTATCTGAAGGAGAGATACTCCTGTGCATCTAGTTTTGTGGTATACATGATTGTATGCCCATGTGGGCTGGTCTATGTTGGGGAGACGACTATGGAGGTGAGGGCACGTATTAGTAAGCATAAGAGTACGATTAGGACAAAACTTGTTGATCTACCGGTTCCGAAACATTTCATTGACAATAGACACTCTGTTAATCAACTGAGGTTTAGAGTTATTGATAGTGTTCCAGTGCTAAGGAGGGGTGGTGATAGGGCTAAATTGCTTAGGAATAAGGAACTTACATGGATCCACACATTGGGCTCATTACAACCAGATGGTCTGAACATAGAATTTAATTTGCATAATAATGATCTGACTCTAGTTAATATAGTTTTTTACATACATTTTTTCATACATATATATTTTTTGCTTTTTATTAATTAATTTTTTTTTTAGGTGTTTTGCTTGACAATGGGTAAGGGGACGATAGTGGTGATATGGAGCAGCAATAAGTATTGAATTTGCTCCTTTTTTTTTCTTTGCATATTATATATTCCCTTGTTTTGTTTCTCCTTTTTTTTTTCTTTTTTTTCACCAATAAAAATCATAATCAGTTTAATATGGCTGCTATTGCACTATTATTATTCTAAATAACGCTAGTTTGAGTATCCTATTTTTTTGGGGGTGAAAGTGTGCATACTTTGTTTTAATAGTTGGCCTTGTCCTGGTGTTAATCATGGGTATGTACGGACACGGCTCTTCTTTTTCTGCGCATGCGCCGCGCTGTTGTGGTCCCCTTGGAGACAGCCGGGACAAGCTATGACGCGGTCATGTCTGCGATTATGTTCCTGTCTTGGACGCATGCGCTGTGGTGCTGTTGATCCCTGGGTTGCCTAGGTGATGGCCGACAAATGATGACACGGATGCGTCTGCGTCTGTGCACGAGCGATGACACCATGTGGGTGGCCACTTCCTGGTCTCCTAATACACCTATATGCGGTATGTAACAACCTATTGGCTCTTTCATATGATACTGGCAGCGTTCTTTTCGGTACAACAGCGATACCGCTATTGGTGAGTGTAGCGATGCGGTTTGTGTACTATACACTGATTGGTTGGTGACTGTCTGTGGCGGCGTTTTTTCTGTCCTTTTTTATTGGACATGAATTTAGGAGGTACAAACAGAGGTGGGATTTGCTTTTGTTTACATTCCCTTAATAATCTTATGGCGTTCATGTGAGAGATATATATATGTCATAATGTGGATCTGCTTTTTATATCTATGTAATAGAATTTCACATATGTTTAATTTGTATGTTAATGTTCTTTACACTTGTTTGATCTCTATTATACATTGTTTTTCTGTATATATTGATTGATGTGGGCGTGTGTTACGTGGTGATTGGTGCAGGTGATAGCCCCACACTACTTAAGACCGCCATATTGCATGTTTTGTATACACTTGATAAAGACCCAGTGGGGTCGAAACGTCGTTTTTATGGCTGAATAAAACCTTTTTCTACTGCATACAACTGGATGGAGCGCTGGTCTTTTTTGTTTCTTACCACACAGATCAAGGTAACAGTCAAGAGAAATTTAGACTGTACATTGCACAAAACAAATGAGCGCGAAAAACGTCTTCCCCGCATAGGGCAGACGGAAATAGTATGAGAAGCGTCTCCACTAGAGATGAGCGACTTTGCCTCCGGGAGGGTCGAGTCGGGTTTCGGACCACCCGACTTTCACAAAAGTCAGGTCGAACGAAATCAGCCGACTATCGGAAAAAGACGGAAGTCCGACTGAAACACGAAATCCAATGGAAGTCAATGGGGAAGCAAAGTCGGCAGGGAGTGGAGGACAGTAAACACACCTACAGTGCCCATTTCAATGCCAACGACATCAATTCTTATTACTTAAGCTTGTCAACCTTAATTTACTTAATAATAATAATAGTTACACATTGAAAACTGGGGGTTATTTGGCTAAAGTTGTGAGGGGGCAGGGCTGGCTCCAGGTTTTCGTGGCCCCTTTATCACATACCACAATTCATGATGCTCCGATACGGCAGAAAAATATAGGTATAGTACAATGCCAAATACTTCACTTCTTACATTACATGACTGATATCTATTTTAAATTCTACAATAGCTCAAAAACGGACAGTATATTCCTCCATACAGTATTATGGCCACCACATAGTGCGCCATACAGAATAATGAGCCCCATATATTGCTCCATACAAAATAATTGGTCCCATATAATGTTCCATACAGTATATGATGAGCTCCACATAATGCTACAGTATATGATGGTCCCCATATAATGTGCTATACAGTATAGGACGGTCCCCATAGAGTATAATGAGCCCCACATATTGCTCCATACAGTATAATGAGTCGCATATAAAGCTCCATACAGTATATGATGGGCCCCATACATTGCTCCATACAGAATGGGCTCCATATAATGCTCCATACAGAATAGGCCCCATATGTGCTCCATATGATGCTCCATACCCTATATGATGTCCCATAAATAATGAACCCCATATGATGCTCCAGTATATGATGGGCCCCATGGATGATGCTCCAGTGTATGATGGGCCTATATAATGCTCCATATATAATGGGCCCCATATGATGCTCCCGTGTATAATGGGCCCTGTATATGATGCACCAGTGTATGATGGGCCCCATTTATAATGCTCCAGTGTATGATGGGCCCCATGGATGATGCTCCAGTGTATGATTGGCCTATATAATGCTCCATATATAATGGGCCCATTTATAATGCTCCAGTGTATAATGGGCCCTATCTATGATGCTCAAGTGTATGATGGGCCCCATATATAATTCTCCAGTGTATAATGCTCCCTATATATTGCTCCAAACATTAAAAAAAATGAAATACCTCTCATCGCTGGGCACTGCTCTACTCTGGACTCCTCAGTGTCGCCATTTTCCAGCTCTCTGCACTTGGCCTGTTCAGGCAGAGGGCATACAGATGTGACGTCATCGCGCTCTCTGACCTGAATGTCACTGTCAGGAAACGCGGAAGATGTCACAGCGGTGGAGCAGTGAGAGGTAAGCATTGCAAGTGCTGGGGTGGGGCCCTGAGCAAGCAGGGGGGGCCTACTCATGGGCGACGGCACTGGCACAGGGCCACTCATAGTACGCCGGTGTCTCTGACGGCGAGTGGGCCCCCCCACCGTCAGAGACACCGGCGTACTATGAGGGGCCCTGTGCCAGTGCCGTTGCCCATGAGTGGGCCCCCCCACCTGCTCAGGGCACCCGGGTGCACCAGGTGCTGAAGCCGGCCCTGGGGGGTGTACAGCCCAGTTAGGGAGGTGGAAAAACTGGCATATGTTAAGGTGTAGGCTGGACTTTCAGCAGCTGCAAATGGAGGAATTGGAGAAGTCGGAGGAAGAGGAGGACAAAACAAGCCATTTTGCTGGCAACCTATGTGTCATCAGGGGAAGGTGGTACAAAATCCTTTGAAACCCAGGCATGGTTCATTTTAATGAAGGTGAGATCACCAACATTTGGGTCGACAGCTGGGTCCTTCTTTCTGTCAGGATTGATCCAGCAGCACCGAAGACTCTTTCTGATAGCACACTAACAGCAGGGCAAGCGAGCTCCTGTAAGGCATATTGTGCCAATTCAGGCCAGGTGTCCAGTTTACAGGCCCAGTAGTCAAAGGGTAATGAACTGTAAGGGAGAACATCGATAGGGGAGGAGAGGTAATTTTGAACCATAGTTGACAACTGCTGTCTCCTGTCTGTTGCAATCGATTCAGTATTACCAGTCGTGTGAGCGCTACTCGAGAAATCAGTCCACAACATGGTCATGAAACCCGTCTCCAACGCCACTTTGGCTGTGTGAACCACGAACACCTCTTCTATTTGGCCCAGTATGGCTCGTGGTAGAACCTGCATAGCAGCTGTGTGCTGGGATAGCCTCTAACAAACGTTTTACCAGAGTTCCTTGTTTGTTTGCCAATATTAGCTCTAGGTTCTCCTGTGGCATGATGTTCTGTAATTTGCCTTTATAGCGCGGATCGAGGATGCTGGCCAACCAGAAATCGTCATCCTTCATAATTTTGGCAATGCAGGGGTCCATTTTTAGGATCTGCAAGACATAATCACACATGTGGGCCAATGTTCCAGGTGTCAGTGATGCACTGCCAGTGGTGGGTGGAGGAGCACTTTCTGCCAAATCCACATCCCTACCGTCACAGACAAACCCTGTACCTGACCTTGGCAAACCAACATTTTCTCTTGCCCCCTGAGAAGCATCCTCTTCCCTCTTCCCAAAATAATCATCCCCCTCATCATCCTCCTCCTCCTCTTCCTCTTCTTCCACAACCTCGTCCAGGACAGTTCCCTGAGCAGACAATGCCTGACTGTCATCAAGGCTTCCCTCCTCCTCCTCCTCTGCAGATGCCTGATCCTTAATGTGCATCAAAGTTTGCATGAGCAGACGCATAAGTGGGATGCTCATGCTTATGATGGCGTCATCTGCGCTTACCAGCCATGTGCATTCCTCAAAACACTGAAGGACTTTACAGAGGTCTTTCAGCTATGACCACTGCACACCCGACAACTCCATGTCTGCTCTCAAACTGCCTGCTCGTGTATCCTCCCACAAATGCATTACAGCCTGCCTCTGTTCGCACAGCTTCTCAACCATGTGCATGGTGGAGTTCCACCTTGTTGCAACGTCTATGATTAGGCGGTGCTTGGGGAGGTGGAGCGATTGCTGCAGCCTCTGCATACGACTGGAGTCCACGGGCGAGCAACGGATGTGCGAGCACAGTCTTCGCACCATATGGAGCAGGGCTGGCAACTCCGGATAATTATTTAGGAAGCACTGCACCACCAAGTTCAAGGTGTGAGCCAGGCAAGGTATGTGTCTGAGTTTTGCCAGTGCTATGGCCGCCACAAAATTACAGCCGTTATCACTGACTACCTTGCCTGGCTCAAATGTAGACTGCCCAGCCATGACTCAGTTTCTCGCTGCAAGTAGTCGGCCAGTACCTCCGCGGTGTGTCTGTTGTCGCCCAAAGACATAATCTTTAAAAGAGCCTGCTGACGCTTACCACTAGCTGTTCGATAGTGGGACACCTCGTGTGCAACACTGGCAGCTGCGGATAGATTGGTCATGCGACTGCGCTCTGTCGACGAGATTTCGCTTCTGGAGGAGGAGGGTCGAACACCTACAGTCAACTGTTGCCTATACCGTGGGCTAGGCAGCACTGTCCCACCGCCGCTGTCCCATGTGGACCCTGCATCCACCACATTAACCCAGTGCGCAGTGATGGACACGTAACGGCCCTGGCCATGCCTACTGGCCCATGCATCTGTTGTGAGGTGCACCTTTCCACTCACTGATTGTTTGAGTGCATGGACAATGCGGTCTTTCACATGCAGGTGGAGGGCAGGGATGGCTTTTCTAGAAAAGAAGTGCCGACTGGGTAGGTATAGCGTGGGACAGCGTAGGCATTGAGGTCTCTGAACGCTGCGTTTTTAACCAAACGGAAGGGCATCATCTCTAATAAGATCAGTTTGTCAATGTACGCGTTCAAAGCCAGTGTACGCGGATGAGAGGATGAGTACTTTCTTGTCCTACTCAGTGTCTGCTAGGGTGAGCTGGACTTGAGAGCTGCATATGGGGGAACTAGCGGTGGACATGACGGACTGAGAGGGGGTTGTTGATGGTGGTGATGATGGCCTAGATTCAGTCTTTGGTTGCAAAAACATTGTGATTCCCTGACTGCTTTGGCCTTGCAACGACACCTCAACATTTCTTGCTGGTGATGTGCTAACCGGTGGGCTTACAGTGGGGAAGCGATGTAGCGTTGCTGGCTACCTTCAGTCGGAGCAGGTGCACATGTGCTGAGGTTTTGTAGTCCGTCCACGCTTGCAAGTGCATGGTGTTTAAATGTCGAAGCATGCAACAGGTATTCAAATTTCGGGAGATTTTTCCCTCGGCTAAAGGTCCTTCCACACTTCTTACAGATAACCTTTGCCTCATCAATAGGATTTTGGTCAAAAAAGTACCACACTGCACTCTTCCTGCTATGGGATAAATTTTCAGGGCTTGCACGCTGTGCTAATTTGACCGTCTGGCCAAGCTGTCCTGCAACTCTTTTTGTTTTTTAAACACGTTTTTTGACTGCTATGGGCCTGCCAGATAACCCCAGCTGCGATGTCGATGCCTGCTGCGGATCCTCCTCCTCTTCTGAGCTATTGCCAGCGGCACCCTCTTCCCCAATGGATGCAAATCCAGGTCAACAACTGGGTCATCCATCACCTCCTCTTCAATTTCATCTGCACCTTCCTCTGTGTCACCGTGTAAGGTGGTATAGTATGCGGGAAGGGGCACCTGAGTTTCATCAGGGTCATATTCTGGCTCAGTAGACTGCGAGGCAATGTAGTGCTCTGGGTGAATGTACCAGCAGAATCATATAGCAGTGGCTGTGCATCAGTGCACTCCATGTCAGATTCATCTTGGACTGGGGAATTCAGGATTTGACTTGATAACCCAGGCATGGTATGTGAAAAGAACTCCATGGAGTAATCTGAAGTGTGGCCTGCCGCATCCTTCACTTTTGGTGGGGGTGAAGGACACAAGGAAAGGTGTTGTTCCTGACCAGGAGCCTGCATTTTTTGAAACTTCAGAAGAGGAGGCGATAGAGCTGGAGGCTGTTTCGGCAATGTAAGCCAAAACCTGTTTCTTATGCTCCGGCTTTAAAAGCGGTTTACCTACTTACAGAAAAGGGAGCCTTCCAGGCCTTCTGGAGCCAGATGATGATGCAGGCTCAACACCTCCTGCCTTAGGTGCTATTGTGCTTTCGGCACTACCAGCAGATGCACCACCACCATCAGTAAGAGCTAGCCCCCCCGCCCACGGCCTCTTCCACCATACTTCCTCATGTTTTGGAAAATGTACCAAAAATACAAGCAGATATATGGTACTGTATCAGAAGCGTACAGCTGTATATGGTGAAGGTGAAAATTTAAATCTCCGTATATATTTCTGGAGTCACACACAGACGCTCACAGGCTCAGTATGGATTAGACCAGAATGTAAAAAGCAGAAATAGGGTACTGTATCACAAGATACTAGGTGTATATAGTATAGGGGAAAATTGAAACTCTCCGTATATGTTTCCGGAGTCACAGACAGACGCTCTCAGGCTCAGTATGGATTAGACCAGAATATAAAAAGCAGAAAAAGGGTACTGTTCACAAGATACCAGTGTATATAGTATAGGGGAAAATTGTAAATCTCCGTATATATTTGCAGAGTCACACACAGATGCTCTCAGGCACAGCAGAAATTAGATCAGAATATAAAAAGCAGAAAAAGGGTACTGTATCTGAAGATACCAGGTGTATATAATATAGGGGAAAATTGTAAATCTCCATATATATTTCCAGAGTCACACACAGACGCTCTCTCAGTATGGATTTGATAGTAATACTAAAGGCAGAAAAAAGGTACTGAATCAGAAGATACCAGGTGTATATAGTTTAGGGGAAAATTTCAATCTCCATATATATTTCCGGTGTCACAGACAGACATTCTCAGGCTCAGTATCGATTAGACCAGAATATAAAAAGCAGAAAAACGGTACTGTATGTGAAGATACCAGGTGTATATAGTATAGGGGAAAATTGTAAATCTTCGTATATATTTCCGGAGTCACAGACAGACGCTCTCAGGCTCAGTATGGATTAGACCAGAATATAAAAAGCAGAAAAAGAGTACTGTATCTGAAGATACCTGGTGTACATAGTATAGGGGATAATTGTAAATCTTCGTATATATTTCCGGAGTCACAGACAGACGCTCTCAGGCTCAGTATGGATTAGACCAGAATATAAAAAGCAGAAAAAGGGTACTATATCTGAAGATACCAGGTGTACAGTCATGGCCAAAAGTTTTGAGAATGACACAAATATTAATTTTTACAAAGTCTACTGCTTCACTTTTTCTAATGGCAATTTGCATATACTCCAGAATGTTATAAAGAGTGATCAGCTTAACAGCAATTACTTGCAAAGTCAATATTTGGCTAGAAAATGAACTTTATCCCCCAAAACACATTTCAACATCATTGCAGCCCTGCCTTAAAAGGACCAGCTAACCTCTTTTCAGTGATTGCTCCATTAACACAGGTGTGGGTGTTGATGAGGACACGGCTGGAGATCAATCTGTCATGATTAAGTAAGAATGACACCACTGGACACTTTAAAAGGAGGCTGGTGCTTGGCATCATTGTTTCTGTTCTGTTAACCATGGATTATCTCTAAAGAAACACGTGCAGTCATCATTGCAATGCACAAAAATGACCTAACAGGGAAGAGTATCGCAGCTAGAAAGATTGCACCTCAGTCAACAATCTATCGCATCATCAAGAACTTCAAGGAGAGAGGTTCCATTTTTGCCAAAAAGGCTTCAGGGCGCCAAAGAAAGACCAGCAAGCGCCAGAACCGTCTCTTAAAAGTGTTTCAGCTCCGGGATCGGGCTACCAGCAGTGCAGAGCTTGCTCAGGAATGGCAGCAGGCAGGTGTGAGTGCATCTGCACGCACTGTGAGGCGGAGACTCTTGGAGCAAGGCCTGGTCTCAAGGAGAGCAGCAAAGAAGCCACTTCTCTCCAGAAAAAACATCATGGACAGACTGATATTCTGCAAAAAGGTACAGGCAGTGGACTGCTGAGGACTGGGGTAAAGTTATTTTCTCTGATGAATCCCCTTTTCGATTGTTTGGGACATCAGGAAAACGCCTCATTCGGAGAAGACAAGGTGAGCCCTACCACCAGTCTTGTCTCATGCCAACTGTTAAGCATCCTGAAACCATTCATGTGTGGGGTTGCTTCTCAGCCAAGGGAATCGGCTCTCTCACAGTCTTGCCTAAAAACACAGCCATGAAAAAAGAATAGTACCAGAATGTCCTCCAAGAGCAACTTCTCCCAACCCTCCAAGAGCAGTTTGGCGATCAACAATGCCTTTTCCAGCATGATGGAGCACCTTGCCATAAAGCAAAGGTGATAACTATATGGCTCAGGGAACAAAACATAGAGATTTTGGGTCCATGGCCTGGAAACTCCCCAGATCTTAATCCCATTGAGAACTTGTGGTCAATCATCAAGAGACGGGTGGACAAACAAAAACCTAAAAATTCGGACAAAATGAAAGCATTGATTGTGCAAGAATGGACTGCTATCAGTCAGGATTTGGTCCAGAAGTTGATTGAGAGCATGCCAGGGAGAATTGCAGAGGTCCTGAAGAAGAAGAGTCAACACTGCAAATATTGACTTGCTGCATTAACTCATTCTAACTGTCAATATAAGCTTTTGTTACTCATATGTTTGCAATTATTATATTTCTGTCTGTGATAAAAACATCTGTCAAACACACGTAAAAACCAGAGGGCAGCAGATCATGTGAAAATATAATATTTGTGTCATTCTCAAAACTTTTGGCCATGACTGTATATAGCATAGGGGAAAATTGTAAATCTCCGTAGTCACACACAGACGCTCTCTCAGTATGGATTTGACCGTAATACAGAAGGCAGAAAAAAGGTACTGTATCAGAAGATACCAAGTGTATATAGTGTAGGGGAAAATTTCAATCTCCATATATATTTCCGGAGTCACACACAGATACTCAGCATGTATTTGTCCGTGATACCAGCTGGTACATGGTAGTGTGTGAGGAGCGTACAGCTCTACACGGTGTGGGAAAAAATGAACACTCGGTAACTGTGCAGAAAAAAAGAATAAAAGTATTAGTGCTGTGTAAAAAGCAGTCTGCACAGCAGTGCACACACAGCAATACAGCTAGCAGGCAGCCTACTAACCAGCACTGCTGCACACAAGAAAATCCCCCTGTCACTGGCAGGCAGCCTAATAACCAGCGCTGGTGCACACAAGAAAATCTTCCCCTGTCACTGCACACTAACTGTACAGCACAATTGCTATCAGCACAAGCACAGAAGAACTTCTCTTTCCTGCCCTAACTCTTTTCCTACTTATAAACAGCGTCAGCAACCTCTCCCTACTGTTAAGATTGGCAGAAGTAAAATGGCGGTCGGCGGTCAGGGCTTTTATAGCCACTATGACGCCCCCCAAAGCAAGCCAATCACTGCAATGCCCTTCTCTAAGATGGTGGTGGACGCTGCCCATGTCATCTAGTTGCCCACAGTGTACGTCCTTGCTCATTGGGTGAAAAAATGCGCCTGCTAGCATTATGGGAAAACTGACTTAGGCGCTCGGGTCAACGACCGCATGGCCAACTTCATGCTATGGTCGGGTTTCGCTCGGCAATACTCGACTTTAGCGAGAGTCGCCGACTTATGAATCTGACCGACCTGTTTCGCTCAACTCTAGTCTCCACAATAAAAACACAACTTATTACGCTTCTGAAATTCTCGACGCTGAGCCTCAGAAACAACCCCATCACACAACATGGGCTCAGGGGCCCGTTTGAAAGGCAACATAACCTCTCGCATAGTTTTACGTTCACGCAAGCGTCGGACAATTTGAATAGCTAATGACATAGAATTATTGAGCCCCGAGGGGACTGGAAATCCCACCATAACATCTTTTACGGTCTCTGCTAGCCCTTTCCGAAAAAGAGCCGCGAGTGCATCATCGTTCCATTTAGTAAGAACTGCCCATTTCCGGAATTTCTGACAATATAACTCAGCTGTTTCCTGACCCTGGTTCAATGCCAATAAGGTTTTCTCAGCTTGATCAATCACATTAGGTTCATCATACAATAAGCCCAGAGCCTGAAAAAATGCATCAACATTAGCCAAAACAGGATCCCCAGGTGTCAGTGAAAACGCCCAATCCTGAGGGTTGCCGCGCAACAGGGAGATGTGTAAGGTTCTGTGTACATGTTCCTGAAACTCAGTTTGTTCGTCAGCCATTTTACTTTCTGTCTTGCTGCAGCTATCTTGCCCTCAGTCAATATGGAGTTTCCAGCTTGCATGTTCCCGCCCTGATTCTCTCCTTTTGCTTCTTAAGCAGCCACAGCTGAGCAATCAGTGCTTCAGAATCTAGCCTGCAGTGAACCTGTGCCCTGACTCCTGAAGCCTTGGACCTTGTACTCCAGCTATTCCTACTGAGGAACTCTGAAGCACTTGTGGACTCTGAACCCTGCTCTTTGAAAGACCCACGTTTGCATGGACTTACGGTAACAGAGAAGAAGATCCTGAATCTGTATTGGAGAGTGATTGCTGAGCTTGGATTACTCTGGCCTGCTGTGTCTCCTGTTTCTGTGTCTGCAAACTGTGTGACTATTTCTGCCAACTTGTATGAAGTAATACAGGACTTTTCTATATCAAACCTGTGACTCCTGTGTTTTCATCGCACCCAAGCACAAGACGCTATATGAACTGTACTACACACATTACAAGATTCTGAAGCCAAACGTTAGTGTCTGCTGGGTCTGGAAAGGCTGTGTCTGCTGTAACTGTGGATATCGGATGTCCGGTTGTACTTTCTGTGATGACAGTGGTTGTGACTTCTCACAACCATTCCAGGTGAGCAATTCCCTTAAGTTTTTTTTTTCTGCAGTGTTACCACAGGTAAACACTATTGTTTTTTTTTTTTCTCTTTTTTGTCTGCTGTAACTGTGGATATCAGATGTCCGGTTGAACTTTCTGTGATGACAGTGGTTGTAACTTCTCACAACCATTACAGGTGAGCAGTTCCCTTAATTTTTTTTCTCTCTGCAGTGTTACCACAGGTAAACACTATTGTTTTTTTTTTTCTTCTCCTCTCCTTCCAGTACTCCTGTTTTAAAAGATCTGGAAAATGGAGGCCCGCATAAAGGAACTTTGCGGAGTGACTGATAATATCCTTGCAGATTTGCAGAATATAAGACCCGTTTTGCAAGCCTACAGGACCTCACTAATCACAATTTGCAAGTGTTTGGACAGACTGCCCAGGATTTGCGAGCCAGGATTGAGGCTCTAGAGGAGCGAGTCCAGGCTCCTGCCGTAGCCCCGAGTTCTGGGATTCCCAAGTTGCCCCCTTTTCGTTTTGGCGGTGAACGTGAGAAATTCAGGGATTTATTAATCAATGCAATCTTTTTTTTTCTGCACATGCTTCACAATTTCCCACTGAACGATCTAAGGTGCTTACTATAATTATGTTGCTTACCAACAAGGCTTTGATGTGGGCAAACCCTCTGATTGAGACGGAGGATGATTGTTTGAATCACCTTGATGCTTTTATTTCAGCCATGGGGCAGGTGTTTGATGACCCCAATCGAGGTGCAACAGCTGAAGCAGCCATGTTAGCTTTGCGCCAAGGTAAGCACTCGGTAGCTGAATATGCCTTGGATTTCAGGAGATGGGCCCTTGATACCACCTGGGACAGTTCCGCCAAAAAATCTATTTTTCGAAAGGGGTTATCTCCACTGATTAAGGATGAACTTGCTCGTGCCGACCCTCCCACTGCGTTAGGTGACTTTATTAACTACTGCATCCGTATTGATACTCGTCTGACTGAACGCAGGCAAGAGAGATGGTTCGAAAGCAATCGCACTAACCTTTTCCTACCTTCCTCTCCAGCTAAGGAACCTTTGAGTAAGATTACACGGGAACCTGAACCTGAACCCATGCAGGTAGACTCTTTACAATGACGGTTAGTGATGCACGCAAGGAACATCGTTTTAAGGAGAATCTATGTTTCTATTGTGGTAAGTCAGGGCACTTCATTATAAACTGCCCCAGCCGTTCTCGTAAGACTACTGCAGCACTCATTCACTGTGAGTGTTGCGAGAGGGGATCTGTCAGGTCCGAGCCTCAGGCTCCAGAGAGATCTGCAGCAACAGATCTTGATTTCTCGGACTTAAACTCCGTTACCTCTGAGGACGTTGACTGTGTAAACGCTGCCATTTTCAAGTTTCCTCAGCGGTGTCCCAGCTGAGTTGTAAGAAAAACAATTCTCATTGCTTTCTTTCCATCAAACTCTGGGTTGACTCAGCTTGGGTTCTAGCTCTGCTATGATCGACTCAGGGGCAAGTGGAAATTTTATGGATGTCTCCTTTGCTCTGAAACAGGGGATACGTTCAGTGAAGAAGGCTACTCCAGTACAGATGGAAACTGTGGATGGCTCCCTGCTGACCTCTGGACCAGTGGATCAGGAAACAGAGCCTTTGAGGGTTCTCATGGGGAAAGATCATCAAGAGAAACTGTCCTTTATGCTTATCTCTTCTCCCCACTTTCCCATTATTCTAGGCTACCATGGCTGCAGGCTCAGAATCCTACCATTAACTGGGAGACCAAGGAATTACACTTTCCAGAGAAACAGATGAGTCCAAAAGTTTCAGCTTGCTCTGTTCCTAAAGGAACCATGTCAGTCCCTGAACTACCAGCTGTATACCAGGACTATGTGGATTTATGTGACAAGAAGAACGCTGACCAGCTTCCTCCTCACCGTCCATATGATTGTCCAATTGAATTATTGCCTGGAGCAGAGATACCTTTTGGTAAGATCTACCCCCTGGCGGGGCCCGAGCTAAAGGCTTTAAAGGATTACATAGACGAAAATCTATCCAAGGGCTTCATACGCCCCTCTTCATCTCCTGCAGGTGCACCCATCTTCTTTGTAAAGAAGAAAGATGGATCTCTGAGACCCTGCGTAGATTATAGGGAACTCAATAAGGTTACTATTAGAAACCGTTATCCATTGCCTTTAATCCCTGAGTTATTGGAGAGAGTGCGACATGCCAAAATTTTCTCTAAACTAGATCTTCGTGGGGCCTATAACTTAGTCCGTATTAGACCTGGGGATGAATGGAAGACTGCATTCAGGTCACGCTATGGACACTTTGAATATCTAGTTATGCCTTTTGGTCTCAGTACCGCCCCAGCCACTTTCCAACACTTGGTGAATGACATCTTCAGGGATCTCCTAGATACATTCGTGGTGATTTATTTGGATGATATTCTAATTTTTTCTAACTCCACAGAGGAACATCATGGACATGTGAGAATGGTCTTGGAACGTCTAAGACAAAATCATCTTTACATCAAACTTGAAAAGTGTGAATTCCATAGGACCGAAATTCAATTTCTGGGGTATGTACTGTCTACACAAGGAATTAGTATGGATGGAAGCAAAACCCAAGCCATCAAGGATTGTCCAAGTCCTAGAAATGTGAAGGAGGTACAGCGCTTCATCGGGTTTGCCAACTTCTATAGACGTTTCATTAGGAATTTCTCTGAGGTAGTGTCACCTATCACCCAACTTACCCAGAAAGAGTCTAGGTTCTCCTGGACTCCCCAAGCCCAGGAAGCATTTTCCCGTCTAAAAGATAAATTTACCACTGCACCTATCCTAGTACATCCCAACCCCGAGCTTGCCTTCATAATAGAGGTGGATGCTTCAGACTGTGCCGTTGGAGCTATACTCTCTCAGAGAACAGGTGAGAAGAATGTCTTGCATCCCTGTGCCTTCTTTTCCCAGCAGTTGTCTTCGGCTGAGAGGAACTACGATGTGGGCAATAGAGAGTTGTTGGCCATTATTGCCGCCTTCAAAGAATGGAGACACCTTCTTCAGGGAGCTGCACAGCAAATAGTCGTCCTGACAGACCATCGTAACCTTGAATTTATCAGGTCGGCTAAGTGCCTGACTCCTCGCCAGGCTCGCTGGAATCTTTTCTTAAACCAATTTAATTTTATCATTTCTTATAGACCAGGATCGCGCAATGGAAAGGCTGATGCACTCTCTAGGATTTACTCAGCAGAGACACGTCCAATTACTCCTCCTAAGACTATTCTTCCTGACTCTAGATTCCTAGGAGTGATTCATAATCAAGACCTACTTAAGGACATCAAGGAAGCATACCATGCGGATTCCTTTTTGGCACAACCCCCAAGGGACGTAAGTCTTGTCTTTAAGAATGGTGTGTGGATTCAGGGACAACGCCTGTATATTCCTGAAACAGTCAGATTGAGAGTATTGCAACTCATTCACGATTCCAAGATAGCTGGGCATAGAGGAATTCTAAAGACACAGGAATTCCTTTCTCGTTTTTTTGGTGGCCCACTTGCAGGAAGGATGTTTTAAACTATGTCACTTCATGTGAAGTCTGTGCAAGATGCAAAACACCTCGCTCCTCACCAACTGGTCTGTTACAGCCTCTTCCCACCCCGTCCCGCCCATGGGGATCCATTTCTATGGACTTCATTGTGGAGTTACCAACCTCTCAAGGGAAGAACACCATTCTAGTGGTGGTTGACCGTCTAACAAAGGCAGCTCATTTTATCCCTTGTGTCGGCTTACCCACTGCAAAACAGACATCAGATTTGATGATTAAAGATGTGTTTCGCTTACATGGAGTACCGGATGAGGTTATTTCGGATCGAGGGTGCAATTCACTTCTAGGTTTTGGCAAAATTTCTGTGCAGCATTGGACATTAAAGTAAACCTTTCTTCTGCTTTTCATCCCCAGACTAATGGACAGACCGAACGAACCAATCAAACCCTGGAGCAGTATCTCCGCTGCTTTATCTGCCACCTACAGGATGATTGGGTGGATCTACTTCCATTAGCTGAGTTCTCTTATAACAACTCTCAGAGTGCGTCCACTAAGCAGTCTCCTTTTTACTCTAATCTAGGTTATCATCCTAACATTCTACCACGATTTCCCATAGAAACGCCTTTACCAGCAGGTGCTGAAAGAATCACGTCTTTACAGAAGAATATGGATCTTCTAAAGGAGAACCTGGAATCGGCTCAGGAAAGGTACAAGAAAGCAGCAGATAAATTTCGTAAACCTGCACCAGCTTTCAAGGTAGGAGACTTGGTCTGGCTGTCAACCAGAAATCTTAAGTTAAGGATTCCATCGTCTAAGTTGGGACATAAGTACATTGGACCTTATAAAATCAGTAAAATTATAAGTGCCGTTGCTTGTCGTCTTCAACTGCCCAGAACTATGAGAATCCACCCTGTCTTTCATGTATCCCTACTAAAGGCTGCGACACCCAATGCGTTTCCTGGACGTTCTTCTCCTTGCCCTGACCCAGTGCTAGTCGATGGTCAGGAAGAATTTGTGGTGGAAAGGATTTTAGATTCCAGATTGTATAGAAATCAGTTACAATATCTGATTAAATGGCAGGGCTACCCAGTGGAGGACAACTCATGGGAACCAGTCAATAACGTTAATGCTCCTCGCTTGCTCCGTCAGTTTCATCAGAGGTACCCACACAAGCCTGGTCTGAGGTCATCCGGAGGTTGTCCCTAAGGGGGAGTAATGTAAGGTTCTGTGTACATGTTCCTGAAACTCAGTTTGTTCGTCAGCCATTTTACTTTCTGTCTTGCTGCAGCTATCTTGCCCTCAGTCAATATGGAGTTTCCAGCTTGCATGTTCCCGCCCTGATTCTCTCCTTTTGCTTCTTAAGCAGCCACAGCTGAGCAATCAGTGCTTCAGAATCTAGCCTGCAGTGAACCTGTGCCCTGACTCCTGAAGCCTTGGACCTTGTACTCCAGCTATTCCTACTGAGGAACTCTGAAGCACTTGTGGACTCTGAACCCTGCTCTTTGAAAGACCCACGTTTGCATGGACTTACGGTAACAGAGAAGAAGATCCTGAACCTGTTGTGGAGAGTGATTGCTGAGCTTAGATTACTCTGGCCTGCTGTGTCTCCTGCTTCTGTGTCTGCAAACTGTGTGACTATTTTTGCCAACTTGTATGAAGTAATACAAGACTTTCTATATCAAACCTGTGTCTCATGTATTTTCATCGCACCCAAGCACAAGACGCTATATGAACTGTACTATACACATTACAGATGACAATTTTAACCTGCTGTACAGAGTTCCCTGAGGAATTAGGTTTCAAGGCAAAAAATTTACAATTATTCTTAAAGTTCAAGAATTTAGACCGATCCCCAAAAAATAAATCAGGAATAGGGATCTTAGGTTCTACAGCAGACAACCGAGTGAGATGGGTAGAAATACTCCGAACTTCAGCAGCAGGCTGCTCAACACGATTGGACAAATGCTTAATTTCCATTGAAGAAAAAGTCCTCCTACGGCCCCCAGAGAAAAAGAGGAAAAAATATGAAAAAAATTCTGCCAACTTTTTGTTTTTCCTTCTCTTGAGTACCATAGGATTACGGTTAGGCCGGTTATTCTGTTATGATATGGTAGCCGAGGAGTACAGTAACAAAAATAGCCAAGGCAGCCAGTCACCCAGAGAGGTTGGTAACTAATGGATTGCAGACCCCTAAACTAACCGCATAACTAGAAGCAGCCGTGGGACGTACCTACGATGACCCAGACGCCTCGACACAGCCGGAGAGTTAGCTAAGCCTAAAGATAGAAAGGGGAAAGCTAACTGCCCCGGAGTAGCGCCCCAAAGGAATAGGTATCCCCCACACATATATTGGCGGTGAGACAAGATGAAATACAAACGCAGGCAGAAAATAGAGTAAGCAAACGCTGGGGCCCTAAACTGTCTAGATAGGACAGGACAGAAAAGAATACTTTCTGCAATCCAACAAAACCCTAGGAAAAATTCCAACACTTCTGATTCCAAAAAAACCCTGAGACCACACAATCTCTCCATGCTATATCAGAACTCTGGTGTGAACAGGTAGCTACCCAGCAGAAACTGAAACAACAGGGACTGAACAAATAAACAGAGATAAATGAGAATCAGAGACCAACGCACGCCCCAGCAGGGGACCCGGCTGACCTCACTCAGAAGGGCAGAAAAACAAAAGAAAACAAAACCACAGAAACAAGCAGAAAATAACTTATCTGAAAGTAGCAGGAGACAGCAGAACACAAGCTTACTTCCAAACTGGACCAGGAAGTACCGTAAAACTAATCACCAGCGAGGATCATGGGAAAGCTACTCCCTTAAATCTCCCCAGTCATTACTCCCAGATTGCCAATCTTCCGCAGCTGGATCCTCAGCTGAGGGGCCTCTGTCAGTCATGGTGGCTTCATTAATATCAACAACCACCAGAGGGAGCCCCAACTCAGAATCCAGAGAATTCACAACACGCGGCGACTCGAGCATATTTTACGAGCATGCCAAAAATACTCTATTACAACCCAAGCATGCTTGGATAACACCTTTTCCGAGCACACTTGCTCATCTCTAGCAGTCATTTTTAACTGTAGTGTAGACCCAGCTTTTGTCCTTTTGTTGCCTTATACCATTGTCAGCTATTTGCAGCAAAAAAATGACATAAATGGACAACCCTTTAAAGTGTCGGTATCCTCTTACGTGTCTACAGAGCTTTCTAATTATGCCCAGAATGTCATCTTTATTCCGTTTCCTCATTTTGACCAACAATATAAAGTTTACAAGGACAGCTCTGACATATCATCAGTAAAAACAGAATACAAATTGTCACATCACATTCAAACGTAAGTGTGAGTACACGGACCCCGGGCGTTGGTGCTGCTGGTCTTGGTGGCAGCAGGACAGATCATGTGAAATATGCAGGAATGGAGGCAGGTTAGGCACAATGTGCACAGGAGGTGGAGTACACAAAGCTAGAGTCTGGAATAACAATCGACACAGGTGTGTGTCCTCATGGCCTTTAAAAGGTCTAGGAGATGATTTCATAAATCGAGGCAACGAACCGAGAAGAAGGGAGCGAAGATTATCTTTGATGTCAAGCAGTTGCTTATCACAATGATTATTGCAACAAACATAGACGTTTGGCCAAGCCAAGAGTTCCTGTCTATGATGACGTAAGGCCACTTCTGGAAGAGGAACCTGCAGTTTTTGGCTGATAGCTGACTATTAGTTGAGCCACTTTGCTCAAACTTTGTTGCTGCACTTATTTCTCTACCCTAGCTGTTTGCACTGGTAAACTTCAGCGGCCCTCTGTTATACCTACAAAACTATGGGTGATGTATCGGGATATCAAATTAGAGCATTCCCTTTAATCCTGGCATGTTATGCCATCTGATTACTTCAAAGTTCCCCAACCCTTGAGACCAACATTCAACTGAAAATTTGAGAAGACACATATTAAATATGTATTGAATTCATGATTTCTTCATATTTAATTGTCCAATGTCTGACATCATTCTAAATTGGCACTGTTTGGCTAGCCTATGTCACTGCCAAATGCCAGTACATATGAAAATTGTCTCTTGAGAGTGGAAGTTGACTGGAGCGGAAGTAACACTTACTGGAAATAGCAATTCTTTAAAGAATCTTGACAAATGACTTGGAATAAGAAGCCAAACAAGAAAATCTCTTTGCAGACACATGTTTTGGTGTGTTTACCCCTCATCAGTGCAAAGCAGGAGAATTGGTTTAGCTGGGTGAGAAGCCTCTGACAGGTGTTCTAAAGAGTAAAGTTTCTCTTTGTGGAGTGTGCCAAGTCCTCAAAGGAAGACTTAAGGGAAATGTAATATTACGCTGGAAATTTAAATATGCAAATAGGATGAGAACAAAAACTCTACTGTCACCTGTTGGAAGTACAGTGGGGAGTCACTCAGATGTCACAAGTCACATTTAGCTCCCAAATCACTGGTTGGGGACTGCTGGCCTGCATCCTATTTCATGATATTTTGTATTACGAAGTCTATTACATTTTCTGCATTATGATATTTAATAAAGATGAGCTCAGGTTTACTTCAGTGAATACATCTGACAAATCCATTCCCAAACGTTGGCGAAGGCTATGGCTTGTTTTAGCGTTATTAATCTTTGAAGACGTTAGTATTCGAGACCTGAATTGATCTTCTGAGTAAGCATTTTCTTCTCTTTCGTAATTAATCCTGTCTTCCCGGTGATAAATTCAGACGGAGAAATTGGATGTGATTTCTGCTCAGATGATCTCATTGATAGAGCTGGGACTGCCCCAAGAAGATTCAACTGAAATGTATGATATGAAAGCGAGAGTATTACCAGTCCTGGCGTGAGTCGTCCGCTCATTTTATGGAGTACTTTAATTAGAGAATAGGTGTTAGAACTTCAAAGCTTTTCAATAATATCTTGCAAGTTCTTCTTGCTTTCTCAGATGAAATACTGTATATATTGGGTATTTCATCTTCCTCTACCCCTCAATACAATATTCTCCATTACCCAGAAAGTCCAAATTTCTTGCACTTAACCTACAAAAAGAATTACATATGTATTATGATGATCTGATGCTTGGTAAATTGTAAAAAGATTTTATGTACTTGTACTCCGAATGGAGGCCTTATATTAAGAGTCAAATGTAACAAAGTGGGGCCCTAGGCATAGAAAAAAAGTCATCAGAAGATTATCAGATATGCTGTTCAGCTTTCCTAAATTTATTATTGTTGTTTAGACTGTAGGGAGGGTTAGGTTAGTATTTTTCTTTCTTTTAACAGCCTTCGATTCGATATTGAGCCATTGCGACTTGATGGATGAACGATCTGAAGGAACAACGATCTTGTGTCAGCCTAGAAAGGTCCACCAGGGTCTTCTCCACCATTATCTTGATCGTATCAAGCCACCGGGTTGCTGGTCTTCCTCTTCGCCTTGTTCCTTCTAGTCTTCCGACCATAATGTCCTTCTACAGTGAATGCTGTCCATCTTCAGGCATGTACAATAAGAGTATTCCCCATTTTGACATTTATGGTTTGTCCTCAAGATAGGCTGGTAGGCTGGAATCACAGTGGTGGGATCTGTATCTATTGGAAAAACAAGGGTCTGGCAAACTCATTTCAAAAATTCCTGTCCACCACATTCTCTACTTACTTCTGTGGACTGGTTGTCATAATTGTTCATACTTGTGCTCGGGACTTTACATTTAATTCTATGGGAATTACTTATTATAACTCTGATAGGCATTACTAAAGAGAACCACAAGCAAGAATGGCCAGCTGTGCATTGAAGTGTAAGGAAAACAAGATGGCAGGGAATTGACTAATAGGAAACATTATACGGTGAGTCTGGACCACATAACGCTCACACAGATTCCACTTCCTCCCACCATGTCGAGTCCCAGGAAATAAGTGATCCCACACTGTTTTTTTTCCCTGACTAAGAAGTGGGTTATACTTCGAAACGCATAGCAAAATATATAAAAAAAAAACTGTTTTCTATAATTCCCTGGCAATGCAGTCTCTTAACAAGCTGTCAGAACAGATATGAACCACAAATTCTCCATGTTTTATTTGCTTTTTTGGTGAAATCACCAGTGGACCTGAAGCAGCCATATTATCCTTGATAAGGTCAGCATATAACAATATGATTCCTGTTACTTATCAACAAGAAAAGGCTAAGTTCACATTAGGGTTCGGGGGCTCTGCGGACTGCTGCGTACAAGTTGTGTTCCCGTGCAGTCGGCGGGCGCGTCAAAACGATGCATCCGCATACATCCACATTTCCTGCGTACCCAGTGTTAAAGATAGGGACACAGGACGCATGCAGAAATAGGCGGACCTAAACGGAAGAAGTGCGGAAGTGGGCGGAGCTTCAGGGAGGAAGTACACAGCCGTC
>JARQOD010000003.1:363351885-363418240 GCA_033576555.1 Oophaga sylvatica
AAAATCTCTAATTGATTTGCCCTTTTTGGATTTGCCGTCTTTCCCATTCCCTGTAGCGGTGGCGAATGGGTTTAATAAGGGGTTAAAATGACCTTGCAATTGAAAGTCACTTTAAGCCAGGTTAAAATTGAAGCTGTCAATCAGACACTTAATTATTTCCTATTGTTGAAAAGAAAAATAAAAACACACACACCTTTAATAAAAAAAGAAGTTTAATGAAAACACACGTTTTTGACCATATTTTATTTACCTGCTAAAACCATTTCCTTAATAAAAAAAAAAATAAAGCAAAATTATTTTTCTGTCCGCTTCCCACGGCGTGGGGGTCGGGACATGGCTAGTTGCCTGCAAGCCAATGCTCCCACGCCGCCAGTCCCGGAGTGGGCATGGGTCCCCGATGGAAGAGAATGTGGACCCACTGGACCACAGAGGGAGACCCGGGCCTCCCGGATAGGGAAGGGCAGCGACCGGGATCCGGGCAGCTGGCATGTGGGCAAGGGGCACCTGGGATGACAACACCGCACAATTCAGGTAAGAAGAAAACATAAGTTTATTTAAAAAGAAAAAAGTACATAAACAGAACATAAGACCGGGTCCCGATTCCGCACATCAGAGAAGGGTACACAACTCAGGATCACAGACGAGTGCTGGAGGAATAGGGTAGATCGTCCGGGTTATCTGGACAGGATACTTGGACGGCCTCTCTTAGGCCTTAGGCTAGCACAGGTAGAGGGAACATCAGACCCGACCTCAGCAGACTTCAACGTGGCGGGGTCATCATGGGTTGATAAGTCCAGGTATCTGGCCGGGCATACTAGTAGGCCTCACTCTCAGGCCCGGCGTAGCACAGGCCCAGCAGGAGAACATCAGACACCGGCCCAGGACACGGCAGACGATGGCGGGGTCATCCGGGTTGATGAAGTCCAGGGTAATCGCCGGGTACTGGACGGGCCTCTCTCTCAGGCCTCGGCGTAGACGGGGTCGCAGGGAACAATCAGACCCGACCCGGGACAACGTCTCCAGGGTAGCCAAGGAGGAACCGGCGGGAAAGGCAGGTTGTCACGGCAAGGACCAAGGCGTCCTGGGACAGGGCGCACGGCAATGCCAGGCCCAGCTCTGGGACAGGCAGGTGGTCACGGCTAGTGCCCCGGGCAGTCCTGGGACGGCGGTTGTCACGGCTAGTGACCAGGGGCAGTCTCGGGAAGGCAGGTTGTCACGGCAAGTGACCAGGCATCCTGGGCAGGCAGGTTGTCACGGTAGTGACCAGGGCAGTCTCTGGGACAGGCAGGTTGTCCGGCAAGTGATCAGGCGTCTCTGGGACAGGCAGGTTGTCACGGCTAGTGACCAGGGCGTCTCTGGGACAGGAGGTTGTCACGGCAAGGGACCAAGGCAGTCTCTGGGACAGGCAGGTTGTCACAGCAATGACCGGCAGTCTCTGGGACAGCGGTTATACGACCTGATATGGTGGAGCCTCCAGGTAGGCTGCAGTCGGATGGCAGTATCGCTCCCAGGTGGCGGCAAGAGCCGGGGTCTCTGCAGATGATGTCCGAACTTCCGGATGGAGCGCTCGGATGGCAGACAGGGGAAGCCGAAGGTAACAGCAGGTAACTGGAATCAGGAGCTGATGGCTGAAACAGAGTTTTGTGCACGGAACAAAGGGACACGGATTGGTCTCAGGGAGTCAGGAACACAGCAGGAACTGGATTGGATCTAGGGTTCAGAACACGGATTGGGTTCGGGAGTCGGAACTGGATTGGATCCAGGAACACAGCCCGGCTCCGGACATCTGGCAATGATCGGCAGGATCCGGACATCAGGAGGAAGGATAGGATCCGGACATCTGGAAGTGGTGGGACATCGGGGCATCAGGCCATGGTCATCAGGCATGGTTCGGACATCGGCAGCGACCTGAAAAGGAACCCCAGCGGTCTGGTGCAAGCCCGCCAGGTAAGGGGTGGCCGGGGATTGCCAGAGGCTGAGCAAGGTAAACAGAAACTCACACACACCGGACTCCCCTTCCAAGATGAATCAGGTTATTACAAGGATTCAATCACTGGCACAGGGTTTGGACCAGCAGGATTTCAGGAACATAACACAGAGGACACAGTTCGTTGTGTCGACCCGCCACCCCCCAATTGTGGGGTTACCGGGCAATGGGGTTCGAGCCGGAGCCCATGGAAGTCTATGGGATTGTCACAAGGTAGGGTGGCTCGGTTTGGCCCTGGCGGTTGGCGTATGTTGGGGGAATTATTTACAGGGGATATTTTATAAAGTTCGTGACGCCCTGTAGTCTTCTGGTAATTAGTACCACCTGCTGTGATCTCTGGGGGATGGTGAGGCAGCTAGAGCGGGTCCCTACAGGTGGGACTGGTCCCTCAAAGTCTATAAGGTTTGTGGTCCGGGTGCAGATAAATAACACAGTCTCACCCCGCCCACGCTTTCCATATTACTTGTAAGTGTTCGGCAGGTCCCCAGGGAGGCTGATCCAAGGAGAGTGTATTTTGAGACGCAGCTGGAACAATTTTGGGGCCCCTTTACTTTCAACAACACATGAGTACAACCAGCCGAAGCGTATTTCCCTCAATAACTCCGCTAATCCATAGCTGTATGCCAGTCGTTTTGTTGGTGGGGCCTTCCTGCGAGAGAGCTGAATTCTTTTTTGTCTGACTGACTCAAAGTCTTCCCCTCCCCCTACCCATACGTATGACTATAGGGGCTGTTTGGCCGCGCCAAGGTCGGTAAATCCCTGGTTTTCTTCCACTAGCTGAAGCTAATAGTGACTTCGGTCCCCAGTGACCGGTTCAATTGCAGGACTTTTCAATCCAAACGCACCTTTCCAATAAACTTTCCACTGTGCCTTTCGCCTTGTCCCGTGGTAATAAACACCCAATAGCATAAAGTGGTTCACTTCCTTCATTCCTTTTTCAAAGTTAGTTACAGATTCCGTTATCATAGGCAGGGCACGTCTCTGAACCTTTCACTGTCCTTTAGACAGGTGACGAAGTCTTTCTGCCTAAGCCTTCTTTCTTTCAATTATTCAGGTGAGGTACAGCTCTGACTAGGCTAAGGTGAATTAGACCACCTGTACCCCTCCACTTCTGAACTGATGATGAGCTGGCGGCGGTTCCTCCCTCCAGCTAAACTCCAGCTTACTCTGTCGAAGACAGGAAACTGAACTGACTCAAAATCACTCAACAACTTAAACCCCCCTGACCACTCCCTCAATGTAACTACACTACCCTAAGGGTTGTCTAGTGTATGTTGATGAATGGGTATTTAGCATTAAACGCTGTCTGCCCACACTTCCGGGGGTACTGGTTGGCCTCACCAGGGCTACAATTTCCCCCAAGGTAAAAGCGCCTCCCGGGCTGTAAAATACAAAAGAGACATTTTGTTTTTGATGAAAACATCAACAATAACTTTTATTTCGTCCCATCCGGGAGGTGAGGATTCTTGAACGTTGCAAAAAAAAAAAAACTTATAGAAAAAAAACAAAAGTATTAAATAGCATTCAATTAAATATACATTTCTTTGAAGGACCCGCACCAAACCTTCAAACGTGGGTCCGGGTGGGCGCAGGACTCCAAGCGACCTCATCGTGCCCACCACGGGTTTTTTTGTTCAAGTAGTTGTGCTGGTTTATGTAAAACCAAGGAAAAGCACCGAAGGCAACATGTAAAAATAAGTTCTGGGTTGGCACAGTCCTCAACTCAAAGTCCATTGTAAAACCAAAGCACAGATTAATTTCACATTTTTCAAATACTAAGTGCAAACTTTTTTGGTTACCCAGGGGCATTCTACGGTACAAAACTTATTGCATTATAACGTTATACTTTCAACTTTGCAAAAATTGTAAAACATTCCTAAACTTTCTAAAATTACTTTATGGTGACCCTATGGGATCTCACGTTTTTTTATATTTATTCATTTACTTCAAAAACTTTCCACCCCGGGGGCTGGAACACAATGGGCCCTAATCCCCAGGACTAACAACTGCGCTGCGATTGGGTCTGGGTGCCACAGTTCCGTGCAACCACAGGGGCGAACGGGGGAATTCTCCTCACGAACACCGATTGCGTTTCAATACAGTTAACGATATGGACCGTTGTCGGGGTTGCCGAGAGACTGGGTCGCATATTGCGACAGGGTGCTTGAATTTGCGATGAACTTGCGGGGGCGATGCTGGGGCACGGCCGGATCTGCTTGGGGAGACAGGGACGCTGCGGTAGTGGTGACGTTACCTGCGTCGGGGACGGGTCACGGACTTGGGAGTTAAGGGCATACCATCCCTTCATTTCCCCGTGCCGGTGGACGTGACGAGGTTCCATTTTACTAATCCCCTCCCGGGATGGGCTTGCGGGGTGGGATTTACGTCACGCCGTGCAAAAACCCGGGGTAGAGGCCCGGTTCACGGTGAAGCCCCAGCCTTCCGGAGTGGAACCAGTCACCACCCCTGCCGCCGCGGTTCCCTCAGGGTACCTTTTCTCTCCGGATTCTCCTTTCCGCGTCAGCTCTGCAGTTGTCCGCCCGACGGTTCCCGGCTTCCCGCTTCTTCCCCGCTGGCGTTTCTGCTTCTCCTCACGACGCTGCCACTCCGTTCCCCTGGGCGGTATAGGGACGTCATCCGGCGCGCCATTGTCCCTTCGACGTTGGTAAGACGGACAGGACCCCTCCGGTTCCCTGCCGGGGTTCGATCATCGCTGCGCCTCCTGCCGGGCGGGCTTTTGGAACTGGCGGTCCTCCTCAACCTCCTTGCCCACCGCTTCACCGGTGGGTCAGATTGGTACTTTCGGGGGCAGCCTCCGGTTGCTCCTTTCCCCTTGGGCAGCAGAAGTTTTGGTAACTCCGACGAGGGTCATCGAAGGGAGAGATCACCGCGTCCCACCACCTCCGCTGCTCCAGGGTACGCCGGCGTCTCTCATCTCTTCAAATCCAAGTTGTGGCGAAATCATCTTCTTCGGCGTGCTTTTTCTTCTTTTATTTCTAGCAACGCCTGCTGCAGGTGCAGGCCCGGATAACTCCGGTGGTGGTGGGCGCTTGGCTGGGGCCGGGGCCTGCCTTTCCGCTTCCCTGCTGGTGAACGTCCTGCTTCCTGATGTTCCAAAGATTTTTTTCTTCCCCAAAGGACATCCGGTCTCTTCCTTTGAGGCGGGGTTTGCGTCTCCTCCTCCTGCAGGAAAGGTGAAGAGGAGGCGGCCTCCTTTGCTGTAGGGCAGGAGCTATTGTTAAGCACTTTGGTCAGGCTTTTTTTCGCCCCAGGGGGGTACACGCCCACGAAGGTCCCCACCTTCTTTTCCAGGCCTGAGGGCGGCGAATATGGCGACAAAAAAGGCGATTTTGGCGCCAAAAGTGCAAACATCTTTTTACAAAAACAATTCTTAGGACACGGGCTCCGCAATTCGGGTTTCGCATCCTGTTCGGACGCCAAATTGTGCGACCAGCCACCACAATTGGGTTACCAGGGCAATGGGGTACTCAGAGCCCAGCCATGGAATCTATGGGGTTTGTCAAGGTAGCGGTGGCTCGGTCTGTGGCCCGGCGGGTCTGGCGTATGTTGGGGTATTTTAAGGGGGTAAATTTTTATCCGTTCTGACGCCAAGTTGTGTCGACCCCCACCACAATTGTGGGGTTACCGGGCAATGGGGACAGGCCGAGCCAGAGTCATGGGGATTGTCACAGGTAGCGGTGGCTCGGTCTGTGGCCCTGGCGGTTGGCGTTTTGGGGGAAATTTTACAGGGGATTATTTATATACAGTTCGTGCGCCACCTGTAGTCTTCTGGTAATTGTACCAGGCTGGTAGATCTCGGAGGGGATGGTGGGCAGCTAGATGTGGGTCCCCTACAGGTGGGAGGTTCCCTCAAAGTTAGAAGTTGTGAAGTCGGGTGCAGATAAATAACACAGTCTAACGGTCAGCGTCTTTCCTACCTTTAATTTAAGATGTTCAGGCAGGTCCAGGGAGGCTACCAAGGAGAGTGTATTTTGAGACAGCAGTGGACAAGTTAGGGCCTCCTTTACTTTCAACAAAACGATGAGTCAACCAGCCTGAAGCGAGTTCCCTCAATAACTCCAGCTAATCCATAGCTGTTACTGCCCAGTCAGTTTTGTGGTAGGGGCCTTCCTGCGAGAGAGCTGAATTCTTATTTTGTCGTGCACTGAATCAAAGTCTTCACTCACCCTGACCCCAGTTACGTACTGACTATATGGGGCTGTTTGCCGCGACCTAAGGCCGTAAATCCTGGTTTCTTACCACTATGCTTGAAGCTAATAGTGATCTTCGGTCCCCAGTGACCGGTTGCAATGTGCAGGACTCTTCAATCCAAACGCACCTTTCCAATAAACTTTCCACTGTGCCTTTCGCCTTGTCCCGCTGGTAGCATAAACACTCACACTAGCATAAAGTCGGGTAGTCACTTCCTTCATTCACTTTCTTCAAGTTAGTTATCAGATTCTCAGTTATCACTAGGCAGGAGCAGTCTCTGAACCTTTCACTGTCCTTTAGACAGGTGACTGAAGTCTTTCTGCACTAAGCTTCTTCTTCTTTCAATGTATTCAGGTGAGTCAGCTCTGACTAGGCTAAGGTGAATTAACCACCTGTACCAGCCTCCACGTTCTGAATGATGATGAGCTGGCTGGACGCTTCCTCCCTCCAGCTAAACTCCAGACGTCTACTCTGTCCCCGGGAAGACAGGAACTGAACTGACTCAAAATCACTCAACAAACATACACCCTGACCACTCCCTCAATAGTAACTACACTACCCTAAGGTGTGTGTCTAGTGTATGTTGAGTGAATGGGTATTTAGCATTAAACTGCTGTCTCGCCACACACTCTCCAGGGTTACTGCTGTGTGCCTAACACCAGGGCTACACACAGACATCAGGTACAAAGGGTGCGATCCAAGATCAGGGGTTCAGGTAATTAGACACAGCAGGAAACAGGCCTGGATTTAAAAGCCTCCAGGAACGGCAATCTGGGTAATCAGCCCCCAGCATAGGCGGAAACACAAGACACAGTTTCAGACATTTCAGGTACAGGATGCGATCCAGGATCAGGGGTTCAGGTAATTAGACACAGCAGGAACAGGCCTGGATATACAGCCTCCAGGAACGGCGGAAACACAAGAACAATTCAGGACATTCAGGTACCCGGGTTTGATCCAGGATCAGGGAATCAGCTCTCCAGAGCTGATCAAATACAGAGCAGGACTGAACACACAACCACATACAGCTAGGTTCAGGGATTCAGTGTGGATTCAATGTGAAGCTCTGGCAACGCCCACTAGGGCTGGGGAACTTTTATAATGAGCTGCTCACAGCGATATGGCTGGAGCAGTAATTCTAGTAAACACCCAATCCACATAAAAGCAGGACAGGTGTGGGCCGCCCCCTATGCAGAGCCAGCGAGCAAACACAGAGGGAACCAACAATGGCTGCTGCCAAACACGTAGTAAGTCATGCACCACTGCAGAGGACTTTGCAAGCTACGGACGGCTTTCACAGCAAGTCAGGAACCGCACATGCGGGGGGTCAGCAAAAGCAGCGGGCACTCACGCAAGTACGGGTACGCACAGAGGCCGGGAACGAGCAGCATCCATATAGGTAACAGACACAATATCCCAGCTGGTTAGGGGGAAAGGAGCAAAAGGGTTAATGCAAAAAACATGCAGAGTAAACGCTGGAAGACAAGTACAGACAATACCAGCGTTACACTACCAATCCGATTACAGTCAGGTCCCACGGTTGTAATCCATCAGAAAGGGTTTAATGTTTACGCGGGACCGCAGCTAATGCTGCAGCCTCACAGTAAACCCCCAAATGAATGATTCCTCTCCGGCGACAGGAGAGGAAGTGGAAAGCTTAATTGATTGCTTTCCACTTTCACTTCAGGTCAGCCAGGGACACAATCAGTGGCGTCAGAGGGAACTGGTTAACAAAAATGGGGATCCCTCGAAAAAAAATTGGCGTGGGGTCCCCCCTTTTTTGTTAACAGCCAGATGAAGCAGACCTGAGGCCTGGTTTTTCAGGCTGGTAAGGATCAATATCCATGGACCTTGCAAGCCTGATAATACCAGGCCACAGCAGTCTGCTTAGCTTGGCTGGTTAACAAAAATAGGGGATCCCCTCGAAAAAAAAAACGGCGTAGGGGTCCCCCTATTTTTGTTAACCAGCCAAGTAAAATGCAGACTGCTGCGGCCTGGTATTAAAAGACTGTCAAGGCCCATGGATTTTGGCCCTCAACAGCCTGATAATACCAGGCTACAGCAGCCCCACATTTGGCGCATCGAAAGATGTGCCAATTGTGGCACTTTACCCGGCTCTTCCCACTTGCCCTGTAGCGGTGGCAAGCGGGGTAATAAGGGGTTAATGTTACCGTTGATTGCACGGTGACAATAAGCCCGGGTTAATAATGGAGAGGCGTCAATAAGACACGATCCATTATTAATCCCAAAGTTATTAAATGCATAAAAAAAAGACAAAGCAAGAAAAAAGTCTTTTAATGAAATAAAAGAGACAACACAGTTTTCATTTCTTTTATTACTCTCTCATTCCTGCGACGCCATCGATCTCCTGTAAAAAAAGAAAAAAAACAAACCAACAGTATACCACCTGTCCGACGCAGTCCATAGTAACGACAGTCCCACGACGATCCAGCTCTGCTACATCATCGCGACGCAGCACAGCTGATTACCTGCTTCCCGGCGGCGGTGACGTCATCGGACTGACTGCTTTACGGCCGGGATTACCCAGCAGTCACTGCAGTTATCGCGAGAAAACTGCATGTGACCGCCGGGGAGAAGTGGATGGCGGCCATGAAGCAGTGCAGGACGTGACCGCCGGAGATCTTTGCCAGGTAAGGCTGGTTTCACACATCCGGTGGGCGCCTTGCGGCGCCCCCGGGAATTTTCCCGCAGCGCGCATCTGAAAATCTGATGCGCGCATGCGGCTTTTTTCGCATTGACATGCATTAGCGCCGCATGTCAATGCGTTGCATGCGGTTTTGTCCGGATGCGGCGCAAATGTACATTGCGGCGTCCGGAAAAAAAACGCTGCATGTAACTTTTTTTTTTTTTTTGCCGGATGGTTTCTTATCTCTCCAAGCATCAGAAACCCATCCGGCAAAAAAACCGTATTTTGGCCGCCGGATGTGTGAAAGCTTTTCACATGCGGCGCTGCGGCTAAAATGCCGGGGGCGCCGTTTAGGCGCCGCCGGATGTGTGAAACCAGCCTAAGTGCCGCTGACTCCTGACAGACCCGACCGACGGACACTCACAGTGACAGTGACAAATCCGATTCCGGTATTCGATGTGACGAAAATATCGGTATTCGGAATCGAAAGGCCGATAGAGCTAATATCGGCCGATATCCGATATTTGCAGTATCGTATCGCTCAACACTACTCCTGGCACACAAAAAAATAAACCTTCACTCAGCTCCGTGGACGTAAAGTAAAAAATAAAAAGCAGGTATCATAAAATGGCGACACAAACACTTATTTTGAAATTCAGACTTTTTTTACCTCTAAAATAATAAATAGTTTTGGTATTGCTGCTGACTGACCTGAAGAATAACGTCGGCAGCTGATTTTTACCTCACGGTGATCGCGGTTATAAACAAAGTCCAAAAAATAATGTCGGAATTGCACCTTTTTTTCACAGTTTCATTACATTTTGGAATTTTTTCCCAATTTTCCTGTACACTATGAATAAAACGAATGGCGTTCAAAACTACAATAAAAAAAAACTAAAAAAAAACACAAGTCATCATTATGGCTGGGCTGAAAAACAAGAGTTCTGGCTCTGGAACAAGGAGAGGAAAAAAGACAAAAACATGCACATGACAATAAGGGGTTAACCAAATCTCAGCAATATACTGCAAAAATAAACACTTTTAAGAAATTTACCTTTGGTGCCAGTTCCTGATCCACGGTGTGGATGATTGATGATGATTTTCACCTTTTGGCCGGGGTCACACTTGCGAGTGGGATGCGAGAAACTCCTTTGCAGGATATTTTCCACATGAAATCAGTGACAGCCCTGCAAGTAAGACCCTACACCATGTGTGCACCGAGAGGGGGCTCCTGGGAAATGTAGTTTTCTGGATAGATGCTGGGGTCACATGGAGCAGGACAAGTGCTGAAGAAACAGGAGAGAAACGTTTAGTGAAGCAGGTGAGGAGCTTTCCATATGGAGCCTGAGTCGGCTGTGTAGATTATGGAGGTAGCACAGTGGTTCTGTCAGTGTGTACTGTAATGGCACTCACAGGCATCTAGCAGCACAGTCCTCCCAGGTAGCGGCCTATGCAGAGCAATGAGCAGGAGGATGAGGTGGTTATATCTAATGGCTTAGGCTAGGTTCACATCGCGTCAGGGCATCCGTTTTTAACCTCAAGTGCTAACATATGCGCTAACGCATGGTAGCATTTTATTACCATGCATTACCATGCGTTAGCCATACAGGTCTATGCACAGCGAAGCGTCATTCGCTGTGCATTAGACCTGACGCACCCTAAAACGTAGTAGACCGCGTTCGAAGGTGCGTCACAAAGTAACGCATCATCGCTAACATTCCGAATTTAGCATGCGTTAGGATGCGTTACTATAATGGCGGCCAATGGGTGCATTAACTCATCCGTTACATAGGTTAGTGCGCTATGTAACAGATGCGTTAAACGGATCACACCTAACGCGATGTGAACCCAGCCTTATATGTTATATTTACTGTGGGGGATAGATTAAATGAGGGGCTCATGCTGCGGGGGTACCCTGTATGAGGGTCTCACGCTGTGGAGGATACGCTGTATGAGGGGCTCACGCTGTGGAGGATATGCTGTATGAGGGGCTCACGCTGTGGAGGATACGCTGTATGAGGGGCTCACTCTGTGGGGGGTACACTGTATGAGGGGCTCACGCTGTGGAGTGGTACGCTGTATGAGGGGGTACGCTGTATGAGGGGCTCACGCTGCGGGGGGTACGCTGCATGAGGGGCTCACACTGTGGGGTGGTACACTGTATGAGAGGCTCACTCTGTGGGGGGTACGCTGTATGAGGGGCTCACGCTGCGGGGGGTACGCTGCATGAGGGGCTCACGCTGTGGGGGGTACGCTGTATGAGGGGCTTACGCTGCGGGGGGGAACGCTGTATGAGGGTCTGGTGCTGCTATGAGGGTATCAGGCTGGGGGGAGATTCACAGTGTGGGGACTCATTCTATGGTGGAATCAACTGAACTGTGGGTTTATACTGTGGAGGAGTCACTACTGGGGGCTCATCCTGTGAAAGATTGACCAGTGTCACCAGAAAAGCACCCCACACCATCACACCACCTCCTCCATGCTTCACAGTGGGAACTAGGCATGTAGAGTCCATCCGTTCACCTTTTCTGCGAGCAAAGCAGTAATCAAAGCAAAAGGTGGCTACTTTGAAGAACCTAGAATATGAGACATATTTTCAGTTGTTTCACACTTTTTTGTAAAGTGTAATGTATAATTCCACATGTGTTAATTCATAGTTTTGATGCCTTCAGTGTGATTCTACAATTTTCATAGTCATGAAAATACAGAAAAATCATTGAATGAGAAGGTGTGTCCAAACTTTTGGTCTGTACAGTCATGGCCAAAAGTTTTGAGAATGACACAAATATTAATTTTTACAAAGTCTACTGCTTCACTTTTTCTAATGGCAATTTGCATATACTCCAGAATGTTATAAAGAGTGATCAGCTTAACAGCAATTACTTGCAAAGTCAATATTTGGCTAGAAAATGAACTTTATCCCCCAAAACACATTTCAACATCATTGCAGCCCTGCCTTAAAAAGACAGCTAACCTCTTTTCAGTGATTGTTCCATTAACACAGGTGTGGGTGTTGATGAGGACATGGCTGGAGATCAATCTGTCACGATTAAGTAAGAATGACACCACTGGACACTTTAAAAGAGGCTGGTGCTTGGCATCATTGTTTCTCTTCTGTTAACCATGGTTATCTCTAAAGAAACACGTGCAGTCATCATTGCAATGCACAAAAATGGCCTAACAGGGAAGAGTATCGCAGCTAGAAAGATTGCACCTCAGTCGACAATCTATCGCATCATCAAGAACTTCAAGGATAGAGGTTCCATTGTTGCCAAAAAGGCTCCAGGGCGCCCAAGAAAGACCAGCAAGCGCCAGGACCGTCTCTTAAAAGTGTTTCAGCTCCGGGATCGGGCTACCAGCAGTGCAGAGCTTGCTCAGGAATGGCAGCAGGCAGGTGTGAGTGCATCTGCACGCACTGTGAGGCGGAGACTCTTGGAGCAAGGCCTGGTCTCAAGGAGGGCAGCAAAGAAGCCACTTCTCTCCAGAAAAAACATCATGGACAGACTGATATTCTGCAAAAGGTACAGGCAGTGGACTGCTGAGGACTGGGGTAAAGTTCTTTTCTCTGATGAATCCCCTTTTCGATTGTTTGGGACATCAGGAAAACGCCTCATTTGGAGAAGACAAGGTGAGCGCTACCACCAGTCTTGTCTCATGCCAACTGTTAGCATCCTGAAACCATTCATGTGTGGGGTTGCTTCTCAGCCAAGGGAATCGCACAGTCTTGCCTAAAAACACAGCCATGAATAAAGAATGGCACCAGAATGTCCTCCAAGAGCAACTTCTCCCAATCCTCCAAGAGCAGTTTGGCGATCAACAATGCCTTTTCCAGCATGATGGAGCACCTTGCCATAAAGCAAAGGTGATAACTAAATGGCTCAGGGAACAAAACATAGAGATTTTGGGTCCATGGCCTGGAAACTCCCCAGATCTTAATCCCATTGAGAACTTGTGGTCAATCATCAGAGACGGGTGGACAAACAAAAATCTAAAAATTCTGACAAAATGAAAGCATTGATTATGCAAGAATGGACTGCTATCAGTCAGGATTTGGTCCAGAAGTTGATTGAGAGCATGCCAGGGAGAATTGCAGAGGTCCTGAAGAAGAAGGGTCAACACTGCAAATATTGACTTGCTACATTAACTCATTCTAACTGTCAAGCTTTTGTTACTCATATGTTTGCAATTATATTTCTGTCTGTGATAAAAACATCTGTCAAACACATAAAAACCAGAGGGCAGCAGATCATGTGAAAATATAATATTTGTGTCATTCTCAAAACTTTTGGCCATGACTGTACTGTAGGTGGAGAGGTAACATGGCACTAGTCACTTTCAATGCAGAAGCGAGAGGTAACGGATAAATTATGACCTAGTATTACATCATGATAACTACCGTTATACTGTTTCCACAAGTTGATTTAATAGTATATCAGGTTGATGGTTTGGTCAGTCTGCAGTACCAGGGTGAGCTACAGAGTATGGTAGTTGTTTTGTGTGCTATGGCCCGGTTGCTTAGGATGGAGGTCAGCCATTAAAGGATAATCTAGCAACATCAATTTTAAGGGGAACTTTTAACTATGAAAATTCAGTCCTATCTGCAGGCAAAATGTTATAAAACAGGAAGAGCTGAGTAGTTTGATATATAGTTTTTCTAGGAAACTATTCAGTACAGCCTTTGTTTAATTTATTAAAATCTCTGCTTCTTCTGGGGTCTTCAGTCCAGTGGGCGGTCCTATCAATGATTGACAACTGTCTTTGTGTGCACGCTCAGACCCCGCTTATACTCAGTATCTCTGGTATGTGTAGTGGCAGTTTTCACACATACCGGACGCACTTAGGGTACCGTCACACTCAGCGACGCTACAGCGATCCCGACAACGATACGACCTGGCCGGGATCGTTGCTGCGTCGCTATGTGGTCGCTGGTGAGATGCCAAACAGTCAGATTTTCCCAACGATACGGCGACCCGTAGCCACCTGTGTAACGATGTCTCACCTATGTGTCTTGGTACTCAGTACTAAGGTGTCAAACGCACCGATGCATGCTACCCAGCGGGACCTCAATGATCAAAAAAAGGTCCAGGCCATTTTGACACTACCAGAGATCTCACAGCAGTGGCCTGGTCGCTGCTACGTGTCAAACATAGCGAGATCGCTGCTGAGGTCACTGTTGCGTCACAAAACTTGTGACTCAGCAGCGATCTCGCTAGCGATCTTGCTTAGTGTGACGGTGGCTTTACACATGTACACCCATTATAATCTATGGGGCCGTGCACATGTCTGAGTAACCCACAAGTAGATATGTCCATTTTTTGCATCAGCATGGATGTCAATACGTCCAGCACACATGCATATGGATGACATAACGTATGCCCCATCCGTTTGACACGTGCTGGAATAGAATGCAGAATGGAAATGACAGTTGTGTAGGTATTAAAGATGTGCATCGATAGAGATAGATAGCTAGATAAATATCTGTGAGATATATAACTAGTGCTTTGTGTGTGTGTAGTTTACTATACATATATTAACGTAATAAATACATAAATGAAAAAGAACATGGAATGGACACGTGCTGGAATAGAATGCAGAATGGAAATGACAGTTGTGTAGGTATTAAAGATGTGCATCGATAGAGATAGATAGCTAGATAAATATCTGTGAGATATATAACTAGTGCTTTGTGTGTGTGTAGTTTACTATACATGTATTAACGTAATAAATACATAAATGAAAAAGAACATGGGGTCCCCCTCATCTATTTACATAATTACCTTAAATTGTGTGTCATCCACTTCCGTCTAGACGTCCTCGAATCCCACAATCCACCGCGCTGCATCGGAAGTACACCGACTGCCATATTGGAATACCCAAGTGATGGATATTCCAATATGTCACCTGCTGGTGGTACCAGGCCCTTGCGCAGTACCACCAGTGGGACACCCACGCCGGCCCCCCCGCCACCGCTGAACCCACCGCCGGACCCCCGCCACCGGCCCCCACCAGGACCCACCGTCGGACCCCCGCTAGGACCTGCCGCCTGACTACACGTGCTAGAACTCGCTGCTGCCTGCCCACCCACTTCCCTGGAGTCACAGCCGGCAGGAAAGACCGTGGCTTGCGGCCTGTGCTGGAGATGGTGTGCGGGCGCCCTCTGGTGGCGCCGCACCCCATCTCCCGCACAGGCCGCAAACCACCGTCTTTCCTGCCGACTGTGACTGCACGGAGGTGGGTGGGCAGGCAGCGGCGGAACACACACCCCACATACACACACTGCAGACATGAATGTACACACAGACACACACACTACAGACATGAATGTACACACACATACATACATGTACTCACATATATACACACATAGACATGCATACATATACACACAGTCTAATGTCCCCACAAGCACTTACACACAAACACACGCATACACAAACATACATACACAGAGTATAATGTCCCCACATACACGCATATATATACACTAGTGATGAACCCGTTCTACGCCCGGGTGGCAAGCATTTTTATTGGTATATGGTCTTCCATCCTGGTATGTGCTGCCCCCCTCCTATCCTGGTATACATGGCACCCCTCATCCCTATCCTGGTATATATGGTCCCCTCACCCCCACCCAATCCTGGTATGTATGGCACCCCCTTCCTCATCCTGGTATGCATGGTACCCCCTCATCCCTATCCTGGTATGCATGGTACCCCTCATCCCATAAATTGGTGTGTCAGCTTTCCTGCATTAAGGAACTGGTTAAAAGTACCATCACGAATGGCAAAGTGGTATGAATACCATTGAAGTTGAGTCACATTTCCTCGACCAACTGTTTTTTTTAGTTCTGTAGTCCACCCAGAGTCACCATAAGGGAAAAGCAAAGGGTAGCACATTGGGTCACAGAGTCTACTCAGGATTGATATATTTTGTAAAGTGCCACTTTTGGGATGAATGGTAATGTCACGGTTTTCTGGGGGTGCACCATCTGCGCTGTGGAAAATGGCAGCAATTTCCCCTCTGGCAGTTGGAGCATTGATTCTGCCGGGGAGCATCGTATTTTTTTTTCTCTCATGAAAGTCATGCTATATTCAATAGGCATTCGGTTTTCCAGATTTGCTTTCAGCATTTCTTCTTGCTCAAATTGCAACATATTTTTGTATTGTCTGGAGAAAGGATTGATGTCTTCGAGAATTTTTTGTAGATTTTCCATAACATTACGAATGCATCCCTGTTGGCGGATTTGCATTCTTTCATTCAGTTGAGCCGAATCCGATATTAATGGTCGAATGTTGGTGATCCCCTTTGGTTAGGGTGCAGCGCAGTATGTTGCCATGTAATTTTGCATTGGATTCTGTAGCAGAAAGGACTGATCGCCTGTATTGATTGGTCAATTTGTGCACCCATTGATGCAAATAGCGTTTGCCACTATTTATGATCTTATTTTTCCATAAAATCCCTTGGAGTTTGGTTCCAATTATTCCATGATTTAGTAATATGATTCTGACTCTCCGTATATGGCCATTATGCACAGTTTGTTGTCAATTTCATTTTGACATGAGCATCAAATGAGCATTTGTTTCATTGGGCCAGAATATGCAGCTCAATGTGTCTTATTGAGTTTTCACACGAAAGCAGTTTGGGCATATTATGTTGACCCACGTGAGTTTTTACACGGGCTACTTTTGTCCGCATGTTATGTGCTGAATATTTGTTTCTCTGGGCAGACACTATGCTTCAGAGTCAGCTGCCACTTTTATTTTCTTTCTGACATGACTGCAGAGCACTTTTGCAGTGTTTGTGCAATTTATGTTTTTACCCACACGAGGCACTTTGAGCTTTGCCCATTTTTTTTTTTGTCAGTCCTGAGAAAGAACTTGCTTGCATTGGGTGCATATTTGTTTCGACAGAATAAGGTTAAGTTATCGCAATATGTCCTTTTTTTTCAGCAGACACCGAGGCACTGTATGGCACAGAATATGTGACCAATTTTTTTTTGACAGACCGGAGGCACTGGTATGGCGCAGAATATGTGCCAATTTTTTATTTTTCTGACACCGGAGGCATGATGGCGCAGAATATGTGCCAATTTTTATTTTTGACAGGACGGGGCCCTGTATGGCGCAGATATATGTGCCAATTTTTTTTTTCTGTCAGACCCGCGAGAGGCCTGATGGCGCGATATATGTGGCAATTTTTATTTTTCTGAAAACCGAGACACTGTATGGCGCAGAATATGTGCCCAATTTTTTTTTTCTGACACCGGAGGCCCTGTATGGCGCAGAATATATGTGCCCAATTTTTTTTTTGCATGACACGAGAGCACTTATGGCGCAGAATATATGTGCCCAATTTTTTTTTTCTGACACCGGAGGCACTGTATGGCGCAGAATATATGTGCCCAATTTTTTATTTTTCTGACACCGGAGGCCTGTATGGCGCAGAATATAGTGCCCAATATTTTTTTTTTCTGACAGACCGAGAGCCCTGTATGGCGCAATATATGTGCCCAATATTTATTTTTCTGACACCGAGGCACTGTATGGCGCAGAATATGTGCCCAATATTTGTTTCTGACAGGACCGCAGAGGCACTGTATGGCGCAGAATATGTGCCCAATATTTTTTTCTGACAGGACTGCAGAGGCACTGTATGGCGCAGAATATGTGCCCAATATTTTTTCTGACAGGACCGCAGAGGCACTGTATGGCGCAGAATATGTGCCAATATTTTTTCTGACAGGACCGCAGAGGCACTGTATGGCGCAGAATATGTGCCCAATATTTTTTTCTGACAGGACCGCAGAGGCACTGTATGGCGCAGAATATGTGCCCAATATTTGTTTCTGACAGGACCGCAGAGGCACTGTATGGCGCAGAATATGTGCCAATATTTTTTTCTGACAGGACGCAGAGGCACTGTATGGCGCAGAATATGTGCCCAATATTTTTTTCTGACAGGACCGCAGAGGCACTGTATGGCGCAGAATATGTGCCCAATATTTTTTTCTGACAGGACCGCAGAGGCACTGTATGGCGCAGAATATGTGCCCAATATTTTTTTCTGACAGGACCGCAGAGGCACTGTATGGCGCAGAATATGTGCCCAATATTTTTTTCTGACAGGACGCAGAGGCACTGTATGGCGCAGAATATGTGCCCAATATTTTTTTCTGACAGGACCGCAGAGGCACTGTATGGCGCAGAATATGTGCCCAATATTTTTTTCTGACAGGACGCAGAGGCACTGTATGGCGCAGAATATGTGCCCAATATTTGTTTCTGACAGGACGCAGAGGCACTGTATGGCGCAGAATATGTGCCCAATATTTGTTTCTGACAGGACCGCAGAGGCACTGTATGGCGCAGAATATGTGCCCAATATTTTTTTCTGACAGGACCGCAGAGGCACTGTATGGCGCAGAATATGTGCCCAATATTTTTTCTGACAGGATGCAGAGGCACTGTTGCCAGAATATGTGCCCATATTTTTTCTGACAGGACGCAGAGCACTGTATGGCGCAGAATATGTGCCCAATATTTGTTTCTGACAGGACGCAGAGGCACTGTATGGCGCAGAATATGTGCCCAATATTTTTTTCTGACAGGACCGCAGAGGCACTGTATGGCGCAGAATATGTGCCCAATATTTGTTTCTGACAGGACAGCAGAGGCACTGTATGGCGCAGAATATGTGCCCAATATTTGTTTCTGACAGGACTGCAGAGGCACTGTATGGCGCAGAATATGTGCTCAATATTTTTTTCTGACAGGACTGCAGAGGCACTGTATGGCGCAGAATATGTGCCCAATATTTGTTTCTGACAGGACCGCAGAGGCACTGTATGGCACAGAATATGTGCCCAATATTTGTTTCTGACAGGACTGCAGAGGCACTGTATGGCGCAAAATATGTGCCCAATATTTGTTTCTGACAGGACTGCAGAGGCACTGTATGGCGCAGAATATGTGCCCAATATTTGTTTCTGACAGGACCGCAGAGGCACTGTATGGCGCAGAATATGTGCCCAATATTTTTTTCTGACAGGACTGCAGAGGCACTGTATGGCGCAGAATATGTGCCCAATATTTGTTTCTGACAGGACTGCAGAGGCACTGTATGGCGCAGAATATGTGCCCAATATTTTTTTCTGACAGGACCGCAGAGGCACTGTATGGCGCAGAATATGTGCCCAATATTTTTTTCTGACAGGACCGCAGAGGCACTGTATGGCGCAGAATATGTGCCCAATATTTTTTTCTGACAGGACAGCAGAGGCACTGTATGGCGCAGAATATGTGCCCAATATTTTTTTCTGACAGGACCGCAGAGGCACTGTATGGCGCAGAATATGTGCCCAATATTTTTTTCTGACAGGACTGCAGAGGCACTGTATGGCGCAGAATATGTGCCCAATATTTGTTTCTGACAGGACTGCAGAGGCACTGTATGGCGCAGAATATGTGCTCAATATTTTTTTCTGACAGGACTGCAGAGGCACTGTATGGCGCAGAATATGTGCCCAATATTTGTTTCTGACAGGACCGCAGAGGCACTGTATGGCACAGAATATGTGCCCAATATTTGTTTCTGACAGGACTGCAGAGGCACTGTATGGCGCAGAATATGTGCCCAATATTTGCTTCTGACAGGACCGCAGAGGCACTGTATGGCGCAGAATACGTGCCCAATATTTGCTTCTGACAGGACCGCAGAGGCACTGTATGGCGCAGAATACGTGCCCAATATTTGTTTCTGACAGGACCGCAGAGGCACTGTATGGCACAGAATATGTGCCCAATATTTTTTTCTGACAGGACCGCAGAGGCACTGTATGGCGCAGAATATGTGCCCAATATTTGTTTCTGACAGGACTGCAGAGGCACTGTATGGCGCAGAATATGTGCCCAATATTTTTTTCTGACAGGACCGCAGAGGCACTGTATGGCGCAGAATATGTGCCCAATATTTTTTTCTGACAGGACCGCAGAGGCATTGTATGGCGCAGAATATGTGCCCAATATTTTTTTCTGACAGGACTGCAGAGGCACTGTATGGCGCAGAATATGTGCCCAATATTTGTTTCTGACAGGACCGCAGAGGCACTGTATGGCGCAGAATATGTGCCCAATATTTTTTTCTGACAGGACCGCAGAGGCACTGTATGGCGTAGAATATGTGCCCAATATTTTTTTCTGACAGGACTGCAGAGGCACTGTATGGCGCAGTTCTGTTTTTTTTTTTTTTAACTGGGGGCGATTTGTGGGCGTCAACTACATATTTAAATGCAAGAGGGGGCAGTGGTTTTAAAATGGCGGTGACGCGTAGGCGACAGATACATTCACTGTGCCATTCATTCTCATATGGGCCCTGAGTGTCAACCTGAGGTGCAGGAGAGGGCGGGATTGTTTCGGCGCCTGCGCAGTTTTCGCTTTGCATCACCATTTTCTTGAAGACACTGCAGTGTGTCTTCAAGAAAATGGCGCCGGAAAGCGCGGACTGGGCATGCGCCGATGACGGCGATATCGGCGCCTGCGCAGTCCTTCCTTTCCGGCGCCATTTTCTTGAAGACACACTGCAGTGTCTTCCACAATATGGCGCCGGAAAGCGCGCACTGGGCATGCGCCGATTCTGGCGCCACAACCCGCCCTCTCCTGACATTCATCCCAGCAAGAGAACGCGGCGCCGGCACACCGGATCGGTAAGTTGTGTCGGAGATCGCGGTATGCGTTCAGGGCTTACGCATACCGCGATCTCATGGGCCACCCTCCTCATCCCCGGGGGCGTCACTCTGTCCAGACTGTGCAGGCGCGTTGCACTTGTGAAGTCTATAAAGGCTTCAGACAGAGTGACGCTCCACCGTTATATTATAGATGCAGATTTACACATATGCACACACAAACACGCATACACACACACAGTGTAATGTCCCCACACACACATGCATGCAAGCACGCACATACAAACACACATACGAACATGCATACACACACAGTATAATGAACCCACACACACATGCCCGTGCATACACACACGCAGATATACACATGTAGATACACACACGCACATACAAACACGCATGCACACACAGTATAATGTTCCCACACACACATACATATGCACGCACATACACACATGCAAGCACGCACATACACACAAACACGCATACACACACAGTATAATGTCCCCACATACTTATACACACAGGCACATGCACGCACATATACACACATGCAATCACGCACATACACACACAAGCACAAACATACGCACATACACACATGCGCAAGCGCTTACACGCCCGTGCATACCCACACGCAGATACAAACATACACTCAATCACATACATACACGCACGCACATACACACATGCATACGCATACACACAGTATAATATCCCCATACACACAAACACACATGCCCGTGCATACACACACACAGATACACACGCACTCACAAACACGCATATGCACGCGTAAACACACAGTATAATGTCTGCACGTACACATGCAAGCACGAACGTACAGACACGTACACACAGTATAATGTCCTCACACACACACGCAGATACACAGACGCACATAAACACGCAAGCATGCACATACACGCATATGCACGTGCATACACACAGTATAATGTCCGCACACTCATACGCACATACACACAAACATGCACATACACACAAACACGCAGATACACACATACACATGCACACACAAACACGCATATACACACGCAAACATGCACATATACTCACATACGCTGCCCTCCCGATGCGATAGCATCAGGCCCACATCTAGTTTTTGATAATCAGCAAAGGTAAAGCAGACAGCTGTGAATTGGTATTAGCCAGTTGGGAAAGTTCATTGTTTTTGGGACCTTTCCAGCCTAAAAACACCAGCCTGCTGCTACTTCCCCACGCTGCACTCAGCGAGACCCTGTGGCTCTGATGAGTGTTGTCGTCAACACCTGACACCTGTGAATGGCAGGAATTTGACTGCTATTCACAGACGCCGGAGCTGGATTCGGGTAAAGTGGATTCAGTGGACCTACGTGCAGGGGCGTACATAGAAATCATGGGGCCCCATAGCCTAAGTCTGAATGGGCCCCCCCCAAAAAAAAAAAAAGCCAGAGCCATTGTAAATGTAAAGTGCCAGCACAGTGAGGGGACACATTTAACAAAAAAAATGTATTATGCCCCCATAGATGCTCCATAGATTGTGCCCCCATAGATGCTGCCCCATAGATGCTCCATAGATTATGACCCTCATAGATGCTCCACAGATAATGCCCCCATAGATTCTCCATATATTATGCCCCCATAGATGCACCATATATTATGCCCCCATAGATGCTCCATAGATTGTGCCCCATAGATGCTGCCCCATAGATGCTCCATAGATTATGCCCCCATAGATGTTCCATAGATTGTGCCCCCATAGATGCTCCATAGATAATGCCCCATAGATGCTCCATAGATAATGCCCCATATATTATGCCCCCATAGATGCTCCATAGATTATGCCCCCATAGATGCTCCATAGATAATGCCTCCATAGATGCTCCATAGATAATGCCCCCATAGATGCTCCATAGATAATGCCCCCATAGATGCTCCATAGATAATGCCCCCATAGATGCTCCATAGATTGTGCCCCATAGATGCTCCATAGATTATGCCCCCATAGATACTCCATAGATAATGCCCCTATAGATGCTCCATAGATTGTGCCCCCATAGATGCTCCATAGATTGTGCCCCCATAGATGCTCCATAGATTATGCCCCCATAGATGCTCCATAGATTGTGCCCCCATAGATGCTCCATAGATTATGCCCCCATAGATGCTCCATAGATAATGCCCCCATAGATGCTCCATAGATAATGCCCCCATAGATGCTCCATAAATTATGCCCCCATAGATGCTCCATAGATTGTGCCCCCATAGATGCTCCATAGATAATGCCTCCATAGATGCTCCATAGATAATTCCCCCCATAGATGCTCCATAGATTGTGCCCCATTGTATAGGTCCCTTATACAGCCGCAGCTGCTGAAACCAAAAAAAAAAAAAAGACATACTCACCTCCCGGCACCTGTGATATTTACCTGTCACCCGATGCACCGCTGACTGCTGCTGTCTTCTGGGTCCTCTGCAGTGACTGCTCAGGCAGAGGGCGCGGCGCACACAAACTTCGTCATCGCGCCTGAACATTCACAGCTAGAGACGACGCGAGGACACAGCAGCGCAGCGCAACAGGACAGGTAAATATCCCTTATACTCACCCTCCCACCGACGCGGTCTCTGCAGCCCCTGCTCTTCTCCCGCGGTCTCCGGCGCCAGTGTTCAGCTGTCAGGTGGTACTGTGTAGCCCAGCTGTGACTGGAGCCACATGTTACCCTGGAGGATGCACGAAAGGTAAATCCATGATAACCTATAAGCACACAACACTTCACATTTTCCCTGGTTCCACCAGAGGAAGCCCTTGAGACGACAGTAGTGAGATGAAATCAGTCTAGCTGAGAGTTAGCTAGTCGTTGGTTTTACCTCAGAGTGTGAGATCTTGTCAGAGCGTGTTGCAGAGCAGACAAGCTAGTTACCTCAGACGAGTAGAGAGGGAAAGACTAGCCGAAGAAAGACTTATCTGAAAGCCTGAGGACTTCAGGAACTACTCAGCTTACATCGTGGAGTCCAGTAGCAGTGGAAGGGATTGCCACTTAGTCTGGTCAGAGTTGAGTCCACTGAGAGTGCTTCAGCGAGCGTTTCAGTAAGTAAGCGTGCCGACGCTTGAAGAGCGGTGAAGAAAAGAAAGCTGACATCTGCTGCTAGTTTGTGCTTATGATAGTGGTGAGAGTAGGACGAAAGGCAGGTGGAAGAAAGAGAAAAAGAGAGTGACCGAGGTTGACCAGCATTTATAGCTTACCTCCACTCTGCACCACCGGATACCGGGTCCGCGCTTACCAGCATCTGCACGACTGGTAGGAGACACCGGAGACCCTGGACTTCAAGTCGCAGGGGCCCAGCAGTGCTGATACGTAACCGAGGTTAGGAAGACGGGGGTCTGGCAGGTACCGCCACAGAGACACTGTTCTGTCCACAAGAAGACCTCACCACAAGGTCAGCCGGGCGTAGCTGAAAACACGGAGTTAAGCTTTGTTTTATGCAAGTCAGAAACTCACACACATTAAAGGCGTAAGGAGGCCCTACACCTACTCAGTGGATTACTGGACGTGCATCCTCCACCCTGACGGCTTCCCGGGACGTGCCTGCAAATATCACCAGTAAAGGTACAGAAAGAGACTTGCTTGTGTGTGTCTGCATTATTGCTCCTGCACCCCTACACCGCCATATACTCTGAGGAATCAGTCTCGCCTGTGGGAGACTTAACACCTTGCTGCCCCAAACCCTCAGAGGACCTACCCTGCAGCGCTGGTCACCCTGACCAGGAACCACAGGTGGCGTCATGAACATTCTATCATCCCCTGTAAATATCCCCCTTTAGTGAGCGCCCAGGGCAACGGACCGAGCTGCGCTACCCGTGACATCCCCCAGTGAAGTGAACGGGCTCGGTGCCGAGTACCCCAAAGCCCTGGTCCGTGCGACTCATCTTTTGGCGTCACGAACAGGATACGAAGCTCGCTATACGTGAGTCCTGTGTGCCTGAAGTGGACTGTTTTTGTGCTATAGACTGTGTTGCTGTTTTTGAGATTTTTGGCGCCAATTGTCCGCCATTGCCCGCAAAAGTACAGCGCTACAGCGCAAAGAGAAGGGGCGTACCTGCAGAAAGCGCGCGGAGTCCCGGACACGCCCCCAACGCTGACGCGGCGGCAGGTCCTGTGGAGAACTTCAGTGATCGCTCTGACGTCAGAGCGCCGGCGACGCTGGTCCCTCCACATCGCTGTGCCTGGCAGAGCTGCAGCCTTCAGGAGAAGGTAGGCCACGCTTAACTAGGGGGGCGCAGACATGTCGCAGCCGCAAGCTGACAGCGCGGCCCAGGGCGACCGCTCCGGTGACTTACCCGCCGGCGCTGCCGCGCGGGGTGGAAACGTTGGCCTGTGGCCCGATAGTACCGCTAACGCTGCCATACATGCCTGGAGCGAAGTGGCTCCCTCAGTACAGCGGTAAGCCAGATACCCTGTCAGGGTTTAAACGCAAAATATGCAGCATAATGGACAAGTACCCTATGACAGAGAAACAAAGAGCTGCAGTGGTAGTAGGACAACTGACTGGTGCTGCAGAAAGGGAAGTAGAGACTTGGACAGCTGCAGACCAGGAATCAGTGCTTTCAATTTTCTTAAAACTACAGACTATTTTTGAGGACCGCACTGAAACAGATCTCCGGATGAGGTTTTACCAATGCTCCCAGAGACCAGATGACAGTATTAGGGACTACGCCTGCCGACTACAGGGGGCCCTGCGAGCTCTCAAACAGGTCAACCCTATAAGTGCCATTAATGAAAGCAAAATGTTGAAGGAACAATTTGTACGGGGACTGAGGTCCCAAGCTGAAAGCAGAACTGTGCACTGGTGGTCCTTGGATCATCCTGACGCTACCTTTGATGCCCTAAAAGATATGGCTATAAAAGGACTGCGACCCCTGGAGAAGCCTGAGGTGGCAACCCAGTGTCACCCGGGTGAAGCCACTCTAAAGCCAGCAGCATCCACCTTTTCCCCGCTGGTGGCGGAAGCCAAGTCGCAGGTGGCGCCCCCTACTGAGTTGGACTGTCTGCGCTCAGAAGTGCGCCAGCTGACTAAAAACCTGGCCGCTGTAATGAGTGCCCTGCAACTGCGGAAGGAGGAAAGATCCTGCTAGCTGACTGCCCAGAGGATGTCCCTTGGATGAACCGGAGGAAAAGGAGGACGTCGCCCCACCAGAGGACAACGCCACCCCCAGGAGCGACCCCTGATCAGCACCATCCTCACCGAGAGATCATCTGCTACCGTTGCAACAGAGAAGGTCATCTAGCCCGACAGTGTCCTTTAAATGAGCAGATCCTGGGTCCGAGGGCCAACACCCAGGAATAGACTCTTCAGGCCCCTCAGACTGGAACCACAGGTTTGTGGGAGGAAGACCCTACCTGTCCATCATCCTGGACGGGATCGCAATCCCTGCCCTGCTGGACACTGGATCTCAGGTGACCATCATACCTGATGTCCTGTATAATAAGTTTTGGTCCATGGAAAGTCTCCTGCCCCCGAGCCCTGACTTTGCTGTGTATGCCTCTAATGGTCTCCCTGTTGATATACTCGGAGCCAAAAACGTGGACGTAAAGGTGGGCAGAGTGGAGCTGAAGGACCAGGGACTCTTAGTAGTAAAGACTGTAAATGAGGAAAATGGCTTAAATGTGGTTTTAGGTACAAACATTATTAGTAACTGTGTCAAGATCCCGTCTGGGTTGGAGCCGATGTTACTGCAAACACTAGGGGAAGCAGAGGCAGGTAGCGTAGTCAGATGGCAGCCGGAGGTCGGTACACAGGAAAGCAGTGTTTGTAGCAATGGATCAGGCGGATAACGTAGTCAGGTGGCAGCCGGAGGTCGGTACACAGGAAAGGCAGTTCGGTAACAGAGGAGCAGGCAGATAACGTAGTCAGGTGGCAGCCGGAGGTCGGTACACAGGAGAGCAGTGTTTGTAGCAATGGATCAGGCGGAGAGCGTAGTCAGAAGGCAGGCCGAGGTCGGTTCACAGGAGAGCAGTGTTTGTAGCAATGGATCAGGCGGAGAGCGTAGTCAGAAGGCAGGCCGAGGTCGGTTCACAGGAGAGCAGTGTTTGTAGCAATGGATCAGCAGGAAACGCTTGACTAAAGGCTTGGAGCTCAATAATCTCGCAATGACACACCCACAGGGCCAGGTTTATATAGGGTGTGTAATTAGCAATCAGAGGCCCAATCAAAAGAGCACTAGGTGTAGCTAATCAGGAAGAACAGTCAATGGTATCAGGGTTCAGCAAGGAACTTTGCAGCCAGCAGAATAGCTCAGATGGTAGAGCTGCTGGCCAGTGGACAAGAGGTACTGGGTTCGACTCCTGACAGTACTCCCCTCCTTCCAGGATGGCCTCTGGACATCTCAGGAGCTGGCTTATCCGGGTACCTCTGATGAAAGGCTCTTGTTAGTCTAGGAGCATGGACGTTGTCCCTTGGTTCCCATGAATTTTCCTCTGGTCCGTAACCCTTCCACTGCACCAGATACTGCAGTTTACCTCTGAATTTTCGGGAGTCCAGAATCTTATCCACAATGTATTCTTCTTCACCACGGATCCTTTCTGGTGGAGGAGGTGGCTGAATTCTTCCTGGAAACGGGTTTTCACAGAAGGGTTTGAGCAAGGATATGTGAAACACTGGATGAATCTTTAGATTGTTGGGAAGTTCCAAACGAAAAGCAACCTGGTTAATTTTTGCAGAAATTTGAAAAGGTCCAATGAATTTCTGACCCAATTTGGAGGATGGCACATGTGTCTTAAGGTTTTTAGTGGACAGCCAAACTTTGTCTCCAACCTGAAGAGCAGGGGGCACTCTCCGATGTTTATCTGCTGCTTCCTTATATACTTCCTGGGTCTTGAGTAATATCTCTGATAATTCCTTCTGGGATTCCTGTAATTTTGCAAGCCTGTCATTTACAGCAGGAATGGGAGTGTTCACTGGCAGATTAGGGATAAATACTGGATGTACTCCATAATTAGCAAAAAATGGGGTTTGAGATGTAGCGCTATGTATGGAGTTGTTGTAGGAAAACTCTGCTGTTGGTAAATAGTCCACCCAGTCATCCTGAAGATAGGAAATGAAGCAACGGAGGTATTGCTCCAAAGTCTGGTTCGTTCTCTCCGTCTGGCCATTGGACTGAGGATGGAAAGCGGTAGAAAGATTCACCGTGACTCCCAAGGCTGTACAGAAACTCTTCCAAAATTTTGACGTAAACTGAACGCCTCTGTCAGACACCACGCTGTCAGGAATTCCATGTAACCTGAATACCTCTTTGATTATCAGTTCTGCAGTTTTTTCAGCAGTAGGAATTCCTTCAGTTGGAATAAAGTGGGCCATTTTTGTGAGTCGGTCCACTATGACAAGGATGACGGTCATCTCATTTGGAAGGGGGTAGTTCCACAATAAAATCCATGGAAATAGATCCCCAAGGCCTGGATGGAACTGGAAGTGGTTGCAAGAGTCCTAGAGGAGACGATCGTGGGGTCTTGTTTCGTGCGCATGTTAAACAGGTTGAAACATATTTCCTCACGTCCTTCCTACAATTAGGCCACCAAAAGAAACGAAGTAGTAAGTCTTGTGTTTTTGCAACTCCAGGATGTCCTGCCAGTTTAGAATCATGGACACTTTTGAGGACTTCAAGGCGAGAAGATTCAGGTACATATATTTTGTGTTTCTGCATCCAAAACCCCTCTTTGAATGAAAGATCGACGTCTTCCGAAGGATGGTTAAGGAAAGAGTCCTCTTGATATCCATCTTTAATTCTATTACATAGTCCTCTAGAGTGCAATATTCCCAAAAAATTTTTAGGGCCTAGAATTGTATCGTCATTACTAGACCTCTCCTGAGGTTCCGAACATATCCTGGACAGGGCGTCAGCCTTGCCATTTCTTGAACCAGGCCGGTAAGAAATTATAAAATTGAATCTTGAGAAAAATAAGGCCCATCGTGCTTGTCTTGCAGACAATCTTTTTGCTGTACGGAGGAATTCAAGATTCTTGTGGTCCGTGAGGACAGTCACAGGGTGATTGGCACCTTCCAAAAGATGTCTCCATTCGGAGAAGGCAACTTTAATGGCTAACAGTTCTTTATTACCGATGTCGTAGTTCTTTTCTGCAGATGACATGGTGTGGGAAAGAAACGCACATGGGTGAAGTTGCATTTTGTCCCCAACTCGCTGAGACAGAATGGCTCCCACTGCAGAGTCCGAGGCGTCCACTTCGACAGTAAATGGCAATTCAGGATTTGGGTGTACTAACAATGGAGCAGACGTAAAAAGAGTTTTCAATTTGTCAAAAGCCTCCTGTGCCTCCGGAGACCAGAAAAATGCTTTGGTCTTTTTTGTTAGTGTAGTAATTGGTAGTATGATCCGTGAAAAGTTCTTTATAAATTTTCGGTAAAAATTTGCAAATCCTATGAAACGCTGGACGTCTTTTAAATTTCTTGGAACAGGCCAGTCCACTACAGCATTGATTTTGCCGGGATCCATGCTCAGACCTTCTGGGGAGATGATATATCCCAGAAATTGGATACTGGTTTGTTCAAACTCACATTTTTCAAGTTTAATGTAAAGATGGTTCTCCTGTAGTCGTTCCAAGACTAACTGGACGTGCCTGCGATGCTCTTCCAAGGTGTCTGAAAATATAAGAATGTCATCGAGATAAGCCACAACGAATTGGTCCAAGAAATCTCGAAATACATCATTAATAAAATGTTGAAAGGTGGCTGGGGCATTGCTAAGACCAAAGGTCATAACCAGAGATTCAAAATGTCCATATCTCGTTCTGAAGGCGGTCTTCCACTCATCTCCTGGGCGAATCCGTATGAGGTTGTAAGCCCCTCTAAGATCCAGCTTCGTAAAGATTTTCGCAGAACGGAGTCTCTCAAATAGTTCAGGAATCAAGGGTAGCGGGTAGCGATTCTTGACAGTGATATTATTCATCTCTCTGTAGTCAATACATGGCCGCAGAGTGGAGTCTTTCTTTTCAACAAAGAACAGGGGTGCCCCAGCTGGAGATGTGGAAGGTCGAATAAAGCCTTTCTCTAAATTTTCATCCAGGAACTTTCTTAATACCTTCAATTCAGGTTCGGAAAGATTGTAAATCCGTCCAAATGGAATGGTTGCTCCTGGCAGCAATTCAATGGGACAGTCGTAAGGACGGTGAGGAGGTAATTGATCTGCTTTCTTCTTACTGCAGACATCAGAGAACTGCTGATATTGAGGTGGTAGTTTCTCTTCCTTCTCATGCGAAATCTCAGAGATTTGGACTTGTTGGAGAACAGGGGGTTCCTTATGACAATTATTCTTACAGTAGTCAGATGGAAAGGTGATGGTCCTTGATGCCCAGTTGATAGAAGGGTTATGGACTGAAAACCAGGGATCCCTAGAATAACCGGAAATTTCGGAGATGAGATAAGGTGGAAACTGACAGCTTCATGATGATCCGGTTCGATACAAATCTCCAGTTCGATTGTCTCATGCGTGACAGGTCCAGAAGACAAGGGTGATCCATCCACCGTTTCCATTTCAATTGGTGTGGATTTGGTCCTACTGGAAATATTATTATCACGTGTAAATTTTAAGTCCATAAAATTCCCTCCTGCTCCCGAATCCAACAGGGCAGAGCATTGTATTTTTTGGGTGCCCATTACAACCTGAATGGGGATTACAAAATGAGATGATGTAGTATGTATTTTGTCTATTTCTGGCGTTACTGATGAGATAGTCTGCAAGATGGAATCCGACTGCTGAGAAAGGTCCATATTGCTGGCAGACCTGTTGTTGGTAAAGGCTATAGTCCTTTTGTTAGGACAGTTGATGGCATAGTGTCCAGGGTCCCCACAATAGAGGCAGAGATGTTCTGCACGTCGCCTCTCCTTCTCCTGTGCAGAGAGTGGTCTTCGGATGACGTCGATCTGCATCGGTTCAGACACGCCTTGCGTCTTTTCTTGGTGGTCCGATGCTGAAAATGAGAAGCCAGGGCTATTCCCAAGTGCTCGCAGTCTCTCCTTTCTCCTTTCAGTAAGTCTCTGGTCAATCCGGATACATAGTTGAATAAAGTCCTCCAACTGGTCAGGGGTCTCAACCCTGGCAAGCTCGTCTTTCACTGGTTCTGATAACCCTCGTCGAAATTGACTTCTCTGGGCCGCTGGATTCCAGGTGGTGTCGGCCACCCAGCGACGGAACTCCGATGTGTATTCCGCAACAGAGCGACGTCCTTGGCGCAAATTATGTAATTTGGTTTCTGCTTTGGCACAGCGGTTTGGGTCATCAAAAACTTGATTCATAGCTGCGGTGAAGGCTTCCAGGTCATTAAGGAGGTCATAGTCCTTTTCTACATAAGGTGAAGCCCAAGCAAGAGCTTCATCCGTCAGGAGATTTATCATGAAAAAAACTTTCTTCCTCTCACTGGTAAAGGGAGCAGGTTGCATCTGGAAGTATATGCGGCATTGATTGAGGAATCCTCGGTACTGCTTGCGATCCCCACTGAACTTTGCAGGCAGCGGCAGCCGCGCGTTTGATTCGGACCCTGAATTGCGCACGTCCAGAAGTTGTTTTTGTAGCTCAATTACTTCCTGTTGTATCGCCGTGAAATCAGTTTGTAACTTGGCATATTTTCCTTGAGAGTCAGTACAAAAACTTTGAAGCTCCGTAACTTGCCGTCTCAGGGTGTTCACAGCGGACTCCATTTTGGCGCGAGATTATTCTGTCAAGATCTCGTCTGGGTTGGAGCCGATGTTACTGCAAACACTAGGGGAAGCAGAGGCAGGTAGCGTAGTCAGATGGCAGCCGGAGGTCGGTACACAGGAAAGCAGTGTTTGTAGCAATGGATCAGGCGGATAACGTAGTCAGGTGGCAGCCGGAGGTCGGTACACAGGAAAGGCAGTTCGGTAACAGAGGAGCAGGCAGATAACGTAGTCAGGTGGCAGCCGGAGGTCGGTACACAGGAGAGCAGTGTTTGTAGCAATGGATCAGGCGGAGAGCGTAGTCAGAAGGCAGGCCGAGGTCGGTTCACAGGAGAGCAGTGTTTGTAGCAATGGATCAGGCGGAGAGCGTAGTCAGAAGGCAGGCCGAGGTCGGTTCACAGGAGAGCAGTGTTTGTAGCAATGGATCAGCAGGAAACGCTTGACTAAAGGCTTGGAACTCAATAATCTTGCAATGACACACCCACAGGGCCAGGTTTATATAGGGTGTGTAATTAGCAATCAGAGGCCCAATCAAAAGAGCACTAGGTGTAGCTAATCAGGAAGAACAGTCAATGGTATCAGGGTTCAGCAAGGAACTTTGCAGCCAGCAGAATAGCTCAGATGGTAGAGCTGCTGGCCAGTGGACAAGAGGTACTGGGTTCGACTCCTGACAAACTGTCTGGGAGAAGTTGTGTTTTTGCTCCAACAGCTCGCCGAAGTTGCCAGGCCAAAGCAAAAGGGAGTGATCCAGAGGGAGATCCGGGCCCTGATGTGCCAGCAGCAAGCGAAGCTGACAGATGGTGAAATTGGTAATGTACGGGTGACACACCTGAACCCCATTGTGATACCCCCAATGAGTGAAATGCTTATATGGTGTAGAGCAGCAATAGGTCTGAGAGGACAGAACTACCAAGCAGTAGTAGAGCCCCACTGTTCAGAGCACAGACCTACACTCTTGACTGCTAGAGGGGTAGTAGAAGTACGAAATGGGAGGGTACCAGTACGTCTTCTCAACTGGGGAGAAGATGAAGTAAATTTACCACGTTATGCCACTGTTGCTAAATTACATACCGTAGATAACAACTCCATTCTCACGACCGAGTCCTTAGCCTCCCGCCAACCAGCGGAGTATAATGACCCAGCAACCCAGGTGGAGGATTGGTGTCAGCAGCTCCATGTCGGGACAGACACCACTCCAGCCCACCAGAAACAAGGAGTACTATGAGTGGTACAGGAGTACACACAGGTATTTAGCAAACACCCACTTGACTTTGGGACCATTAAGGGAGTACAACATCATATCCCTACAGGCAGTCATCCTCCTATCAAAGAGCGGTACAGGCCTATACCTCCAGCACACTACCAGAAAGCTAAGGAGATGTTGCGTGACATGAAGGAAGCAGGGGTGATAAGGGATAGTTGGAGTCCCTGGGCAGCACCTCTAGTCCTAGTTAGGAAAAAGGATGGAAGCATGAGAATGTGTGTAGATTACAGACAAGTAAATCGCATTACACATAAAGATGCATACCCTTTACCACGCATTGAGAAATCCTTAGCTGCCTTAAAAACTGCTAACTACTTTTCCACCCTTGACCTCACTAGTGGGTACTGGCAAGTAGCTGTGGCTCAGGAGGATCGGGAGAAGACTGCTTTCACCACCCCGATGGGACTCTGTGAGTTTGACAGAATGCCGTTTGGACTCAGCAGTGCCCCGGGAACGTTCCAGAGAGTGATGGAGAGTTGCCTGGGACATCTCAACTTTGAAACCATGTTGCTGTACCTGGACGACGTAATTGTGTACTCCAAGACATATGAGGATCATCTGAAGCACCTGGCAGAGGTATTCGAGTCACTGTCCAAGTATGGGATGAAACTGAAGCCTTCAAAGTGCCATCTGCTCAAACAAAAGGTACAGTACTTGGGACATATTGTCAGCTCAGAAGGAGTAGCGCCAGACCCCGAGAAGGTCACTGCCATCCAGAAGTGGCCGGAGCCGAAGAATCTCAAGGAGGTGCGCCAGTTCCTGGGACTGGCAGGTTACTACCGGAGGTTTGTAAAGGACTACACCAAGAAAGCAGCGCCTCTGCAAGACCTCCTGGTAGGACATCCCCTCAAGAGCAGAAATCCTCCATTCCACTGGGGTAAAGAACAATCTGAGGCATTTAAGGAGATGAAGGAGATCCTGACAGGCGATGAGATCTTAGCCTACCCTGACTACAGCCAGCCGTTCCTGCTGTACACTGATGCCAGCAATGAAGGATTGGGAGCTGTTCTCAGTCAGAAGCAAAATGGCCAAGAAAAAGTCATTGCATATGCAAGCAGGAAGCTCCGACCGACCGAGAGAAACCCAGAGAACTACAGCAGCTTCAAGTTGGAGTTCCTGGCGCTGGTCTGGGCCATTACAGAAAGATTCAAGCATTGCCTAGCCTCCAGCAAGTTCACTGCTTACACTGATAATAACCCCTTGACACATCTTGAAACAGCCAAGCTGGGAGCCATGGAGCAACGTTGGATGGCTCGGCTGTCGAACTATCAATTTACCATCAAGTACAGGGCGGGCCGTAAGAACGCCAACGCTGACGCCTTGTCCAGAATGCCGCATGAGTCCGACACGGAAGAGGAATTGGATGACATAGAAGAGATTGAGCTACCTGCATTCCACAGAAATGGGATGATCCAAGAGCAACGAGCCTACAGGAGGCAGCGTGGTAAGACGTTAAACCCTTTACCTCACCACAACTGGAAGGAGACCCAGAACAGTGACCCGGTTGTCAGCCGTATCAAGGAGCTGATAACTCAGGAAGGTTCTTCCTTGGAGAAGGATGTGTCTCAACAAGCAAAGCAGCTGTGGAACGAGAGAAGCCGGCTGTTCATCTACCGAGAGAAGCTGTGCCGAAGGTAAGTCAACCCTAGAACCCATGAGATGGTATGACAGATAGTGGTCCCAAGAACAGACATCCAGATGGTGTTGGAAGCCTACCACGATCAAGCGGGGCACTTTGGCTGGAAGAAGCTGGAAACCATGCTGAAGTGTTGTTTCTACTGGGTGGGAATGCGTAGTTCCATCGAGAAATGGTGTAAGAACTGTGCGTCCTGTAGCCCCCTGAAGAAAAGACTACAGCAGCCAGAAAGCACCCCTGCAACCCATCAAGACGACTCATCCCTTGGAGATCGTGGCCTTGGACCATGTCAAGTTGTCACCCAGCCGGTAAGGATACTCGTATGCCCTGACGATGGTGGATCACTACTCCAGGTTCCTGGTGGTCGCCCCTGTCAAAGATCTGACAGCTGAAACAGCAGCAAAGACGTTTCAGGTGTATTTCTGCAGACCCCATGGATATCCAGAGCAAGTGTTAACTGATCAGGGTCCTGCCTTTGAAGCCGAGTTGTTTAAGGAATTCTGTCATTTGTACGGATGCAAGAAGATAAGAACCACACCGTACCACCCCCAAACAAATGGTCTCTGTGAAAAGATGAATCACATAGTCATTGATCTGCTGAAGACGGTACCACTTGAGGAGAGGAATCGGTGGCCAGACCTACTACCTGACCTGGTAGATCTGTACAATCACATACCTGTGAGTTCCACCAACTGCACTCCAGCCTACCTTATGCGAGCAAGACCAGGAAAGCTGCCCATGGATTTGGAACTTGGTGTTGTAGAACCAGAAGCTGATGTTACTACTGAAGATTGGGACACGAACCGACAGGAACAGTACAGGAGAGTACAAGCCTGCGTGGAAGATAGTCTCAATAAAGTAAGGGAAAAGCAAGAGGAGAACTACAACAAAAGTGCGCCAGCTAAGCCTTTTATGCCTGGAGAAATTGTGCTAAAAAGAAAAAGGAGAATGCACAAATTGGATGATCAGTGGGAAAAAGAGCCATATGTCGTGCAAAATTCCAAGTTTGACAACAGGAAAACCTGTACCATTAGCAAAGATGGAGGAAAGACGACCACCACGGTATCCAGAGACCACCTAAAACTGTGTCCAGACATGTTAAAACTTCATGAGGAAGAACTTGTTATGGAAAAAGAGAAACCAGGTGAAGTCATACACACGGACCTAGGAGATTTTCCTGCAGATTGGCCTTGTATCGGGGACGGTGTGATTATTCCAGTACTTCAATTTTACCAACCACAAGAAGCACCCCAACGTCGAGTTGAACCAGTTGCCGCAGCAGAAGAAATAGTTTGTGAGGAACTTGCTCCTGTAGCGTCTCCAGAAGTAGAATCTCAAAGAATGGAATCTCAAAACGTGGAACCTTCAGATGTAGGGTCTCAGGAAGAGGAATCCCCTGGCGAAACAGAACCGCATCGCCCAGTCACTAGTATGCTTGCCAGATCCCTAGAGAGGTGGAGGCAGATTTACAGTTTGCCGGCACGCAGGACAGATAGGCCAGAGGCTACTATACCTGACACCACACCACGTAGGTCAGTACGCACAACGAAAGGAAGGTTACCTGTTAGGTACCAAGAGTATGCCTAGCAAATTAATTCAGTGAACCAATATCCAAGTGTAAAAATGTAGATAAGATTTGTGAAAATATTTGTATATATGTTACTTGTATTATGAAACGTTTGAAGTGTCCTTACCTCCCGCAAGGGAAGAGTTATAATTATGTTTATTTGTTGATGTTATAAAAATTGTTTTCTTTTTCAGCCTGGGAGTGCTGATATTAACTAGGGGGGGATGTGTAGCCCAGCTGTGACTGGAGCCACATGTTACCCTGGAGGATGCACGAAAGGTAAATCCATGATAACCTATAAGCACACAACACTTCACATTTTCCCTGGTTCCACCAGAGGGAGCGCTTGAGACGACAGTAGTGAGATGAAGGCAGTCTAGCTGAGAGTTAGCTAGTCGTTGGTTTTACCTCAGAGTGTGAGATCTTGTCAGAGCATGTTGCAGAGCAGACAAGCTAGTTACCTCAGACGAGTAGAGAGGGAAAGACTAGCCAAAGAAAGACTTATCTGAAAGCCTGAGGACTTCAGGAACTACTCAGCTTACATCGTGGAGTCCAGTAGCAGTGGAAGGGATTGCCACTTAGTCTGGTCAGAGTTGAGTCCACTGAGAGTGCTTCAGCGAGCGTTTCAGTAAGTAAGCGTGCCGACGCTTGAAGAGCGGTGAAGAAAAGAAAGCTGACATCTGCTGCTAGTTTGTGCTTATGATAGTGGTGAGAGTAGGACGAAAGGCAGGTGGAAGAAAGAGAAAAAGAGAGTGACCGAGGTCGACCAGCATTTATAGCTTACCTCCACTCTGCACCACCGGATACCGGGTCCGCGCTTACCAGCATCTGCACGACTGGTAGGAGACACCGGAGACCCTGGACTTCAAGTCGCAGGGTCCCAGCAGTGCTGATACGTAACCGAGGTTAGGAAGACGGGGGTCTGGCAGGTACCGCCACAGAGACACTGTTCTGTCCACAAGAAGACCTCACCACAAGGTCAGCCGGGCGTAGCTGAAAACACGGAGTTAAGCTTTGTTTTATGCAAGTCAGAAACTCACACACATTAAAGGCGTAAGGAGGCCCTACACCTACTCAGTGGATTACTGGACGTGCATCCTCCACCCTGACGGCTTCCCGGGACGTGCCTGCAAATATCACCAGTAAAAGTACAGAAAGAGACTTGCTTGTGTGTGTCTGCATTATTGCTCCTGCACCCCTACACCGCCATATACTCTGAGGAATCAGTCTCGCCTGTGGGAGACTTAACACCTTGCTGCCCCAAACCCTCAGAGGACCTACCCTGCAGCGCTGGTCACCCTGACCAGGAACCACAGGTGGCGTCATGAACATTCTATCATCCCCTGTAAATATCCCCCTTTAGTGAGCGCCCAGGGCAACGGACCGAGCTGCGCTACCCGTGACATCCCCCAGTGAAGTGAACGGGCTCGGTGCCGAGTACCCCAAAGCCCTGGTCCGTGCGACTCAGTACCGCTCATTAAAGTCATGAATATGTGCATATTCATGACTTTAATTAAGCGGTGCCACCTGACCGCTGAACACAAGGCGCCGGAGACCGCGGGAGAAGAGCAGGGGCTGCAGAGACCGCGTCGGTGGGAGGGTGAGTATATAGAACAGCTGCGCCTCCCTCCCCTGCCGACCCCCTGGTAGTACTGTAGCACAGCTGCCAAACCGCAGCGGCCGTCGCGGACCCCCTCACCTGTCCGGGCCCCATAGCAGCTGCTTGGTCTGCTACAATTGACGGTACGCCACTGCCTACGTGGGAATCTGTCAGCAGGTTTTTGCCATCTAATCTGAAGACAGCATGAGGTAGGGGTTAAAACACAGATTTAAATGATGCCTCTCTTATCAAGCTCTGAGGTTTTGTTTGCTGACAATGATTGTTTTAGCACCAGTAGCTTATTGCTGTGACTAAAGGCTGGGTCTCACATAACGATACACCAGCGATCCCAACAACGATATGCACTTGTCAGGATTGCTGGTGTATCGCTACATGATCGCTGCTGAGCTGCCAAACAGGCAGCTCAGGCAGCGATCTGGGATAGCGACACTGCGGGTAACATCGCTTAGTTACCCGCAGTGTACCTTGGATACCAGCACGCTGATGCAGGGAGCTGGTATCCAAGGTACACAGCGGGTTTCCAAGCGCTGCGCGGTGCCTGGAAACCCATTGTGTACCTTGGATACCAGCTCCCTGCTTCAGGGCGCTGGTATCCAAGGTACACAGCGGGTTTCTAGGCACAGCCCCGCGCCTGGAAACCCGCTGTGTACCTTGGTTACCAGCGGATCGCTGGTCTCCCGCCTGTCACACGCAGCGATACGTGCCTGTCAGCGGGAGACCAGCGATCAAAAAAATGTCCTGACATTTCAGCGACGATCAGCGATACCCAGCAGGGGCGCTGATCGTCGCTGAATGTCACACACAGTGATATCGCTGGTGAGCTCGGTGCTGCGTCACAAAACTAGTGACTCAGCACCGATCTCGGTAGCGATATCGCTATGTGAGACGGGCCCTTAAGGCCTCTTTCACACTTCAGTCGTTTGGCGTCAGTTAAAATTTGTCAAAGTGTGAAAAAAGCGGATCCACCAGAAAAGGTGAAAAACGGATGCGTTTTTTGACAGATCCGCCATGAACTTCTCAACCCGGAAAATGCTGGTACGCATGTGTGGCACGGAGGAGAGAGAGAGAGAGACCGAGACCCCGGACAGTGTTCTGAGCATTTTGTATGGATTTTCTATGGGAGCAACGGATCCGCTGGCGGATTCTGTCAAAAACGGATGCCCACCCATAGGCGACCATTAGACAAAATGGTGGACTCGGCGGATCCACCAAAAAACGGATCAAACGGACGACCATCCGTCAAAATCCACCACTAATGCAAGTCAATGGGAAAAAAGCGGATCCGCCAAAAAAAAAATGGCGGATCCGCTTTTTTCACACTTTGGCGGATTTTGACTGACGTCGCACGACTGAAGTGTGAAAGAGGCCTTAAGGGTATGCCACACTAAGCGAGATCGCTAACGAGATCACTAAAACGTCACTATTTAGCCATCTCGTTAGCGACTTAACTGTGTGTGGCATGTAGCAACGATGTGGCCCCTGCTGTGATGTCGCTGATCGTTCACTAGCGTTCTGGACCGTTTTTTGATCATTGGCGTCCCGCTGGTGAGCCTATATCGCTGTGTTTGGCACCTTTTGTGAACGACGAGCGACCTCGTTTGTGACGCATATGACAGCGGCGCAGGTGGGACTAGGGTTTTTTAGCGTCACGGAGTGGATCGCAATATCTGTAGGTTCTCTTTTGCGTCACAGAGAGGATCGCAGAAGTGGCAAAGCAGGCTGGCAGGACGCAGAGAGCAGGAGCGATGCTGGAAATTATGAATCAGAAGCGCTCAGTACATGCTAATGACAGATCCTTACGACCGCCAAAGTCGTTAAAGAGATCGCTGACCGCTGATGTGTCGTTTATGAGATCTCCTGTTTGGCAGCTACTAGCGACCTAAAAGCGATCACACCAACGATCTCGTTAGCTTGCGTTGTTATCGTGATCGCTAACGAGATCGCTAAGTGTGGCAGTACCTTTACTGGTTGTGTGAGCCTTGCTCCAACACGCCCCTCCTGTGATGGGCAGCTCACTATCTATGGACTTTGTACATAGAGAGCCTGGTGTGAGCGAGATTAGCTGTGGTGGGGGCGAGGTCGTCTTTTTCGGCTCTGCTTCACTGCTAAATCTAAAAACTGTGATTACTGGGTGTAGCAGTTCTCATACAATCAGAGATACATCGTTGGATTCAGCATCTCTTTGCGTACATGATGCTGCTCTCAGATGAGGTAGCAAAAACCCGCCGACAGATTCCCTTTAAGGGATTAATACTTTATGTAAGTTTATGGCCCCACAGCAGAGCACAATGAAGAATAAAGGAGGTACAATAAGAATAATAAATCAATCAATGGCTTCTTGTTGATGGTTTGCAGGTAGTGGCAAGAGATTTTATTTTATTTTGCACAAAGTATACTTACATAAATAAAAAGATGGAAACATACAATATAGTAAAAATGTATGAAAGCAATTTGCCATCTATGGCAGACACGATGATCATAACATTACTGTAGTCATATGCAGGGGTGGAGTTTGATGATATGTCTGCAGTGCTTGAGCACTTTCCTGCCCCCTTCTCTTCCTCCATGATGACTTGCGTGTTTCCCAATTGTGTTTGTCACTATTGTATAAAAACAAAATAACAACTAAAATTGGCAAAAAAAATATCAGGAACCAGTGACCTTTAATGTCGTACAATTCTTTTCCTGTATGCTGACATGAACTTTTTTCTAACCTTTAATTGTAGCCTGTGAACAATGTAAGGCAGATCTGTCAGTTCTAAAACGATTTTATGCCATGGGGAAGAAACTGCAGTCTGGCTCCTAAAGTACTGAGTGATGGCTGTCTCTCCCACATACTCCTTCCATCATGAGTGTTGATTTCATTGGGAAATCTGAATGTACCAAATCCAACATGCCGGATCATTCTTTATGCTAACGACTTCCCCATCGGGCACTGTCATATTGAGCTAATACACATTCAATCTCTGCTAACCCCATGTCCCATTTAGGATCTGCAATTCTGAGGTGGAAGCATCAACCTGATTGATTGCTCTTGGCATATCCAGAACATTTTGATCAAGAGTCAGCACTTTTCCCTCTAACTTCACACCCTCTCCACCGCTGCTATAAAGTCAGATCTGTCAGTCATGGAAGAGGACGGTTAGATGAATGGAAATCAAGTAAGTGGGAAAGTGGACTGAACTGTTAGAGGATGCACCGAGCACCTGTGCTTGCTTTGAACAGTCATTGTGAGCTGACAGTTTCCAGTACGTTTGGGATCCGTTTTTTTCACAGGTCCCACATGTACCTATTATAATCTATGGTGCTGTTTTTTTTCCGGCAGCACGGATGACCAGGGCCTATACAAGTCTGTGGGTCCGTGAAATACGTACAGGACACGGATCGCTTCAGCATACAATCCACATGCCATCTGTGTGCTATATGTGTTTAACTTTGTAAAGTATGGGAAAAGCTTTGTTATGTATTTCTTTCTTTATAGATACCAGAAAACACTGATGGTAAAAACGGACATACGGATGACATACAGTGGGTACGGAAAGTACCCCTTTAAGTTTTTCACTCGTTGTTTCATTGCAGCCATTTGGTAAATTCAAAAAAGTTCATTTTTTTCTCATTAATGTACACTCTGCACCCCATCTTGACTGAAAAAAAACCCAGAAATGTAGAAATTTTTGCAAATTTATTAAAAAAGAAAAACTGAAATATCACTTGGTCATAAGTATTTGGTCCCTGGTGGTTGATTCCGTCAGAGCATTACCTTTCTTCTCAATTTCCAGTAATGAACATTAATATTCATCACCATTTCTTATTAGTGCTGCAGCATTAAATGACACCGGCGCAATGATTTCTAAGAGATATCTCGTACAATTTATTAATTTTACAGCTGTTTGCAAGTGGGGACGTTAGAGAAAACGTGTTAGAATGGGTCGAGGATTTATTCAGCCCCTGTTAATGCACAGGTTGAATTGTAAATAAGGGTCAGCGTGTTCTATTGATATCTGCATTACAGCCTGGCCGCGTGCCCACGGCAATTGCATTAATACATTAGTTGTTTGGAAATCTTCGGGCAGTCAGATAATTACATGCAGAGAAATGAACATTATACAGCAATGTGCACAGTAGAAACAATATTAGATTGATATAGACTTCTTGCTTACCGAGACCATAGGTCCAGCTTATTTAAAGGGGTTGTCCGGCCTTAGGCTACAAGCCTGCAGTCACTTTATGTAACTGCAGACTTGTGAATCCTTACATTGCGCACACTGTGCACTGTGACGATTATCCAGTGCCGGAGTTGACTGGTGCGCGTATGATTGCAAGAATGTGATTTAGCATACATGTGGTGACGTGGTGACGTGCCGACTAGACATGTGCGGCCTCGCTCAATACAAGTGTATTGACACATCAAGTCGGAATGTGACCGGAAGTATGCAGATCTCAAACTTGTGGTCAAATGGCTGCCCGCGACGTACAATCCTCAAAGCATGGCATGGACAAGATGTAAGGATTCCCCATTCACATAGAGTGATTGCAGACTGATAGCCTAAGGCCGGACAACCCCTCTAATGGGCAATGTTTGTAAAAATGAGATACTTTGCTATTTACTTGTTAATAAAAATCCTCTCCGTTCTAAAGAGCAGAGTGACTATTCATTTTATTGTTTGCTTTTAATTGCCTAGGTTACTGGCCACTGCTGCTCAGAGTAAAGCAGCGGTGGCTGAACATGTGTGGTTTTCCCAAGCTCTTTTTCTATAGAGCTTGTAAGCACTGCTCTGAAATTTGCTGGATCGCTGGAACTCCTAGTTTGCTCTTAATCCAGCTAACTTCAGTACTACTGCGCTCTTTCTTCACTGCAGAGGAAGCATCATAAGAAAGCGCACACTTCGGACCAGTGGTGATACAATGCTGCTGGTCTGAACTGTTACTCAAGCAGGGGAGCATTCTGTACCTGCAGAAAAAAAATGAGACAACCCCTTTTAACACCATGGATGTGAGCGGAAGAAATAACGCATGTTCATGCATGAAACAATTCTTTAGGCTAGAGCTACACAGTGGCTTTGACCTCAACAAAGACCACGCAGTACAAATGCTACATCGCAGCATAATGCAGATGAACACAGTTGCATTGAGACTCCTAGGCTTCCATAACAGTGACAAGCAATTTGCCATAAGTCAACATCAGTTGGATTTTTTGTGGCTTACTTGTAATGCAATGTAAGCAAATTTTCAATTAAGCTGCAATGTAGCAACTGCACAGAGCAATCTTTGACCATGCGACCTAATCGCAGCTTTAAAGATACTTTTGAAGCTGCCCCATACACATTAGACTTATGTCAGTAGCTATCCAAATCTAGTGTGACATGTAGATCAGGAGAGCAAACTATTGGTCATTACATATCTCACACTGGTAACACTCCCTTTCATTTATAATAAGCTCTGGAGGCAGATTTTCGGGGAGATCTATGTCCGGCCCATAGATCTTAACAGCTCATTTACATATAAGAAAAACTTGGATTTCTCTGGAATAAGACATCGGATTGCAGATATCAAGGTATCATTTTATTCAGCTTCCTAGGACCTGCATGGCCATATAGACTGCTTAAAGGGAATCTGTCACTAGGTTAACCCTCCTAAGTTATGTTTTGAAGTTGCTTCCATGTTTATTACACCATCCGTTTTTTGCATCTGATTTTTTTTTAAGGAAGCTTCCATGTCAGACATCATGATAGCAGATGGCTGTGTGTCACTTTAGAGTCCTAACCTTAGTGACATCACCACTGGTGTGAATCCTTTGGATTTAAACCATACAAAAATTTCCACATCTATAATCAATGTCTAATATTGTCTCTTTCAAGGAGCCAGAAACCTTTATGCTCAAGGGAAATGCAGTAAATTTGTGGATGGACAGATCTAGAAGAGTTTAGATGAAGTTTCTACTTTGAATGACAGCAGCCATTGATCTGTAAAACTCATATAGATGATGTATTTCTGGTTTCAGGGAAAGTTGCAAAAGTAAACTAAAAGTTAATTCATCAACCTGACTGTGGGATCGATAATTGTTCTGCAGAAGCAATACACTTCACTGTCATGTTCCTTCCATCTTATATCTTACACTGATCTGCAGTCCAGGACAACTGATTTCACTTTGGTTATGTGCACACAGAGTTTTTCAAAGGGTTTTATTTTTAGTGGGTAGCTTCAAAAAATGCCTGAAAAATCCAAACTAGTCTGATCAACCCAACCATTGTTGGAGCCATCCAGTAAAATGGCACTGATGGAGACATCACCCCATTATACTGAATTGCTCCATTGGGTGTTCAGATTGAATCCTGTTTATCCCGAATTTCAACTAAAACCCTGATGCTGTGATCAGCATAGATTTATACATATAAACCAGTCTGTAACGCTGGTGGGTGGGCACCCACTGTGCCACAGGCCAGGCTTACCCTAGAGGGGGCGTAACTGACTAACCGGTATTCACTAGAGCCTCTGATGGGAGGGATAGGCTTTGCCTCCGGTAGTCATCAGGTACCACTCCAGGACAGACCCCGGGACTTCAGCAGCTGACCAGAGGGTCAGAGGCATGGTTACGACTTACAGAGGGCAGAGAGAGAGGCATATTCAGATGGTCTGAAGTTGGGGCAGGCAGCACAAGATCAGTAAATATAGCCAAGACAGGATGAGTAACAAACCGGGTCAAAAACGGGAAAGTAAAAATACAAACACGCATGAATGGGACGTTAGACAGGCTGACTAGGATCAACGTTATAATAAATAACCTAATAAAGGTCTTGCTAACACGGGATAGCCATCGAACCTAATCTCTGCAGGACACAAGAGGGATAAATTCCTGCAGAGATTGGCCACGCTAAGGCTAAATGAATGCCTCATACAAATGCAGCAGTGGTGCAAGAAACAAGCTCAGCAGAACGGCCTTTCGCAAGGAGAAACCACACTGCAAGCAGAGGAGCGCTGGGGAGGCATGCGGGTTACTGCCGTGACACAGCCCTACAAGTATTGAAACAACATATATCTAAAAGGGTAGCTTCTAATTCCATTATTATGCCTCAGGGGTCAAGTATGCTGGTTATTTTTTAGACCCCAAGAAAATACACTACTGATCAAAAATTAATAACATCGCTCCCCATACCTCAAATAAGAATGGTATGTACAGTATTTAATAGCCAATTTATTAGTCCTTATGGTACACCACTAAGATTTAACAGATGTCTTTGATGATTCTCAAAATAGTACACACTTAAAGGGGTTGTCTAATCTTCATTAAAGGAAATCTGTCACCTAATTTTTCATATATAAGCTGCAGCCACCGCCATCAGGGTCTTATCTACAGCATTCTATAATGCTGTAGATAAGCCCCGATGTAACCTGAAAGATAACAAAAACGAGTTACATTATACTCACCTGGGAGGCGGTTCAAAGCGGTCCAGTCCGATGGGCGTCGTGGCCCGGCGCCTCCCATCTTCTAGTGATGATGTCCTCCTCCTTGCTTCTGTTGCGCTCCTGCGCAGGCGTACTGATCTGCCTGTTGAGGGCAGAGCAGAGTACTGCAGTGCGCAGGCGCTGGGACAGGTCAGAGAGGCCCTGCGCACTGCAGTACTTTGCTCTACCCTCAACAGGGCAGATCAGTATGCCTGCGCAGGGGCAGCGACAGGAAGCAAGGAAGAAGATGTCATCGCTAGAAGATGGAGGACCCGGACCACGACACCCATCGGACCGAACCGCATTGGCCCGCCCCCCCGGTGAGTATAATATAACTCGTTATTCTTATCTTTCAAGTTACATTGGGGGTTTATCTACAGCATTACAGAATGCTGTAGATAAGCCCCTGATGGCAGTGGCTGCAGCTTATATACGAAAAATGGGGTGACAGATTCCCTTTAATGGATAAAATTGCAAAGTGCTAGCAGCTTCTAACTGCTCCTTCACAGTAACAGTGCCTATTTTTGTCCGCACAGTAATAATGTCTTTCACAGTAAAAATGTCTAAATGGTGCTCCTCATATGGTTAAATTACCCCTTTTAACATTGATGGTCTATCGTCATGATATCAATGTCTGATTGGTGAGGGTGCGACTCCCAGCACGTCCGCTGATCAGCTGTTTCTGGTGGCAGCTGGAACTGCTCAGTTATGGGTCTGCATAGCACAACCTCATCGACTGTATAGTGGATACGGCCGGGTACTGCACATCCTCAACCTATTCAAATCAGTAGGGGGTGGATGTGAATATTCAAATCAATAGGCATGGCCAGAACTCCGAAGCTGCGCTCAGCAGCTCCATAACTGAGCAGTTCTGGCTACCACAAACACAGCTGATCGGCGGGTGTGACAGGTGTCCCACCGCCACCGATCAGACATTGATGACCTACCCTAAAGATAGGCCATCAATGTTAGGGTGTGTTTCCACCATCAGGATTCCGTCAGTAATTGCTGCGTGTTTGACGCTGTGTATTGGCGCAGCGTCAAACACGCAGCGTCCAGATGTTACAGCATAGTGGAGAGGATTTCAAGAAATCCCGTCTCCACTATGCGTAAAAGCATGCAGGCGGCAGACCTGCGTTAACGGACATGCTGCGCGTCTTTTCAGATTGCAGCATGTCCTTTTCCCTTGCGGCGACGCTCCGTCGCCGCAAGGGAAATAACACAGGGCTATGTAAGGGTGCGGTGATTCCGGATGTGTTCAAAGAGCACATCCGGATTCACCGGTCGTTCACAAGGGGGCGGGGCTTTGGGCAGAACGGACCTTCCGCTCCGTCCAAAGCGCTGTGTTTCCTGATCGTGGAAACACAGCCTTAAAGTCCCAGACAACCCCTTTAACTACAATAAAGCCAAATGCTCCTAAAACAGCACTCACCACTAAGAAGCTTTTCACTTGGAGTCCAGATCAACAAACTCCAGGGAACCTTTCCTTCCTGCTAGTCTCCCTCCCTGATGACATAGCTTTGGGCTCACAATGAGCCCACCCTAATGCCATGCTGTAGAAAACGGGACGGTCTTGTACTGAAAACAGCAAACCAGTCAGAGTCTGTAAGGGGATGTCTTGCTGTGACAACGTTGTATCCAACTGTATTGACATCTTGGAGACAAATGCAAACCAAAGGTGTATTTTAACCTTGTGACCATCCTCTTTTGTACGCCCCTGCATTTAGTTGACTCACAGGTGATTTTATTACAGGTGACATTGAGAAAGCAGAGTTGTGCAATGCATTTCTATCACTTGTGTGCACAAGGAGCACTTAGCCTAGGATATATTCACCACCACTACGAGCTAACCACTTTCTACCAAATGTCCTACCTGACTGAACTAATAGGCCAAAAACGTTTTTATTGTGATTTATTATCCTGGGCCTGATGGTTTACAACCTCAATGTTCTCAGTGATTGCTAAACTATTTTTTAATGTAAGGATTCTTTACAAATGGGAGGTTCTGTTTAATGCTTTTACTAAACCATTGCATACGTGGCTGTCAGTGTAGTATACTTAAGATTTTTCCAAAACATTTGATACTGTCCATCACATTCACTTATAGGAGGTTTGGATCAAAAATTGGCTTAATGATCGTATTCAAAGAGCAGTCATAGATGCACTTGTTGAAACTAAACTAATGTGACAAATTCAGTACCCCAAGGGTTCATATTGGTACCCATATTGATTAAAGGGAATCTGCCAACATGACATCACCCCCAATCTGTTTATATGTGCATATAGTTTTTGCAAATACAAGCCCATCCATACTTTTAGCTACCAAGTCCGTTCCACCATTACTGAAAAATTGACTTTTGAATCTACATGCAAATAGGGCTGAAATGTTTTGGGTGTGATGAAGCACTTCCAAAGCCTTTGCCTCCCTTGCTTTATTCTCCATCTAGTACTGATTTCTTCTGCTTGAATTCATACAGGCATGCATGAGAATGCTATGACAGGTGGGTGATAAAGCCAGGTAGGCAGAGGCTTGGTGTAGCGCAGGCTGTTCCCCTTACCCCTCTGCTCGGGGGCCGGCGTCCTCCTCCCGCTCTGCTGGCAGCGCGCGCTCCTCTGCTGCAGGGTCGGCGTCCTCCTTCCACTCTCCTGGCTGCGCGCGCTCCTCTGCTTCGGGGCCGGCGTCCTCCTCCCGCTCTTCCGGCTGCGCGCGCTCCTCTGCTTCGGGGCCGGCGTCCTCCTCCCGCTCTCCTGGCTATGCGCGTTCCTCTGCTCCGGGGCCGGCGTCCTCCTCCCGCTCTGCTGGCAGCGCGCGCTCCTTTCCGGCCACTGTGCTTAGCTCGCACGCGCGTGCGCTACCCCCTCTCTTAAAGGGGCCGCGCGCGCCATCCTAAAGAGTCCCCGGCCAATGGCCGGAGGACTTTACCTTATATAAGGCACTTCCTCCAAAATGGAGGTGCCCGAGCAATGTTGTTGCACTGCTCACTACTCTGCTTCAGTCCTCAGGGTCCATTGCCAGTTACCTGCCAGACTCCTGCCAGTTTGCTGTCTGTTCCTGCCTGTTACCTGTCCGCCAGCCTACCTGGAGGCTCTGCCGTCACGAGTTGTGACCTTCTGCTATTCCAGTGACTCTCGCCCGCTCACCTGGGAGCGTTCATCTGTTACCTGCCTGCTAGCCTACCTGGAGGCTCTGCCGTCACAAGTTGTGACCTTCTGCTATTCCAGTGACTCTCGCCCGCTCACCTGGGAGCGCTCATCTGTTACCTGCCTGCTAGCCTACCTGGAGGCTCTGCCGTCACGTGCTGTGACCTTCTGCTATTCCAGTGACTCTCGCCCGCTCACCTGGGAGCGCTCATCTGCTATCTTCCCGCTAGCCTACCGGGAGGCTCAGCCATCACAGGTCGTATCTATCTTCATCCAGAGACTGCCCCAGTCACCGTGATCTCCTGCCCGTTCATCCAGAGACTATCCCGGTTATCTGCCGTGACTACCTGCCCATCTAACCTGGTTGCCACCCGCTCCCTTACAAGGTTCGCCCCTTCGTATAGTAGCTCAGAGGTTCCGCCTCCCAGTCCCGTTACAGTTTGCTCGGGCCATGGAACCCGGTGGCACCCAAGCTCCCTCCATCTCGGACCTGTGTCATGAACTGTCCCGTCAGAGGTCCCAACAGGAGTCCATCCTGGGTCACCTGCGGAATGTCAATTCTCGCCTGGACACTCTGACAGCTCCACCAGCAACCTCAGCTGGTGCCACGACACGCAATCCGGCAGCTCCTATGCTCCCCAATTCCATGGTTTCCTGTCACGGACCCCGACTTTCCGCACCTCCTCGCTTCGGAGGTAACTCCGCTCAGGCTCGGGGTTTCATTAACCAGTGCACCCTGCACTTTGAACTTCTCTCCCACCAGTTTAACTCCGACCGGGCCAAAATTGCCTTCATCATGTCCCATCTCACCGGGGAGGCCCTGGCCTGGCTGAATCCTCTTTGGGAGAGAGGAGACCCCCTGGTGTCCGACCTGTCTGCCTTTCTCGCGGCTTTCCGGAAAGTCTTCGACGAACCTGGATGGAAGATCTCATCCGCATCATCTCTGCTACGCCTCCGTCAGGGAAGTCTCACCGTGGGCCAATATGCCATACGGTTCCGTACCCTGGCCTCGGAGCTGGCCTGGGATAACGACGCTCTAGTATCTGTCTTCTGGGAGGGTCTGTCCGGCCGTATTAAAGATGAACTCGCCGGTCGGGACATCCCTACCACTCTCGATGACCTAATCACTCTTGCCACTCGGATTGACCTATGATTTCAGGAGCGTGCCAAAGAGGTCACCCGTGAGAGGAGGTTTCCACGTCTAGCTCCTACGTTTCAGAAACCCGTCACTCCCACTGTTTCTCCCCAATTACACTCTCCTGAGCCTATGCAGGTCGACCAGACCAAGATGGTCAAAACCCGTCAGGACTTACGTCGTGCCGAAGGGAGTTGCTTCTACTGTGGCAGTAAGGATCACCGGATTCGTACCTGTCCGGAGAGGTCGGGAAACGCCTCTGTCTAGGTTCGCTCAGAGAGGTCGACCTAGACACGGAGAAAGCCTCTCCATCTCTGCTGCTGTCAGTCTCCATTCTCTGTGGGGAGAATCGTTATTTCGAACTTGCCCAACTTGATTCTGGGGCAGCCGGGAATCTTATTTCACAGTCCCTGGTAGAAAAAATATCACATTCCCACCAAACCCCTGGCGGTACCCTTATCGGTCGCGGCTGTGGATGGGGGTCTCTTATCATGCCCCATCCAACTCATCACCGAATCCATAACTCTACAAGTGGGAATGCTGCATTCTGAGAGCATCTCTTTTCATGTTCTGCCTGGACTCTCTCACGCACTCTTACTAGGTCTACCTTGGCTCCAGAGACATGCACCCGTGCTCGACTGGCAGACCGGAGAGGTCCTTCGCTGGGGACAGGATTGTCATAAGACGTGTTTGGTTCCTGTTCATCCCGTCTGTCCTTCTCCTACCCCAACTAATCTACCTGGATTTCCGATTCCCTATTGGTCATTTTCTGATGCTCACCTGGGAGCGTTCATCTGTTACCTGCCTGCTAGCCTACCTGGAGGCTCTGCCGTCACGTGCTGTGACCTTCTGCTATTCCAGTGACTCTCGCCCGCTCACCTGGGAGCGCTCATCTGCTATCTTCCCGCTAGCCTACCGGGAGGCTCAGCCATCACAGGTTGTATCTATCTTCATCCAGAGACTGCCACAGTCACTTACCGTGATCTTCTGCCCGTTCATCCAGAGACTATCCCAGTTATCTGCCGTGACTACCTGCCCATCTAACCTGGTTGCCACCCGCTCCCTTACAAGGTTCGCCCCTTCGTATAGTAGCTCAGAGGTTCCGCCTCCCAGTCCCGTTACACTTGGTAAGTGCTTTGTCATACCCAGAGCACTTCAACCTCATTTGCATATTGAATCAAACAGCCTGACTAACTAAAGTTAAGCTACATATGCATATGGACAGTTCTTCCTGTTTACATGTTTGACTTTACAGTAATTTGTATTTGCAGATGGCACAAAGGTGTGTTATAGAAATACTGTACTGGACGACCTGCATGAACTGGCCAATGGGCAGTAAAATGGTAGATGCGCTTTAACATTGATAAGTCTAAGATTATACAATTTTGAGAAAACTGTGCTGTTTATACCCTGAAGGTTTCCTATAGTGAAGGATATGGGTGTAACTGTTGATGATAATTTACATTATATCACTCAATGCCAGTCTGCTGCACCAAAAGCAAACTACATATTGTATTAGGAAATGTATTGATTCTAAAAAAGTTCAGATTGTAAAGCACTAAAGTGTTTGGGTCTTAAAGGGGTTGTCCAGCCACAAGATATTAATGATCTGTAAATAGGTGTGGATAATGGGGAATAGACTCCTAATTACTTGAATAGGAACTGTTCTGTGCCTGGCAGGAGCTGCTACATACTGAATGAAGCTGTGCATTGAGCTTATAAGAGCTGAACAATCAGGGTGCCAGTGTCAGAGCCGCACCAATCTGATATTCATAATCTATCTTTCCTAGGGATAGGTCATGACTAACTTGAGACCGGACAACTCCTTTAAACATAACCTGTCACCATGAAAATGCAGTGGAATCTGCAGGCACCATGTTATAGTGCAGGGGGAGCTGACTAGATTGATATGTAATTTTGTGAGCAAATATTTAGTATAATCTGTATTTTATAATTTAATCCTCCGCTCTTTCTTGCATTTGTGGTCCAGTTGGCGGTTCTATCAGTGATTTGACAGCTATCAGAAACCTGTAAGTCACTGATAGGACCGACCACTCGGCAAAAAATCCCAGAAAGAATAGAGGATTAAATTACTAAAACACAGGATATACTGAACTTTTTCTTACTAAACGATATATCAATAAACTCAGGCTCGGGGTTTCATTAACCAGTGCACCCTGCACTTTGAACTTCTCTCCCACCAGTTTAACTCCGACCGGGCCAAAATTGCCTTCATCATGTCCCATCTCACCGGGGAGGCCCTGGCCTGGCTGAATCCTCTTTGGGAGAGAGGAGACCCCCTGGTGTCCGACCTGTCTGCCTTTCTCGCGGCTTTCCGGAAAGTCTTCGACGAACCTGGATGGAAGATCTCATCCGCATCATCTCTGCTACGCCTCCGTCAGGGAAGTCTCACCGTGGGCCAATATGCCATACGGTTCCGTACCCTGGCCTCGGAGCTGGCCTGGGATAACGACGCTCTAGTATCTGTCTTCTGGGAGGGTCTGTCCGGCCGTATTAAAGATGAACTCGCCGGTCGGGACATCCCTACCACTCTCGATGACCTAATCACTCTTGCCACTCGGATTGACCTATGATTTCAGGAGCGTGCCAAAGAGGTCACCCGTGAGAGGAGGTTTCCACGTCTAGCTCCTACGTTTCAGAAACCCGTCACTCCCACTGTTTCTCCCCAATTACACTCTCCTGAGCCTATGCAGGTCGACCAGACCAAGATGGTCAAAACCCGTCAGGACTTACGTCGTGCCGAAGGGAGTTGCTTCTACTGTGGCAGTAAGGATCACCGGATTCGTACCTGTCCGGAGAGGTCGGGAAACGCCTCTGTCTAGGTTCGCTCAGAGAGGTCGACCTAGACACGGAGAAAGCCTCTCCATCTCTGCTGCTGTCAGTCTCCATTCTCTGGGGAGAATCGTTATTTCGAACTTGCCCAACTTGATTCTGGGGCAGCCGGGAATCTTATTTCACAGTCCCTGGTAGAAAAATATCACATTCCCACCAAACCCCTGGCGGTACCCTTATCGGTCGCGGCTGTGGATGGGGGTCTCTTATCATGCCCCATCCAACTCATCACCGAATCCATAACTCTACAAGTGGGAATGCTGCATTCTGAGAGCATCTCTTTTCATGTTCTGCCTGGACTCTCTCACGCACTCTTACTAGGTCTACCTTGGCTCCAGAGACATGCACCCGTGCTCGACTGGCAGACCGGAGAGGTCCTTCGCTGGGGACAGGATTGTCATAAGACGTGTTTGGTTCCTGTTCATCCCGTCTGTCCTTCTCCTACCCCAACTAATCTACCTGGATTTCCGATTCCCTATTGGTCATTTTCTGATGCTCACCTGGGAGCGTTCATCTGTTACCTGCCTGCTAGCCTACCTGGAGGCTCTGCCGTCACGTGCTGTGACCTTCTGCTATTCCAGTGACTCTCGCCCGCTCACCTGGGAGCGCTCATCTGCTATCTTCCCGCTAGCCTACCGGGAGGCTCAGCCATCACAGGTTGTATCTATCTTCATCCAGAGACTGCCACAGTCACTTACCGTGATCTTCTGCCCGTTCATCCAGAGACTATCCCAGTTATCTGCCGTGACTACCTGCCCATCTAACCTGGTTGCCACCCGCTCCCTTACAAGGTTCGCCCCTTCGTATAGTAGCTCAGAGGTTCCGCCTCCCAGTCCCGTTACACTTGGTAAGTGCTTTGTCATACCCAGAGCACTTCAACCTCATTTGCATATTGAATCAAACAGCCTGACTAACTAAAGTTAAGCTACATATGCATATGGACAGTTCTTCCTGTTTACATGTTTGACTTTACAGTAATTTGTATTTGCAGATGGCACAAAGGTGTGTTATAGAAATACTGTACTGGACGACCTGCATGAACTGGCCAATGGGCAGTAAAATGGTAGATGCGCTTTAACATTGATAAGTCTAAGATTATACAATTTTGAGAAAACTGTGCTGTTTATACCCTGAAGGTTTCCTATAGTGAAGGATATGGGTGTAACTGTTGATGATAATTTACATTATATCACTCAATGCCAGTCTGCTGCACCAAAAGCAAACTACATATTGTATTAGGAAATGTATTGATTCTAAAAAAGTTCAGATTGTAAAGCACTAAAGTGTTTGGGTCTTAAAGGGGTTGTCCAGCCACAAGATATTAATGATCTGTAAATAGGTGTGGATAATGGGGAATAGACTCCTAATTACTTGAATAGGAACTGTTCTGTGCCTGGCAGGAGCTGCTACATACTGAATGAAGCTGTGCATTGAGCTTATAAGAGCTGAACAATCAGGGTGCCAGTGTCAGAGCCGCACCAATCTGATATTCATAATCTATCTTTCCTAGGGATAGGTCATGACTAACTTGAGACCGGACAACTCCTTTAAACATAACCTGTCACCATGAAAATGCAGTGGAATCTGCAGGCACCATGTTATAGTGCAGGGGGAGCTGACTAGATTGATATGTAATTTTGTGAGCAAATATTTAGTATAATCTGTATTTTATAATTTAATCCTCCGCTCTTTCTTGCATTTGTGGTCCAGTTGGCGGTTCTATCAGTGATTTGACAGCTATCAGAAAGCTGTAAGTCACTGATAGGACCGACCACTCGGCAAAAAATCCCAGAAAGAATAGAGGATTAAATTACTAAAACACAGGATATACTGAACTTTTTCTTACTAAACGATATATCAATAAACTCAGGCTCGGGGTTTCATTAACCAGTGCACCCTGCACTTTGAACTTCTCTCCCACCAGTTTAACTCCGACCGGGCCAAAATTGCCTTCATCATGTCCCATCTCACCGGGGAGGCCCTGGCCTGGCTGAATCCTCTTTGGGAGAGAGGAGACCCCCTGGTGTCCGACCTGTCTGCCTTTCTCGCGGCTTTCCGGAAAGTCTTCGACGAACCTGGATGGAAGATCTCATCCGCATCATCTCTGCTACGCCTCCGTCAGGGAAGTCTCACCGTGGGCCAATATGCCATACGGTTCCGTACCCTGGCCTCGGAGCTGGCCTGGGATAACGACGCTCTAGTATCTGTCTTCTGGGAGGGTCTGTCCGGCCGTATTAAAGATGAACTCGCCGGTCGGGACATCCCTACCACTCTCGATGACCTAATCACTCTTGCCACTCGGATTGACCTATGATTTCAGGAGCGTGCCAAAGAGGTCACCCGTGAGAGGAGGTTTCCACGTCTAGCTCCTACGTTTCAGAAACCCGTCACTCCCACTGTTTCTCCCCAATTACACTCTCCTGAGCCTATGCAGGTCGACCAGACCAAGATGGTCAAAACCCGTCAGGACTTACGTCGTGCCGAAGGGAGTTGCTTCTACTGTGGCAGTAAGGATCACCGGATTCGTACCTGTCCGGAGAGGTCGGGAAACGCCTCTGTCTAGGTTCGCTCAGAGAGGTCGACCTAGACACGGAGAAAGCCTCTCCATCTCTGCTGCTGTCAGTCTCCATTCTCTGTGGGGAGAATCGTTATTTCGAACTTGCCCAACTTGATTCTGGGGCAGCCGGGAATCTTATTTCACAGTCCCTGGTAGAAAAATATCACATTCCCACCAAACCCCTGGCGGTACCCTTATCGGTCGCGGCTGTGGATGGGGGTCTCTTATCATGCCCCATCCAACTCATCACCGAATCCATAACTCTACAAGTGGGAATGCTGCATTCTGAGAGCATCTCTTTTCATGTTCTGCCTGGACTCTCTCACGCACTCTTACTAGGTCTACCTTGGCTCCAGAGACATGCACCCGTGCTCGACTGGCAGACCGGAGAGGTCCTTCGCTGGGGACAGGATTGTCATAAGACGTGTTTGGTTCCTGTTCATCCCGTCTGTCCTTCTCCTACCCCAACTAATCTACCTGGATTTCCGATTCCCTATTGGTCATTTTCTGATGTCTTTAATAAAAAAGAGGCAGAGACATTACCTCCTCACAGACCATACGATTGTCCTATCGACCTGTTACCTGGTACTACGCCTCCCCGTGGACGTATTTACCCATTGTCTGCTGCTGAGACCCGGTCGATGTCCGAATATATCGAGGAGAATTTGGCCAGGGGATTCATCCGGAAATCTACTTCCCCGGCGGGAGCAGGCTTCTTTTTCGTAAAAAAGGACGGCTCTCTCCGTCCCTGTATAGACTATAGAGGACTCAACCAGATCACGGTGAAGAATAAGTATCCCCTTCCGCTCATTCCGGAATTATTTGATCGTCTGCGGGGGGCTAGAATCTTCACAAAACTGGACCTCCGTGGGGCGTACAACCTAGTCCGTATCTGTCAAGGGGATGAATGGAAGACTGCCTTTAACACTCGGGACGGCCACTATGAATACCTAGTGATGTCCTTTGGTCTCTGTAATGCTCCCGCCATCTTTCAAGAGCTAGTCAATGACATCTTCCGGGATCTTCTCTATTCCTGCGTAGTGGTGTACCTGGACGATATCTTGGTCTTCTCTCCGGATCTCCAGACTCACCGGAGGGACGTTCGTCAGGTTCTGCTCAGGCTCAGGCAGAATCACCTCTTCGCTAAATACGAGAAGTGCCTCTTTGAGCACACCTCGCTTCCGTTTTTGGGCTACATTATTTCTCAGACCGGTCTACGAATGGATCCAGAGAAACTGTCTGCCATCGAGAAATGGCCCCGACCGGAGGGATTGAAGGCCATTCAGCGGTTTCTGGGCTTTGCTAACTATTACCGTCTCTTCATACCGCACTTCTCTTCACGGACCGCCCCAATTTCCGCGCTCACCCGTAAGGGCACTAACCCCAAGGTGTGGACTCCCGAAGCAGAGGAGGCCTTTCTTTCCTTAAAACAGGCTTTCTCTTCCGCCTCGGTGCTGCATCGCCCGGATGGCAACAAGCAGTTCTTCCTGGAGGTTGACGCTTCTTCCTCTGGAGCCGGAGCGGTGCTTACTCAGAAATCATCTTCCGGGAGGATGGTAACTTGTGGCTTCTTCTCCAAACTCTTCTCCTCTTCTGAGCGCAATTATTCCATAGGAGACCGAGAGTTATTGGCCATCAAGCTGGCATTGGAGGAGTGGCGTTACCTACTCGAGGGGGCTCTTCATCCGGTAATTATTTACACTGACCACAAGAACTTGGCTTACCTCCAGCATGCTCAGAGGCTTAACCCGTGTCAAGCCCGGTGGTCCTTGTTTTTTGCTCGCTTTGACTTTATTCTACATTTTCGCCTGGCGGACAAGAACATCAAGGCGGACGCCTTGTCCCGATCTTTCCTGGTGTCGGATCTCGAGGAGGAACCTAAACATATTATCGATCCCGCCAGAGTCATGCAGGTGGCTCCCGTGAGTCTGAACCGTCCTCCTCCCGGTAAGACGTTTGTATCGGTAACCGATCGGGAGAGGATCCTACACTGGGGTCATTCGTCTAAACTTGCTGGCCAACCCGGTCAGAGAAAGACCCTCCAACCTATTTCTCGGCATTACTGGTGGCCTACCCTGCACAAGGACGTAATTGATTTTGTTGCTGCTTGTGCCTCCTGTGGCCGCAACAAAGTTCCGAGACACCTGCCTGCCGGTCGCCTTCTTCCGCTTCCAGTACCCACTGCCCCCTGGCAGCATATAGCCATGGACTTCATAACGGATCTCCCTGTCTCTGCTGGTTTTACGGTCATTTGGGTGGTCGCTGACCGCTTTTCCAAGATGGCTCACTTTATTCCCCTGCCAGGCCTTCCGTCTGCACCCGAGCTGGCTAAAGACTTTATCCGCCACATTTTCCGACTCCATGGTCTGCCCCGTCACATCGTGTCGGATCGAGGGGTACAGTTCACCTCACGTTTCTGGAGAGCCACTTGTAAATTATTGGACGTCACCCTGGACTTCTCCTCCGCTTATCACCCACAGTCCAATGGTCAAGTGGAGCGGATCAACCAGATCCTGACCAGTTACCTCCGGCACTTTGTTAATGCCCACCATTCTGACTGGGTGGATCTCCTGCCATGGGCCGAATTTTCTTACAACAATCACGAGAGCGAATCTTCCTCCAAATCCCCGTTTTTTGTAGTCTTCGGTCAGCATCCTCGGATCCCTTTTCCCGTCTCCACCACAGTGGACAATCCAGCTGCAGAATCTCTTGTTAACAAATTTTCCTCCATATGGGAGAGTACCCGGTCCGCACTTCTTCTGTCATCCGAGCGTATGAAAAGACATGCTGACAAAAAACGTCTGGATCCTCCTCAATTCCGTCCTGGGGATAAGGTCTGGCTCTCGTCCAAGTATGTTCGGCTCAAGATTCCTTCCTATAAGTTAGGTCCTCGGTTCATCGGTCCGTTGGAGGTCATCAGTCAGATCAACCCGGTGGCCTATAAATTGAAACTCCCGGCCAACTTGCGGATCCCCAACTCCTTCCATGTATCTCTCCTCAAACCGGTGGTACTTAACTCTTTTTCTAAGTCTATAGGCACGCCTCCTGCTCCAGTTTCTGCTGAAAACGAATTTGAGGTAGAGAATATTTTGGCCACCAAAAGGGTAAGAGGGAAGACCTATTTTTTGGTGGATTGGAAGGGGTTTGGTCCTGAGGAGAGAACGTGGGAGCCGCAGGAGAACATCCATGCCCCTCTCATCTTAGCTAAATTTCTCTCTGGCCTAAAAAAGGGGGACCTAAAGGGGGGGTACTGTAGCGCAGGCGTCCCTGCCCTCTGCCAGGCAGGGACGCTGTTCCCCTTACCCCTCTGCTCCGGGGCCGGCGTCCTCCTCCCGCTCTGCTGGCAGCGCGCGCTCCTCTGCTGCAGGGTCGGCGTCCTCCTTCCGCTCTCCTGGCTGAGCGCGCTCCTCTGCTTCGGGGCCGGCGTCCTCCTCCCGCTCTTCCGGCTGCGCGCGCTCCTCTGCTTCGGGGCCGGCGTCCTCCTCCCGCTCTCCTGGCTATGCGCGTTCCTCTGCTCCGGGGCCGGCGTCCTCCTCCCACTCTGCTGGCAGCGCGCGCTCCTTTCCGGCCACTGTGCTTAGGTCGCACGCGCGTGCGCTACCCCCTCTCTTAAAGGGGCTGCGCGCGCCATCCTAAAGAGTCCCCGGCCAATGGCCGGAGGACTTTACCTTATATAAGGCACTTCCTCCAAAATGGAGGTGCCCGAGTAATGTTGTTGCACTGTTCACTACTCTGCTTCAGTCCTCAGGGTCCATTGCCAGTTACCTGCCAGACTCCTGCCAGTTTGCTGTCTGTTCCTGCCTGTTACCTGTTCGCCAGCCTACCTGGAGGCTCTGCCGTCACGAGTTGTGACCTTCTGCTATTCCAGTGACTCTCGCCCGCTCACCTGGGAGCGTTCATCTGTTACCTGCCTGCTAGCCTACCTGGAGGCTCTGCCGTCACGAGTTGTGACCTTCTGCTATTCCAGTGACTCTCGCCCGCTCACCTGGGAGCGTTCATCTGTTACCTGCCTGCTAGCCTACCTGGAGGCTCTGCCGTCACGTGCTGTGACCTTCTGCTATTCCAGTGACTCTCGCCCGCTCACCTGGGAGCGCTCATCTGCTATCTTCCCGCTAGCCTACCGGGAGGCTCAGCCATCACAGGTTGTATCTATCTTCATCCAGAGACTGCCACAGTCACTTACCGTGATCTTCTGCCCGTTCATCCAGAGACTATCCCAGTTATCTGCCGTGACTACCTGCCCATCTAACCTGGTTGCCACCCGCTCCCTTACAAGGTTCGCCCCTTCGTATAGTAGCTCAGAGGTTCCGCCTCCCAGTCCCGTTACACTTGGTAAGTGCTTTGTCATACCCAGAGCACTTCAACCTCATTTGCATATTGAATCAAACAGCCTGACTAACTAAAGTTAAGCTACATATGCATATGGACAGTTCTTCCTGTTTACATGTTTGACTTTACAGTAATTTGTATTTGCAGATGGCACAAAGGTGTGTTATAGAAATACTGTACTGGACGACCTGCATGAACTGGCCAATGGGCAGTAAAATGGTAGATGCGCTTTAACATTGATAAGTCTAAGATTATACAATTTTGAGAAAACTGTGCTGTTTATACCCTGAAGGTTTCCTATAGTGAAGGATATGGGTGTAACTGTTGATGATAATTTACATTATATCACTCAATGCCAGTCTGCTGCACCAAAAGCAAACTACATATTGTATTAGGAAATGTATTGATTCTAAAAAAGTTCAGATTGTAAAGCACTAAAGTGTTTGGGTCTTAAAGGGGTTGTCCAGCCACAAGATATTAATGATCTGTAAATAGGTGTGGATAATGGGGAATAGACTCCTAATTACTTGAATAGGAACTGTTCTGTGCCTGGCAGGAGCTGCTACATACTGAATGAAGCTGTGCATTGAGCTTATAAGAGCTGAACAATCAGGGTGCCAGTGTCAGAGCCGCACCAATCTGATATTCATAATCTATCTTTCCTAGGGATAGGTCATGACTAACTTGAGACCGGACAACTCCTTTAAACATAACCTGTCACCATGAAAATGCAGTGGAATCTGCAGGCACCATGTTATAGTGCAGGGGGAGCTGACTAGATTGATATGTAATTTTGTGAGCAAATATTTAGTATAATCTGTATTTTATAATTTAATCCTCCGCTCTTTCTTGCATTTGTGGTCCAGTTGGCGGTTCTATCAGTGATTTGACAGCTATCAGAAAGCTGTAAGTCACTGATAGGACCGACCACTCGGCAAAAAATCCCAGAAAGAATAGAGGATTAAATTACTAAAACACAGGATATACTGAACTTTTTCTTACTAAACGATATATCAATAAACTCAACTCCTACAACAGTCATGGCCAAAAGTTTTGAGAATGACACAAATATTATATTTTCACATGATCTGCTGCCCTCTGGTTTTTATGTGTGTTTGACAGATGTTTTTATCACAGACAGAAATTTAATAATTGCAAACATATGAGTAACAAAAGCTTATATTGACAGTTAGAATGAGTTAATGCAGCAAGTCAATATTTGCAGTGTTGACCCTTCTTCTTCAGGACCTCTGCAATTCTTCCTGGCATGCTCTCAATCAACTTCTGGACCAAATCCTGACTGATAGCAGTCCATTCTTGCACAATCAATGCTTTCATTTTGTCAGAATTTTTAGGTTTTTGTTTGTCCACCCGTCTCTTGATGATTGACCACAAGTTCTCAATGGGATTAAGATCTGGGGAGTTTCCAGGCCATGGACCCAAAATCTCTATGTTTTGTTCCCTGAGCCATTTAGTTATCACCTTTGCTTTATGGCAAGGTGCTCCATCATGCTGGAAAAGGCATTGTTGATCGCCAAACTGCTCTTGGAGGGTTGGGAGAAGTTGCTCTTGGAGGACATTCTGGTACCATTCTTTATTCATGGCTGTGTTTTTAGGCAAGACTGTGAGAGAGCCGATTCCCTTGGCTGAGAAGCAACCCCACACATGAATGGTTTCAGGATGCTTAACAGTTGGCATGAGACAAGACTGGTGGTAGCGCTCACCTTGTCTTCTCCGAATGAGGCGTTTTCCTGATGTCCCAAACAATCGAAAAGGGATTCATCAGAGAAAATAACTTTACCCCAGTCCTCAGCAGTCCACTGCCTGTACCTTTTGCAGAATATCAGTCTGTCCATGATGTTTTTTCTGGAGAGAAGTGGCTTCTTTGCTGCCCTCCTTGAGACCAGGCCTTGCTCCAAGAGTCTCTGCCTCACAGTGCATGCAGATGCACTCACACCTGCCTGCTGCCATTCCTGAGCAAGCTCTGCACTGCTGGTAGCCTGATCCCGCAGCTGAAACACTTTTAAGAGACGTTCCTGGCGCTTGCTGGTCTTTCTTGGGCGCCCTGGAGCCTTTTTGGCAACAATGGAACCTCTCTCCTTGAAGTTCTTGATGATGCGATAGATTGTTGACTGAGGTGCAATCTTTCTAGCTGCGATACTCTTCCCTGTTAGGCCATTTTTGTGCATTGCAATGATGACTGCACGTGTTTCTTTAGAGATAACCATGGTTAACAGAAGAGAAACAATGATGCCAAGCACCAGCCTCCTTTTAAAGTGTCCAGTGGTGTCATTCTTACTTAATCATGACAGATTGATCTCCAGCCATGTCCTCATCAACACCCACACCTGTGTTAATGGAGCAATCACTGAAAAGAGGTTAGCTGGTCCTTTTAAGGCAGGGCTGCAATGATGTTGAAATATGTTTTGAGGGATAAAGTTCATTTTCTAGCCAAATATTGACTTTGCAAGTAATTGCTGTTAAGCTGATCACTCTTTATAACATTCTGGAGTATATGCAAATTGCCATTAGAAAAAGTGAAGCAGTAGACTTTGTAAAAATTAATATTTGTGTCATTCTCAAAACTTTTGGCCATGACTGTACTCTATAACATGCAGCCTGCGGATTGTACTGCATTTTCATGGCGACAGGTTCACTTTAAATATGAACGTCAGTTTCAGCAACCAATCCATAAAACGGTTGTCGGAAAGTAGAAGATTCTTCAAGGAAAGGTAATCAAATTTATGCAAAGTGTGGTAAAACATCACTAATACAGTGTACGGAAAAATTCAATTATGGTAAATTTATTAAACTGAGTTAACTTCAAAAAGTGAAGACTGAGGAGGATACAGTAACGATATAAAGAAAATCATTACAATAATATATACAATAAATTCTTTTTTTGTTGCAGACTCAACAGTGAACACAGGATCACTGCTCATCGTTAAAGAAAGTGCATTTTCTTCACCAAGTTCAAAAGCATTAGCTTCCTATCTGACCTGTAAACTTGGAACACATCGCTAAGGAATTGGTAATGGCAGAAAGTGTTAGATCTCTTTTTTTGTAAAGCACAATATACATTGTTACTGGTATTGCTGAAAAATGATCATCCAGGGACCTGTCCAGACTTAGGTCTTTTGTAGCCCACTGTGTAACTATGTGTGCAAAGACTTTGCTGATGTAAATACAAGTAATGAAATATTCTAAATTAGCTAGTGCACAGCAAAATTAAAGGTTTACATTAAGTGTATCTACTCCTGGAAGAGGGAAAAAGTGTATATAGAAATACATATAAAAATGTGTGTAACCTGTTGTGAATGGGCTTGAGATGAGTTCTGAGCAGAGGCTCCCTCTGGTGGTTACAAGCGGTACTGGTCTGTCCAGTGAAGATTGTGAAGATTGTGAGGATTGGGAATCAGGTGTTACTGACTGGTCTTATATAAGGGAGTCACCTTCCCATCAGGGTTGCCGGTGATCAATTGTTCTGGTCTCTATCCTTGATTCCTGTTTCCCTTGTAGCCTGCTGTGTCGTGTCTGCATCTCCTGCTAACAGATAAGACATTTTCTTTTTGTTTTTGTGCTTGATTTTTGCATTTTGTCCTGCACTTCTGTGGGGGCCTTCAGGGTCCCCTCCGGGGGCTTTTGCCCTCTCAGTTTAGTTCAGCCACTGATGTTTGTACTTTTGCTTTTTCCAGTTTTTTCAGTGGCTGCTGTTTTGATTTTGTTACACCAGAGAACTAATTTAGGTGGTAGAGGTCGTGTGATCTCAGGTGTTTTTGAAATTAGTAGAGTTGGTGCTTTTCAGGGTTTTCTGGGATTGCAGTAAGTACCCTTCCTATCCTTTTCTATTTAGTTAGTTTGGGCCCCAACGTTTGCTCATACTATTTTCTGTCTGTGTCAGTATTTCTTCTTGTCTAACCGCCATTACATGTTTGGGGGCTTTCTATTATCTTTGGGGTTCTGCTCCGGGGCAGATAGCTTTCCTATATCTATCTTTAGGTGTAGTTAGTTTCTCAGGCTGTGACGAGGCGTCTAGGACCAACGTAGGAACGCTCCACGGCTGCCTCTAGTTGTTGTGGTTAGTCAGGGTACTGCAATCTCATAGATTCCAACTGCTCTGGTGTATTGCCTATTTTGCCTGCACTCCTCAGCTACCGAAACATAACAGTATCACCGGCCAAAAATTTTAAATTGTATGGTACTCACAGAAGGGAAAAAATTTGTGAAAGAAAAAACGGTTGTCAGAGTTGTCAGAGATATTTTTCTGTTTGTTGCATTTTTTTTCCCCTCTGTATCTCTGGGTGCTGGGGAGGATTTTTTCTCTCAATGGAGTTTGCACAGTTGTCTGGCCGTGTGGATCAGCTTGCCACTGAGGTTCCGAGTATTGCTGCATATCTTGCTAGGTTGCCTGTTGTGGAACCTAGGATTCCCATGCCAGATTTGTTTTTAGGGGATCGAGCTAAGTTTCAGAATTTCAAAAATAATTGTAAATTGTTTTTTGCCTTAAAATCTAAGTCCTCAGGGAACGCAGCGCAGCAGGTTCAAATTGTCATCTCTCTTTTGCGCGGCGATCCTCAGGATTGGGCTTTTTCCCTGACACCTGGGGATCCTGTTTTGAGTGATGTTGATGCATTTTTTCAGGCTTTGGGGTTATTGTACGATGAGCCTAATGTCACTGATCAAGCTGAAAAAGCCTTGTTGGCATTAAATCAGGGGCTTGATGACGCTGAGTTATACTGTCAGAGATTCCGTAGGTGGGCAGTCCTGACCAAGTGGAATGACGACGCTTTGGCGGCCCTTTTTCGGAAGGGTCTGTCAGATAATGTAAAGGATGTTATGGTGGGATTCCCTGTCCCCTCTGGTCTCAATGATTCTATGTCATTAGCGATTCAAATTGACAGACGTTTGCGTGAGCGGAGAAGTATGCGTGGAATAGTGTTGCCTTGTGAACCTGCTTCTGAATCCATGCAGTGTGATAGAGTGGTGTCTGGGGCACAGCGTCATGAGTTTCGAAAGCGCAATGGGTTATGTTTCTACTGTGGTGATGCCTCTCATGCTATTTCAGTCTGCCCTAAGCGGGGAAGACGTTTTGCACGCTCAGTTGTCTTGGGTAGTTGTAATGTATATGGTACAGTTCATATAGCGTCTTGTGCTTGGGTGCGATGAAAATACTTGAGACACAGGTTGATAAAGAAAGTCTTGTATTGCTTCATACAAATTGGCAAAAATAAACACACAGATTGCAAACACAGAAGCAGGAGACACAGCAGGCCAGAGTAATCTAAGCTCAGCAATAACTCTCCACAACAGATTCAGATCTTCTTCTCTGTTACCGCAAGTCCATGCAAACGTGAGGCTCTCAAGAGCAGAGTTCAGAGTCCACAAGTGCTTCAGAGTTCCTCAGTAGGAATGGCTGGAGTACAAGGTCCAAGGCTTCAGGAGTCAGAACACAGGTTCACTGCAGGCTAGATTCTGAAGCACTGATTGCTCAGCTGTGGCTGTTTAAGAAGCAAACGGAGAGAATCAGGGCGGGAACATGCAAGCTGGAAAACTCCATTTTGACTGAGGGCAAGATAGCTGCAGCAAAACAGAAAGCAAAATGGCCGACGAACAAACTGAGTTTCAGAAACAGATACACAGAACCTTACATTACTCCCCCCTTAGGGACAACCTCCGGATGACCTCAGACCAGGCTTGTGTGGGTACCTCTGATGAAACTGACGGAGCAAGCGAGGAGCATTAACGTTATTGACCGGTTCCCATGAGTTGTCCTCCACTGGTAGCCCTGCCATTTAATCAGATATTGTAACTGATTTCTATACAACCTGGAATCTAAAATCCTTTCCACCACAAATTCCTCCTGACCATCGACTAGCACTGGGTCAGGGCAAGGAGAAGAACGTCCAGGAAACGTATTGGGTGTCGCAGCCTTTAGTAGGGATACATGAAAGACAGGGTGGATTCTCATAGTTCTGGGCAATTGAAGACGACAAGCAACGGCACTTATAATTTTACTGATTTTATAGGGTCCAATGTACTTATGTCCCAACTTAGACGATGGAATCCTTAACTTAAGATTTCTGGTTGACAGCCAGACCAGGTCTCCTACCTTGAAAGCTGGTGCAGGTTTACGAAATTTATCTGCTGCCTTCTTGTACCTTTCCTGAGCCGATTCCAGATTCTCCTTTAGAAGATCCATATTCTTCTGTAAAGTCGTGACTCTTTCAGCCACTGCTGGCAAAGGCGTCTCTATGGGAAATCGTGGTAGAATGTTAGGATGATAACCTAGATTAGAGTAAAAAGGAGACTGTTTAGTGGAGGCACTCTGAGAGTTGTTGTAAGAGAACTCAGCCAATGGAAGTAGATCCACCCAATCATCCTGTAGGTGGCAGATAAAGCAGCGGAGATACTGCTCCAGGGTTTGATTGGTTCGTTCGGTTTGTCCATTAGTCTGGGGATGAAAAGCAGAAGAAAGGTTTACTTTAATGTCCAATGCTGCACAGAAATTTTGCCAAAACCTAGAAGTGAATTGCACCCCTCGATCCGAAATAACCTCATCCGGTACTCCATGTAAGCGAAACACATCTTTAATCATCAAATCTGATGTCTGTTTTGCAGTGGGTAAGCCGACACAAGGGATAAAATGAGCTGCCTTTGTTAGACGGTCAACCACCACTAGAATAGTGTTCTTCCCTTGAGAGGTTGGTAATTCCACAATGAAGTCCATAGAAATGGATCCCCACGGGCGGGACGGGGTGGGAAGAGGCTGTAACAGACCAGTTGGTGAAGAGCGAGATGTTTGCATCTTGCACAAACCTCACACGAAGTGACATAGTTCAAAACATCCTTCCTACAAGTGGGCCACCAAAAGAAACGAGAAAGAAATTCCTGTGTCTTTAGAATTCCTCTATGCCCGGCTATTTTGGAATCGTGAATGAGTTGCAATACTCTCAATCTGACTGTTTCAGGTATATACAGACGTTGTCCCAGAATCCACACACCATTCTTAAAGACAAGACTTACGTCCCTTGGGGGTTGAGCCAAAAAAGAATCCGCATGGTATGCTTCCTTGATGTCTTTAATTAGGTCTTGATGATGAATCACTCCTAGGAATCTAGAGTCAGGAAGAATAGTCTTAGGAGGAGTAATTGGACGTGTCTCTGCTGAGTAAATCCTAGAGAGTGCATCAGCCTTTCCATTGCGCGATCCTGGTCTATAAGAAATAATAAAATTAAATTGGTTTAAGAAAAGATTCCAGCGAGCCTGGCGAGGAGTCAGGCACTTAGCCGACCTGATAAACTCAAGATTACGATGGTCTGTCAGAACGACTATTTGCTGTGCAGCTCCTTGAAGAAGGTGTCTCCATTCTTTGAAGGCGGCAATAATGGCCAACAACTCTCTATTGCCCACATCGTAGTTCTTCTCAGCCGAAGACAACTGCTGGGAAAAGAAGGCACAGGGATGCAAGACATTCTTCTCACCTGTTCTCTGAGAGAGTATAGCTCCCACGGCACAGTCTGAAGCATCCACCTCTATTATGAAGGCAAGCTCTGGGTTGGGATGTACTAGGATAGGTGCA
>JARQOD010000003.1:363418340-363501250 GCA_033576555.1 Oophaga sylvatica
TTTTACTTCCATCCATACTAATTCCTTGTGTAGACAGTACATACCCCAGAAATTGAATTTCGGTCTTATGGAATTCACACTTTTCAAGCTTGATGTAAAGATGATTTTGTCTTAGACGTTCCAAGACCATTCTCACATGTCCATGATGTTCCTCTGTGGAGTTAGAAAAAATTAAAATATCATCCAAATAAATTACCACGAATGTATCCAGGAGATCCCTGAAGATGTCATTCACCAAGTGTTGGAAAGTGGCTGGGGCGGTACTCAGACCAAAAGGCATAACTAGATATTCAAAGTGTCCATAGCGTGACCTGAATGCAGTCTTCCATTCATCCCCAGGTCTAATACGGACTAAGTTATAGGCCCCACGAAGATCTAGTTTAGAAAAAATTTTGGCATGTCGCACTCTCTCCAATAACTCAGGGATTAAAGGCAATGGATAACGGTTTCTAATAGTAACCTTATTGAGTTCCCTATAGTCTACGCATGGTCTCAGGGATCCATCTTTCTTCTTTACAAAGAATATGGGTGCCCCTGCAGGAGATGAAGAGGGGCGTATGAAGCCCTTGGCTAGATTTTCGTCTATGTACTCTTTTAAAGCCTTCAGCTCGGGCCCCGCCAGGGGTAGATCTTACCAAAAGGTATCTCTGCTCCAGGCAATAATTCAATTGGACAATCATATGGACGGTGAGGAGGAAGCTGGTCAGCGTTCTTCTTGTCACATAAATCCACATAGTCCTGGTATACAGCTGGTAGTTCAGGACTGACATGGTTCCTTTAGGAACAGAGCAAGCTGAAATTTTTGGACTCATCTGTTTCTCTGGAAAGTGTAATTCCTTGGTCTCCCAGTTAATGGTAGGATTCTGAGCCTGCAGCCATGGTAGCCCTAGAATAATGGGAAAGTGAGGAGAAGAGATAAGCATAAAGGACAGTTTCTCTTGATGATCTTTACCCATAAGAACCTTTAAAGGCTCTGTTTCCTGATCCACTGGTCCAGAGGTCAGCAGGGAGCCATCCACAGTTTCCATCTGTACTGGAGTAGCCTTCTTCACTGAACGTATTCCCTGTTTCAGAGCAAAGGAGACATCCATAAAATTTCCACTTGCACCTGAGTCGATCATAGCAGAGCTAGACACCCAGGCTGAGTCAACCCAGAGTTTGATGGAAAGAAAACAGTGAGAATTGTTTTTTTTACAACTCAGCTGGGACACCGCTGAGGAAACTTGAAAGATGGCAGCATTTACACAGTCAACGTCCTCAGAGGTAACGGAGTTTAAGTCCGAGAAATCAAGATCTGTTGCTGCAGATCTCTCTGGAGCCTGAGGCTCGGACCTGACAGATCCCCTCTCGCAACACTCACAATGAATGAGTGCTGCAGTAGTCTTGCGAGAACGGCTGGGGCAGTTAATAATAAAGTGCCCTGACTTACCACAATAAAAACATAGATTCTCCTTAAATCGATGTTCCTTGCGTGCATCACTAACCCGTCGTAGTAAAGAGTCTACCTGCATGGGTTCAGGTTCCCGTGTAATCCTATTCAAAGGTTCCTTAGCTGGAGAGGAAGGTAGGAAAAGGTTAGTACGATTGCTTTCGAACCATCTCTCTTGCCTGCGTTCAGTTAAACGAGTATCAATACGGATGCAGTAGTTAATAAAGTCACCTAACGCAGTGGGAGGGTCGGCACGAGCAAGTTCATCCTTAATCAGTGGGGATAACCCCTTTCGAAAAATAGATTTTTTGGCGGAATTGTCCCAGGTGGTATCAAGGGCCCATCTCCTGAAATCCAAGGCATATTCAGCTACCGAGTGCTTACCTTGGCGCAAAGCTAACATGGCTGCTTCAGCTGTTGCACCTCGATTGGGGTCATCAAACACCTGCCCCATGGCTGAAATAAAATCATCAAGGTGATTCAAACAATCATCCTCAGTCTCAATCAGAGGGTTTGCCCACATCAAAGCCTTGTTGGTAAGCAACATAATTATAGTAAGCACCTTAGATCGTTCAGTAGGAAATTGTGAAGCATGTGCGGAAAAAAAAAGATTGCATTGATTAACAAATCCCCTGAATTTTTCACGTTCACCACCAAAACGAAAAGGGGGCAACTTGGGAATCCCAGAACTCGGGGCCACGGCAGGAGCCTGGACTCGCCCCTCCAGAACCTCAATCCTGGCTCGCAAATCCTGGGTAGTCTGTCCAACCACTTGCAAATTGTGATTATTTAGGTCCTGAAGATTTGTAAAACGGGTCTTTATATTCTGCAAATCTGCAAGGATATTATCAGTCACTCCGCAAAGTTCCTTTATGCGGGCCTCCATTTTCCAGATCTTTTAAGACAGGATTACTGGAAAAAGAAGAGAGAAAAAAAAAACAATAGTGTTCACCTGTGGTAACACTGAAGAAAGAAAAAACTTTAAGGGAACTGCTCACCTGGAATGGTTGTGAGAAGTCACAACCACTATCATCACAGAAAGCTTTCAACCAGACATCTGATATCCAGAGTTTCAGCAGACAAAAAGAGAAGAGAAAAAAAAAAAAACAATAGTGTTTACCTGTGATAACACTGCAGAAAAAAAACTTAAGGGAATTGCTCACCTGGAATGGTTGTGAGAAGTCACAACCACTGTCATCACAGAAAGTACAACCGGACATCCGATATCCACAGTACAGCAGACAAGCCTTTCCAGACCCAGCAGACACTAACGTTTGGCTTCAGAATCTTGTAATGTATATGGTACAGTTCATATAGCGTCTTGTGCTTGGGTGCGATGAAAATACTTGAGACACAGGTTGATAAAGAAAGTCTTGTATTGCTTCATACAAATTGGCAAAAATAAACACACAGATTGCAAACACAGAAGCAGGAGACACAGCAGGCCAGAGTAATCTAAGCTCAGCAATAACTCTCCACAACAGATTCAGATCTTCTTCTCTGTTACCGCAAGTCCATGCAAACGTGAGGCTCTCAAGAGCAGAGTTCAGAGTCCACAAGTGCTTCAGAGTTCCTCAGTAGGAATGGCTGGAGTACAAGGTCCAAGGCTTCAGGAGTCAGAACACAGGTTCACTGCAGGCTAGATTCTGAAGCACTGATTGCTCAGCTGTGGCTGTTTAAGAAGCAAACGGAGAGAATCAGGGCGGGAACATGCAAGCTGGAAAACTCCATTTTGACTGAGGGCAAGATAGCTGCAGCAAAACAGAAAGCAAAATGGCCGACGAACAAACTGAGTTTCAGAAACAGATACACAGAACCTTACAGTAGTGTTCAGACTAAGTTTTTATTAACTGTCACTCTGATATGCTCTCTGTCCTCATTTTCTGCTCAGGCTTTCGTTGATTCTGGAGCAGCTATTAACCTGATGGATTATGATTTTGCTAAACGTTGTGGGTTTCCCTTGATACCCCTACAGAAGTCTATTCCCCTACTGGGGATCGATTCTACCCCTTTGGCTGAGAATAAACCTCAGTTCTCTACTCAGGTGATAATGAGGGTTGAACCTGATCATCAAGAGTGCTGCAAATTTTTGGTTCTGTATAATCTGCATGATATTATCGTACTGGGTTTCCCTTGGTTACAGTCTCATAATCCTGTTTTGGATTGGAAATCTGTGTCTGTAACCAGTTGGGGCTGCCAATGTGTTAATACCAACACTCCTGTTTTTTCTGCCTCCCCCCAGGCTCAGGATGTTCCTGACTTTTTGATTGATTTTTCTGATGTATTTAGCTAAAGTAAATCTGCATCCTTGCCTCCCCATAGGAGCTATGACTGCGCTATTGAATTAGTGCCTGGTAGTAAATTCCCTAAAGGTCGCCTTTTTAACTTGTCTGTACCTGAACATGACGCTATGCGGTCTTATATCAAGGAGTCATTGGAGAAGGGTCATATCAGACCATCCTCTTCACCCTTAGGTGCCGGTTTTTTCTTTGTGGCCAAAAAGGATGGTTCATTAAGGCCGTGTATTGATTATCGTCTTTTGAACAATATTACTGTGAAATATCAATACCCGTTACCCTTGATTTCTGACCTGTTTTCCAGGGTGAAAAACGCTACTTGGTTTACCAAGCTTGACCTCAGGGGGGCATATAACCTTATTCGCATTAAGCACGGGGATGAATGGAAGACGGCATTCAATACCCCGGAGGGGCATTTTGAGTAACTTGTGATGCCCTTTGGGCTCACTAATGCTCCTTCTGTCTTCCAGTCCTTCATGAATGACATTTTCAGGGATTTTGTGGATAAATTTCTGATTGTTTATTTGGATGATATCTTGATTTTTTCTAATGACTGGGACTCTCATGTGAAATATGTTCGAACTGTATTCCAGATTTTGAGAGAGAATGCTCTGTATGTGAAGGGATCAAAGTGTCTTTTTGGCGTACAGAGGATCTCATTTCTGGGATTCATTTTGTCCCCATCTGTTATGGAAATGGACCCGGTCAAGGTTCAGGCCATCTGTGATTGGGTCCAACCTACTTCATTAAAGGCTCTTCAAAGATTTTAGGGTTTTGCCAATTTTTATCGTAAATTTATTGGTAATTTCTCGGTTACTGTTAAACCATTAACTGATTTGACCAAAAAGGGTTCTGATGTGGTGAATTGGCCTCCTGATGCAGTGTCTGCATTTCAGGAACTTAAGCAGAGATTCACTTCTGCTCCTGTTCTACGGCAGCCTGATGTTTCTCTGCCATTTCAGGTGGAGGTTGATGCCTCTGAAATTGGGGCAGGTGCCGTTTTGTCCCAAAAAGATCCAGAGACCTCTAAAAGTAACCCTTGTGCCTTTTTCTCTCGAAAATTTTCTCCTACTGAACGTAATTATGACGTGGGTAATCGGGAGTTATTGGCCATGAAGTGGGCTTTTGAAGAGTGGAGACATTGGCTGGAGGGAGCCAAACATCAGGTGGTGGTCCTTACTGACCATAAGAATCTGGTTTATCTGGAATCTGCCAAGCGACTCAATCCTAGACAGGCCAGGTGGGCCTTGTTTTTCACACGTTTTAATTTTGTGGTTTCCTTTCTTCCTGGCACTAAGAATATTAAGGCGGATGCCCTCTCGAGGAGCTTCCTTGCGGACTCTCCTGAGTTATCTGATCCTTCTGTTATTTTGAAAGAGGGTGTAGTTCTTTCCGCCATCTCACCTAATTTGAGACTTGCTCTGGAGGGGTGTCAGGAGGATAGGCCCGAGCGCTGCCCTGTTGGAAAATTGTTTGTCCCGGACCAGTGGAAAAAGAGTGTGATGTCTGAGATTCATTGTTCCGCGTTGGCTGGGCATCCCGGAATTTTTGGTACCAGAGACTTGGTTAGTCGGTCCTTTTGGTGGCCTACCTTGTCTCGTGATGTCAGGGAATTTGTGCAGTCCTGCGGGACTTGCTCTCGCTCCAAGCCTTGCTCTCGCTCTAGTGGTTTGTTGATGCCATTGCCTGTGCCCAAGAGACCATGGACCCATATCTCTATGGATTTCATTTCCGACCTTCCTGTTTCTCAGAGAATGACCGCCATCTGGGTGATTTGTGATAGGTTTTCCAAGATGATACATCTTGTGCCATTACCTAAGTTGCCTTCCTCCTCTGAATTGGTGCCGTTGTTCCTTCAGCACGTGGTTCGTTTACACGGCATTCCTGAGAACATAGTGTCTGACAGAGGAGTCCAGTTTGTTTCCAGATTTTGGAGGACTTTTTGTTCTAAACTGGGTGTTCAATTGTCTTTCTCCTCGGCATTTCATCCTCAGACCAATGGTCAAACTGAGAGAACAAACCAGACATTGGAGACTTTGTGTCTGCTGATCAGGATGACTGGGTCTCTTTTTTGCCTTTGGCTGAGTTTGCTCTTAATAATAGGGCTAGCTCTGCCACTTTGATGTCTCCGTTTTTCTGTAATTCTGGGTTTCACCCTCGATTTTCTTCAGGACAGACGGAGGCTTCTGTCTGTCCAGGTGTTGACTCTGTTGTGGAGCGTATGCAACAGATTTGGGACCAGGTAGTGGAGAGGTTGTCCCTCTCTCAGGAGAGGGCCCAGCGGTTTGCTAACCGGCATAGGACTGATGGTCCTCGGTTTAAAGTAGGGGACTTGGTCTGGTTGTCCAAAAAATATTCCTATGAGAGTAGCATCTCCTAAATTTAAGCCTAGGTTCATTGGACCTTATAAGATCATGGAGATTCTTAATCCTGTTTCTTTTCGTTTGCTTCTTCCAGGGACATTTAAGATCCATAACGTGTTCCACAAGTCCTTGTTGAAGAGGTTTGTTGAGCCAGTGGTTCCTGCTGCTGTGCCTCCTGACCCTGTTTTGGTTGAGGGCAATCTGGAGTATGTGGTTGAGAAAATATTAGATTCTCGTTTTTCTAGACGGAAACTCCAGTATTTGGTTAAGTGGAGAGGTTATGGTCAGGAAGACAATTCTTGGGTGTTTGCTTCGGACATCCATGCTAGGAGACTCATCCGTGCGTACCATAGAACTCATCCTGACCGACCTGGTTGCTCAAATGAGGGTTCGGTGACCCCTCCTCAAGGGGGGGTACTGTTGTGAATGGGCTTGAGATGAGTTCTGAGCAGAGGCTCCCTCTGGTGGTTACAAGCGGTACTGGTCTGTCCAGTGAAGATTGTGAGGATTGGGAATCAGGTGTTACTGACTGGTCTTATATAAGGGAGTCACCTTCCCATCAGGGTTGCCGGTGATCAATTGTTCTGGTCTCTATCCTTGATTCCTGTTTCCCTTGTAGCCTGCTGTGTCGTGTCTGCATCTCCTGCTAACAGATAAGACATTTTCTTTTTGTTTTTGTGCTTGATTTTTGCATTTTGTCCTGCACTTCTGTGGGGGCCTTCAGGGTCCCCTCCGGGGGCTTTTGCCCTCTCAGTTTAGTTCAGCCACTGATGTTTGTACTTTTGCTTTTTCCAGTTTTTTCAGTGGCTGCTGTTTTGATTTTGTTACACCAGAGAACTAATTTAGGTGGTAGAGGTCGTGTGATCTCAGGTGTTTTTGAAATTAGTAGAGTTGGTGCTTTTCAGGGTTTTCTGGGATTGCAGTAAGTACCCTTCCTATCCTTTTCTATTTAGTTAGTTTGGGCCCCAACGTTTGCTCATACTATTTTCTGTCTGTGTCAGTATTTCTTCTTGTCTAACCGCCATTACATGTTTGGGGGCTTTCTATTATCTTTGGGGTTCTGCTCCGGGGCAGATAGCTTTCCTATATCTATCTTTAGGTGTAGTTAGTTTCTCAGGCTGTGACGAGGCGTCTAGGACCAACGTAGGAACGCTCCACGGCTGCCTCTAGTTGTTGTGGTTAGTCAGGGTACTGCAATCTCATAGATTCCAACTGCTCTGGTGTATTGCCTATTTTGCCTGCACTCCTCAGCTACCGAAACATAACAGTAACCCATGCACGTGTAGATAGTATGCTATGTAAGGAAAAAAAAACAAAATGAGTATATACCCTATAATAAGTAAATAGTAATAGTACATATAAATAATACAGGGTACTTGATTAACACTATTTTAAGTAAAAAGTGTAAAAGCCATTCCACCGCGACAAGGTGTACTCAATCGGGACATTCCTATCCGGTTTCTAGAATTAAACCCTTACGTTGAGTCAGTCGACCTCAGTGTAAATAAGGGCAGAGCAGGACACTTCATCTGTTTAGCTTCCCAATGGTAGGTAGCTGAACAATCGGCCCCTTTCCTGTTTTGCCCTTATTCATGTTAAGATTGACTGCCACAAGGTAAGGTTTTAATACTAGAGATAGAATAAGACCGTCCCGACTGGGTACATCTTGTCGCAGTGGGATTACTTTTTTGAACAAAAGAGTGTTAATGCCTTCACAACCTTGGAGTTTTCCGTTTTTGCGTTTTAGTTTTTTGTCCCTGTCTTCCCAGAGTCATAACTTTTTTTTGTTTTTTGGTCAACATGGCCATGTGACGAGTTGCAGGACGAGATGCATTTTTGAACTAGACCATTGATTTTACCATATCGTGTACTGGAAAACGGGAAAAAAATTAGAAGCGCAGTGAAATTGCAAAAAAAGTGCATTTCCACAATTGTTTTTTTTTTTTTTTTTTTACCATGTTCACTAAATGCGAAAACTGACCTGCCATTATGATTCTCCAGGTCATCACAAGTTCGTAGCTAACAAACACGTTTAGGTTCTGTTTTATTTAAGTGGTGAAGAAAAATTCCAAAGTTTGCAAGAAAAAAATAAATGGCACCATTTTTCGAGACGTGGCATGCCTAGCTGATGTTTTTATTGATACCATTTTGAGGTAGATACGATGTTTTGATCGCCTGTTCTTAAATTTTATTGCAATGTTGCATCGACCAAAAAAAAAACGTAATTCTGGCATTTAGATTTATTTTCTCTTTACGCAGTTTATAGTTCGAATTTTGATCGGGCGTTTCTGAAAGCGGCGATACCAAATATGGGTATTTTTTTATTTTAAATGGGCGAATGGGGGGTTATTTGAAATTTTATATTTGTTTAACCCCTTAACCCAAAGATATTTTTTTTTTTGTGTTTTCGATTTTTGCTCCCCTTCTTCCCAGAGCTGTATCTTTTTATTTTTCCGTCAATATGGCCATGTGAGGGGTTGTTTTTTGTGGGGCGAGTTGTACTTTTGAGTGACACCATTGGTTTTAACATATCGTGTACGGGAAAACGGGAAAAAAATTCCTAGTGTGGTGAAATTGCAAAAATAAAGTTCAATCACACTTTTGTTTTGCTTTTTTACTATGTTCACTAAATGCTAAAACTGACCTGCCATTATGATTCTCCAGATGAAAGAAAATTCCAAACTTTGCTTAAAAAAAAAATGCGCCATTTTCCGATACATGTAGCGTCTCCATTTTTTGTGATCTCAGGTTGGGTGAGAGCTTGTTTTTTGCTTGCCGAGCTGATGTCCTTAATGATACCATCTTGGTGCAGATACGATCTTTTGGTCGACTGTTATTGCATTTTAACCCCTTCACCCCCAGGGGTGGTTTGCACGTTAATGACCGGGCCAATTTTTACAATTCTGACCACTGTCTCTTTATGAGGTTATAACTCTGGAACACTTCAACGGATCTTCGCGATTCTGAGACTGTTTTCTCGTGACATATTGTACTTCATGTTAGTGGTAAAATTTCTTCGATATACCTTGCGTTTATTTTTGAAAAAAATGCAAATATGGCGAAAATTTTGAAAATTTTGCAATTTTCAAACTTTGAATTTTTTTTCCCTTAAAACAGAGAGATATGTCACACAAAATAGTTAAGAAATAACATTTCCCACATGTCTACTTTACATCAGCACAATTTTGGAACCAAAATTTTTTTTTTGTTAGGAAATTATAAGGGTTAAAAGTTGACCAGTGATTTCTCATTTTTACAACAAAATTTACAAAGCCATTTTTTTAGGGACCACCTCACATTTGAAGTCACTTTGAGGGGTCTAGATGGCAGAAAATACCCAAAAGTGACACCATTCTAAAAACTGCACCCCTCAAGGTACTCAAAACCACATTCAATAAGTTTATTAACCCTTCAGGTGCTTCACAGGAGCTGAAGCAACGTGGAAGGAAAAAATGAATATTTAAATTTTTAGCCACAAAAATGAACTTTTACAAACTTTTTTTTATTTTCACAAGGGTAAAAGGAGAAAATTGGCAGATAAAGTTGTTGTGCAATTTCTCCTGAGTACGCCAATATCCCATATGTGGGGGAAAACCACTGTTTGGGCACACGGCAGAGCTCGTAAGGGAAGGAGCGCCGTTTGACTTTTTCAAACTAAAATTGGCTGGAATTGAGATTGGACGCCATGTTTGGAGAGCCCCTGATATGCCTAAACAGTGGAAACCCCCCACAAGTGACACCATTTTGGAAACTAGACCCCCTAAGGAACTTATCTAGATCTGTTGTGAGCACTTTGAACCCCAAAATGTTTCACATAAGTTTATAATGCCTGGGTGTGAAAAAAAAAATAAACAATTTTCCACATAAATGATTTTTTAGTCCCAAATTTTTGATTTTTCCCAAGGAAATTGGACCCCAAAAGTTGTTGTCCAATTTGTCCTGAGTACGCTGATACCCCATATGTGGGGGGGAAACTGTTTGGGCACACGGCAGGGCTTGGAAAGAAGCAGTAACGTTTTGGAATGCAAACATTGATGGGGGTCATGTTCCGTTTGTAGTGCCCCAGATGAGCCTAAACAGTGGAAACCCCACACAAGTGACCCCATTTTGGAAGCTAGACCCCCCAAGGAACTTATCTAGATCTTTGGTGAGCACTTTGAACCCCCAAGTGCTTCACACAAGTTTATAATGCCCGAGCATGAAAATAAAAAATCCTATTTTTTTCCCACAAAAATTATCTCTTAGTCACTAATTTTTTATTTTCCCAAGGGTAACAGGAGAAATTGGACCACAAAATTTGTTGTCCAATTTGTCCTGAGTACGCTGATACCCCATATGTGGGGGGAACCACTGTTTGGGCGCATGGCAGAGCTCGGAATGGAAGAAGCACCATTTGACTTTTTCCAACCAAAATTGGCTGGAATTGAGATTGGACGCCATGTTGCATTTGGAGCGCCCCTGCTGTGCCTAAACAGTGGAAACCCCCCCACAAGTGACCCCATTTGGGAAACTAGACCCCCTAAGGAACTTATCTAGATCTTTGGTGAGCAATTTGAACCCCCAAGTGCTTCACACAAGTTTATAACGTAGAGCCGTAAAATTAAAAAATCATATTTTTCCACAAAATTGATCTTTTCACCCCAATTTTTATTTTCCCAAGGGTAACAAGACTCCAAAAGTTATTGTGCAATTTGTCCTGAGTGCGCTGATACCCCATATGTGGGAGTAAACCACTGTTTGGGTGCATGGCAGAGTTTGGAAGGGAAGGAGCGCCGTTTGACTTTTTCAACGCAGAATTGGCTGGATGCCATGTCGTGTTTGGAGAGCTCCTGATCTGCCTAAACAGTGGAAACCCCCCACAAATGACACCATTTTGGAAACTAACCCCTCAAGGAACTTATCTAGATGTGTGGTGAGCACTTTGAACCCCAAAGTGCTTCACAGAAGTTTATAACGTACAGCCGTAAAATAAAAAATCTCTTTTTTTTTTTTTACAAAAATGTTTTTTTCGCCCCCAATATTTTATTTTCACAAGGGTAACAGGAGAAATTGGACCCCAAAAGTTGTTGTCCAATTTGTGCTGAGTACGCTGATACCCAATATGTGGGAGTAAACTACTGTATGGGCGCACGTCGGGGCTCGGAAGGGAAGTAGTGACGTTTTGGATTGCAGACTTTGATGGAATGGTCTGGGGGAGTCATGTCACATTTGGAGAGCCCCTGATGCGTCTAAACAGTGGAAACCCCCCACAAGTGACCCCATTTTGGAAAATAGACCCCACAAGGAACTTATGTAGATGTGTGGTGAGCACTTTGAACCCCGAAGTGCTTCACAGAAGTTTATAACGTACAGCCGTAAAAATAAAAAATCCTTTTTTTTTTTACAAAAATGATTTTTTCCCCCCAATATTTTATTTTCACAAGGGTAAAAGGAGAAATTGGGACCCCAAAAGTTGTTGTCCAATTTGTCCTGAGTACGCTGATACCCAATATGTGGGAGTAAACTACTGTATGGGCGCACGTCGGGGCTCGGAAGGGAAGTAGTGACGTTTTGGATTGCAGACTTTGATGGAATGGTCTGGGGGCGTCATGTCGCATTTGGAGAGCCCCTGATGCGCCTAAACAGTGGAAACCCCCCACAAGTGACCCCATTTTGGAAAATAGACCCCACAAGGAACTTATATAGAAGTGTGGTGAGCGCTATGAAGCCCCAAGTGCTTCACAGAAGTTTTATAACATACAGCCGTAAAAACAAAAAAATCTTTTTTTTTTTTTACAAAAATGATTTTGTCGCCCCCAGTTTTTTATTTTCCCAAGGGTAACAGAAGAAATAGGACAAATTGCACAATAACTCTTGTGGTCCAGAGTACTCTGATACCCCATATGCGGGAGTAAACTACTGTTTGGGCGCATGGCAGAGCTCAGAAGTGAAGGAGCACCGTTTGACTTTTTCAGCGCAGAATTGGCTGGAATTGAGATCAGACGCCATGTCACATTTGGAGAGCCCCTGATGTGCCTAAACAGCAGAAACCTCCAATTCTAACTCCAACCCTAACCCCAACACACCCCTAACCCTAGTCCCAACCCTAACCACAAACCTAACCCTAACACACCCCTAACCGTAATCCCAACCCTAATCCTAATCCTAACGTTAGCGCCAACCCTAACCCTAACTTTAGCCGCAACCCTAACCCTAACGGGAAAATGGAAATAAATACATTTTTTTAATTTTATTATTTTTCCCTAACTAAGGGGGTGATAAAGGGGGGTTTAATTTACTATTTATAGCGGGTTTTTATGATTGGCAGCTGTCACGCTAAAAGACGCTTTTTATTGCAAAAAACAGTTTTTTGCATCGCCACATTTTGGGAGCTATAATTTTTGCATATTTTGGCCCACAGAGTCATGTGAGGTCTTATTTTTTGCGGGACGAGGTGACGTTTTTATTGGTACCATTTTTAAGCATGTGACATTTTTTGATCGCTTTTTATTTCGATTTTTGGGAGGTTAGAATGAACAAAAATCAGCAATTCATGAATTTCTTTTGGGGGAGGCGTTTGTACCGTTCCGCGTGTGGTAAAATTGATAAAGCAGTTTTATTCTTCGGGTCAGTACGATTACGGCGATACCTCATTTATATCATTTTTTTTATGTTTTGGCGCTTTTATAGAATGAAAACAATTTTATATAAAAAATTATTTTTGCATCGCTTTATTCTGCGCGCTATAACTTTTTTATTTTTTCACTGATGATGCTGTATGACAGCTCGTTTTTTGCGGGACAAGATGACGTTTTCAGCGGTACCATGGTTATTTATCTCGGTCTTTTTGATCGCGTGTTATTCCACTTTTTGTTCAGCGGTATGATGATAAAGCATTGATTTTTTGCTTCGTTTTCTTTTTTTTTTTTAAGGGGTTCACTAAAGGGGTTAACTAGTGGGACAGTTTTATGGGGGGGTCGTTACGGACGCGGCGATACCAAATATGTGTACTTTTATTGTTTTGTTTTTTTTATTTACAGGAAAGAATGAATTTATTGGGGAATATATATATTTTTTTTATGATTTTTTTTAACACTTTTTATTTTTATTTTTTTAACTTTTTTACTTTGTCCCAGGGTGGGACATCACTGTATTTTAGCAGATCGCTGGTGTGACAGTGTACACAGCACTCTGTCACACCAGCGATCGCTCTGACATCGCTGCAGGCTTCCTCAGCGCCTGCTCTCAGCAGGCACTGAGGAAGCCGCCTCCCTGCAGGACCCCGGCGCCATCTTGGATCCGGGGACCTGGAGGGAGGACGGACCCTCGGAACATTGCGACACATCGCGCTGCTCTGAGGGTCTCAGGGGAGCGCGCAGGGAGCCCCCACCCTGCACGATCCTCCCCTGTGCCCCGGGTACGCTCCTGACACACAGTCACGGGTGTCAGCTGTGATAATCAGCTGACACCCGGCAGCGATCAGCTGCGCTCCCCCCCGGAGCGCAGCTGATCGCCCATGACGTACTATTCCGTCCATGGGAATTAGGTCCAGGGTCACATGGACGGAATAGTACGTCTGATGGAATAAAGGGGTTAATGCAATGTCGCGGCGACCAAATATTCTAAATGCGGTGATACCAAATATGTGTATGTTTGATTTTTTTTTTCTTGTTTATTGTCTTTTTTCATTGGCGAAAGGGGGATGATTTGAACTTTTATATATTTTTAATTTTTTTTTTATACTTTTAAAAATATTTTTTTATTACTTTTGGCAAGCTTAAATACTCTCCATGGGAGACTAGAAGCTGCCATAACCTGATCGGCTCTACTACATACAGGCGATGATCAGATCGCCTATATGTACCAGAATTGCTGACTTACTATAAGCGCCGACCACCGAGTGGCGCTCATAGCATTCTGGCATTGACAACCATAGAGGTCTACAGGAGACCTCTGGTTGTCATACCAACCCATCGGTGACCTGCGTTCACGTGATGGGGGTCACCTATGTGTGGATTTCCGGTGCGATTGCCGGAAACGCATTTTAAATGCCGCTTTCAGAGTTTAACAGGGGCATTTAATGGGTTAATAGCCGCGGCTAGATCGCGATTCTCCCATGGCTGTTCCGGGCACATGTCGGCTCACCGCCGGAGCCCACATCAATGGAAGGGTGTCCGACATTAGGGTATTATTACGCCCGATGTCGGAAAGGAGTTAAAAACATTTTTTTTTTTACTTTTTACTGGCTTTAATAGTCATAGAACCATAGAATGGTACAGTTGGAAGGGACCTCCTGGGTCATCTGGTCCAACCCCCTGCTCAAAGCAGGATTCACTAAATCATCCCAGACAGATGTCTGTCCAGCCTCTGTTTGAAGACTTCCATTGAAGGAGAACTCACCACCTCTCGTGGCAGCCTGTTCCACTCATTGATCACTCTAACTGTCAAAAAGTTTTTTCTAATATCTAATCTGCGTCTCCTCCCATTCAGTTTCATCCCCTTGCTTCTTGTCTTTCCTGGTGCAAATGAGAATAAAGATAATCCTTCTACAATGTGACAGCCCTTGAGATGTTTGTAGACATCTATTAAGTCTCCTCTCAGTCTTTTTTGCAAGCTAAACATTCCCAAATCCTGTAATCGTTCCTCATAGCACATGGTTTGCAGACCGGACACCATTCTGGTCGCTCTTCTCTGAATTTGCTCCAGTTTGTTGATGTCTTTTTAAAATGTGGTGTGTTATGTTTCGGTAACTGAGGAGAAATAGCAAAAAATAGCAAAAGCGGTAATACACCAGAGAGGCTGGAACCTATTGGATTGCAGTAACCTGAACTAACCACACAACTAGAAGTAGCCGTGGAGCGTTCCTACGGTGATCCTAGACGCCTAGTCACAGCCTGAGAGATAACTACACCTAAAGGCAGAAAGATGAAAGCTATCTGCCCCGGAGCAGATCCCCAAAGAAAATAGGAAGCCCCCAAACATGTAATGGCTGTTAGACAAGAAGAAAGCATGGACACAGACAGAAAATAGAATGAGCAAACGCTGGGCCCAATCTGTCTAGACAGAAAAGTACAGGAAAGAATTCTGACTGCAATCCAAAAAAAAACCCTAACAAAAATACCAACACTTCTGATTGCCAAAAAACCTGAGATCACACGATCTCCACCACCTAAATCAGATCTCTGGTGTAACAAAACGCTATTCAGCAAATAAAAAGTAACAAAGGAGCAAAGCAAAAGTGCAGACACAAACGGAGCACAATTGCATCGCCAGACCCCCAAAAGGGACAGGCTGCAGTCCACTGCAAGCAGCAAACAAGCAGAGAAAATCAAACAGAGGAAAAAAACAGCAAACACTTATCTGAAGGAGAGCAGGAAAGTAGCAGTGCTTCAAGCAAGACCATCAGGAACAATTGATAACCGGCAAGGCTGCTGGGAACTCAGGCCACTTATATCCTACCATTCAGCGCCAGCTGAAGGCCATTCGATAATCAGTTCATTACTCTCAGCAACCACCGGAGGGAGTTCCAGCTCAGAAGCTGCCTCCAGCATGTTCACAACAGTACCCCCCTTGAGGAGGGGTCACCGAACCCTCACCTGCGTAACTAGCCAATCAGGATGAGCTCGATGATAGGCACGGATCAGTCTCCCAGCATGGATGTCCGAAGCAAACACCCAAGAATTGTCCTCCTGACCATAACCTCTCAACTTAACCAAATACTGGAGTTTCCGTCTAGCAAAACGAGAATCCAATATCTTCTCAACCACATACTCCAAATTGCCCTCAACCAAAACAGGGTCGGGAGGCGCAGCCATAGGAACCACTGGTTCGACAAACCTCTTCAATAAGGAATTGTGGAACACGTTATGGATCTTAAATGTCCCTGGAAGAAGCAAACGGAAGGAAACCGGATTAATAATTTCCATGATCTTATAAGGTCCAATGAACCTTGGCTTAAATTTAGGAGATGCAACCTTCATAGGGATATTCCTTGAGGACAACCAAACGAAGTCCCCCACTTTAAAATGAAGACCATCAGTCCTATGTCGGTTGGCAAACCGCTGGGCCTTCTACTGAGAGAGAGACACCTGGTCCCAAATCTGCTGCATACGCTGCACAATAGAGTCAACCCCCGGACAGACAGAAGCCTCCGCCTGTCCTGAAGAAAATCGAGGGTGAAACCCGGAATTGCAGAAAAATGGAGACATGAAGGTGGCAGAGCTAGCTCTATTATTAAGAGCAAACTCAGCCAAAGGCATAAAAGAGACCCAGTCATCTTGATCAGCAGACACAAAACATCTCAAATAAGTCTTCAAGGTCTGGTTTGTTCTCTCAGTTTGTCCATTTGTCTGAGGGTGAAATGCAGAGGAGAAAGACAACTGAACACCAAGTTTAGAACAAAATGTCCTCCAAAATCTGGAAACAAACTGGACTCCTCTGTCAGACACAATGTTCTCCGGAATGCCATGTAACCAACTTAGGTAATGGCACAAGATGTATCATCTTGGAAAACCTATCACAGATTACCCAGATAACGGTCATTCTCTGAGAGACAGGAAGGTCAGAAATAAAATCCATAGAAATATGGGTCCATGGCCTCTTGGGTACAGGTAATGGCATTAACAAACCACTAGAACGAGAACAAGGCTTGGAACGAGAGCAAGTCCCACAGGACTGCACAAAGTCCCTGACATCACGAGACAAAGTAGGCCACCAAAAGGAGCGACTCACCAAGTCTCTGGTACCAAAAATCCCGGGATGACCAGCCAACGCAGAACAATAAATCTCAGACATCACACTCTTTTTCCACTGGTCTGGAACAAACAACTTCCCTACAGGGCAGCGCTCAGGTTTATCCTCCTGACACCCTTCCAGAGCCAGTCTCAAATTGGGCAAAATGGCGGAAAGAACCACACCCTCTTTCAAATAACAGCAGGATCAGATAACTCAGGAGAATCTGCAAAGAAACTCCTCGAGATGGGCATCCACCTTGACATTCTTAGTGCCAGGAAGAAAAGAAACCACAAAATTAAAACGTGTGAAAAACAAGGCCCACCTGGCCTGTCTAGGATTAAGTCGCTTGGTTGATTCGAGATAAACCAGGTTCTTATGGTCCGTGAGGACCACCACCTGATGTTTGGCTCCTTCCAGCCAATGTCTCCACTCTTCAAAGGCCCACTTCATGGCCAATAACTCCCGATTACCCACGTCATAATTACGTTCACTTGGAGAAAATTTTTGAGAGAAAAAGGCACAAGGGTTACTCTTAGAGGTCCCTGGATCCCTTTGGGACAAAACGGCACCAGCCCCAATCTCAGAGGCATCAACCTCCACCTGAAACGGCAGAGAAACATCAGGCTGCCGTAGAACAGGAGCAGAAATGAAAATTACTTAAGTTCCTGAAACGCAGAAACTGCCTCAGGATGCCAATTCACCACATCGGAACCCTTTTTGGTCAAATCAGTCAATGGTTTAACAATACCAGAGAAATTACCAATAAATTTACGATAAAAATTGGCAAAACCCAAAAATATCTGAAGAGCCTTCAATGAAGTAGGTTGAACCCAATCACAGATGGCCTGAACCTTGACCGGGTCCATTTCAATAACAAACAGAGACAAAATGAATCCCAGAAATGAGATCTTCTGTACGCCAAAAAGACACTTTGATCCCTTCACATACAGTGCATTCTCTCTCAAAATCTGGAACACAGTCCGAACATGTTTCACATGAGAGTCCCAGTCATTGGAAAAAATCAAGATATCATCCAAATAAACAATCAGAAATTTATCCACAAAATCCCTGAAAATATCATTCATGAAGGATTGGAAGACGGAAGGGGCATTAGTAAGCCCAAAAGGCATCACTAGGTACTCAAAATGCCCCTCTGGGGTATTAAACGCTGTCTTCCATTCATCCCCGTGCTTAATGCGAATAAGGTTATACACCCCCCTGAGGTCAAGCTTGGTAAACCAACTAGCACTTTTCACTCTGAAAATAGGTCAGAAATCAAAGGTAACGGATATTGATATTTAACAGTGATCTTATTCAGGAGGCGATAATCAATACACGGCCTCAATGAACCATCCTTTTTGGCCACAAAGAAAAAACCGGCGCCCATGATCTGGTATGACCCTTCTCCAATGACTCCTTGATATAAGATCGCATAGCATCGTGTTCAGGTACAGATAAATTAAACAGGCGACCTTTAGGAAATTTACCACCAGGCACTAATTCAATAGGGCAATCATAGCTCCTGTGAGGGGGCAAGGATGCAGATTTACTTTCACTAAACACATCAGAAAAATCAGTCAAAAAGTCAGGGACATCCTGAGACTGGGAGAGGCAGAAAAAACAGGAGTGTCAGTATTAACACATTGGCAGCCCCAACTGGTCACAGACACAGATTACCAATCCAAAACAGGATTATGAGACTAACCAAGGGAAACCTAATACAATAAGGTCATGCAGATTATGCAGCACCAAAAATTTGCAACTCTCCTGATGATCTGGTTCAACCCTCATTATCATCTGAGTAGAAAACTGGGGTTTATTCTCCGCCAAAGGGGTAGAATCAATGCCCAGTAGGGGAATAGACTTCCGCAGGGGTATCATGGGAAACCCACAACGTTTAGCAAAGTCAAAATCCATCAGGTTAACAGCTGCTCCTGAATCAACAAAAGCCTGAGCAGAAAATGTGGACAGGGAGCAAATCAGGGTAACAGTCAACAGAAATTTAGTCTGAACACTACCCAAGACAACTGAGCGTGCAAAACGTCTTCCCCGCTTAGGGCAGACAGAAATAGCATGGGAAGCGTCACCACAGTAGAAACATAACCCATTGCGCTTATGAAACTCATGACGCTGAGCCCCAGAAGTAACTCCATCACACTGCATGGGCTCAGGAGCTGGCTCACAAGGCAACACTATCTCACGTATACCTCTGCGCTCACGCAAACGTCTGTCAATTTGAATAGCCAAAGACATAGAATCATTGAGACCAGAGGGAACAGGGAATCCCACCATAACGTCCTTTACTTTTTCTGACAGACCCTTTCGAAAAAGGCTGCCAAAGCATCATCATTCCATTTGGTCAGGACTGCCCACTTTCGAAATTTCTGACAGTACAACTCAGCGTCTTCAAGACCCTGATTTAATGCCAACAAGATCCTTCCAGCTTGATTAGTGACATTAGGTTCATCGTACAATAACCCCAGAGCCTGAAAAAATACATCAATATCATTCAAAACAGGATCCCCAGGTGTCAGGGAAAAAGCCCAATCCTGAGGGTCACCGCGCAGCAGGGAGATGACAATTTGAACCTGCTGTGCCGCGTTCCCTTAGGACTTAGGCTTTAAGATCAAAAACAACTTACAGTTATTTTTGAAATTCAGAAATTTAGATCGATCCCCCAAAAACAAATCTGGCATGGGGATCCTAGGTTCCACAACCGGTAACCCAGCAAGATAGTATCAATACTCCGAACCTCAGTGGTAAGCTGATCCACACGGCCAGACAACTGTGCAAACTCCATTGAGAGAGAAAAAAATAATTCCTCCTCAGCACCCAGAGAAAAGGGGGAAAAAAAATGCAACAAACAGAGTTTCCTTATTACTATTTTCCCCTTCTGTGAGTACCATACAATTTTCAGTTTTTTGGCCGGTTATACTGTTATGTTTCGGTAACTGAGGAGAAATAGCAAAAAATAGCAAAAGCGGTAATACACCAGAGAGGCTGGAACCTATTGGATTGCAGTAACTTGAACTAACCACACAACTAGAAGTAGCCGTGGAGCGTTCCTACGGTGATCCTAGATGCCTCGTCACAGCCTGAGAGATAACTACACCTAAAGGCAGAAAGATGAAAGCTATCTGCCCCGGAGCAGATCCCCAAAGAAAATAGGAAGCCCCCAAACATGTAATGGCTGTTAGACAAGAAGAAAGCACAAACACAGACAGAAAATAGAATGAGCAAACGCTGGGGCCCAATCTGTCTAGACAGAAAAGTACAGGAAAGAATTCTGACTGCAATCCAAAAAAAACCCTAACAAAAAATACCAACACTTCTGATTGCCAAAAAAACTGAGATCACACGATCTCATTCACCTAAATCAGATCTCTGGTGTAACAAAACGCTATTCAGCAAATAAAAAGTAACAAAGGAGCAAAGCAAAAGTGCATACACAAACAGAGCACAATTGCAGCGCCAGACCCCCAAAAGGGGACAGGCTGCAGTCCACTGCAAGCAGCAAACAAGCAGAGAAAATCAAACAGAGGAAAAAAAAACAGCAAACACTTATCTGAAGGAGAGCAGGAAACTAGCAGTGCTTCAAGCAAGACCATCAGGAACAATTGATAAACGGCAAGGCTGCTGGGAACTCAGGCCACTTATATCCTACCATTCAGCGCCATTCGGTAATCAGTTCATTACCCTCAGCAACCACCGGAGGGAGTCCCAGCTCAGAAGCCGCCTACAGCATATTCACAACAGTTGTGCCCAAAACTCGACACAGTATTCCAGATGGTGTCTGACCAAAGAGGAGTAGAGGGCAATAATGACTTCACGTGATCTAGACTGTATACTTCTGTTAATACATCCAAGAATTGTATTTGCCTTTTTTGCTGCTGCATCACACTGTTGACTCATGTTCAGTCTGTGACCTATTAGTATACCCAAGTCTTTTTCACATGTGCTGTTGCTTAGCCCTATTCCTCCCATTCTGTATACGCTTTTTTCATTTTTATTTCCCAGATGTAGTACTTTGCATTTTTCCCTGTTAAAAACCATTCTGTTAGTTGCTGCCCACTGCTCCAGTTTATTTATATCTCTTTGAATCCTCTCTCTTCTCTAGTATTAGCTATCCCTCCTACCTTTGTGTCATCAGCAAATTTATTCAGTTTACCCTCAATTCCTTCATCTAAATCATTGATAAAGATGTTGAACAATACAGGGCCCAAGACAGAGCCCTGTGGTACCCCACTTGATACATTCTTCCAACTGGATGTGCAGCCATTTACTACCACTCTTTGGGTCCTGTCCCTAAGCCAGTTATGAATCCACCTAACAGTTGCCTTGTCCATTCCATACTTAGTCATTTTTTCAATAAGGATTGTGTGAGATACTTTGTCAAATGCTTTGCTGAAGTCAAGATATAATATATCAACAGCATTTCCCTGATCCACCCAGTCAGTGATTCTGTCATAGAAGGAAATGAAATTAGTCTGACATGACTTATTAGTTGCAAACCCATGCTGACTCTGTTTAAGGACTTCATTCTTGTCCAGGTACTTACATACATGTTGTTTAATAATTTGTTCAAAGATCTTTCCTGGTATAGATGTCAGACTCACCGGCCTAAAGTTCCCTGGGTCCACCTTCTTCCACTTTTTGAAGATAGGAACAACATTTGCTCTTCTCCAGTCTTCTGAGACTTCTGTTCTCCAAGAATTTTCAAAGATTATGGAGAGTGGTTCAAAAATTTCTTCTGTTATCTCCTTCAGTACTCTGGGGTGTAATTCATCTGGACCTGGAGACTTGAATTCGTTTATGTTAGCTAAGTTTTTCCTCACTCTTTTTCTGTTTATAGATATCCTGGATTCTTCTATTCCCTTAATAGGACAGTGAAGATCAGTTGATGTTACATTTCCTTTCTAATAGAAAACAGATGCAAAATAGGAATTTAAAAGTTCGGCCTTCTCAACATCCATCTCTGCTGGAGACTAGACACTATGATCATTCGATCGCCAGTGCTACACATAGCAGGACTGAAGCCCAGCTATGTGTAGCTAAAATTATCATCTGCTATGGGCGTCGGCCACAAGGCGGTGCTCATAGCAATCCAGCAATGACAACCACAGGGGTCTCCTGCAGACCCTGGGTTGTCATGTCAACCCATCGGCGAATTGCAGTCATGCGACACTGGTGCCGATGGTCCGGTTTGTGAATCGCTTCCGACGCAAGCATGTTAAATGCCGCTGTGAGAGATTGACAGTGGCATTTAACATGTTAACAGCTGCGAGTGAATCGCGCTTCCACCCGCGGCTGTTAGGGGCACATGTCAGCTGATGAAATTAGCTGACGTGCTGGAAAACATGCAGGTTCAGCGCCGGAACCCACATGGAGTACGGGGACACGACCTATGACATACCTATACCTCATAGGTTGTGAAGTGGTTAAGTAAGTACCCTACGTTACTTACACTATATGAATAATGTATTATTGCTATTTACTGTACATCCTATAGGGTATATGCTCATTTTGTTTTTTTCTTGGGTTTTGTCTGTGAAACGGCCATGGTGTGAATGTGCTTTTATGTGTAGCATGTATGTCAGTTTACAAGTGCTTCTCAGAAAATTAGAATATCATCAAAAAGTTAATTTAGTTCAGTTCTTTGATACTAAAAGTAAAACTCATAAATTATATAGTCATTACAAACAGAGTGATCTATTTTAAGTGTTTATTTCTGTTAATGATGATTATGGCTTACAGCCATTGAAAACCCAAAAGTCATTATCTCAGTAAATTAGAATATTTAATAACAACAGCTTAAAAAGTGATTTTAAAATCTGAAATGTTGGCCTACTGAAATGTATTTGTTCAGTAAATGCACTCAATACTTGGATGGGGCTCCTTTTGCATCAATTACTGCATCAATGTGGCGTGGTATGGAGGCAATCAGCCTGTGGCACTGCTGAGGTGTTATGGAAGCCCAGGTTGCTTTTATAGCAGCCTTTAGCTCATCTGCATTGTTGGGTCTGGTGTTTCTTCCTCTTGACAATAACCCAAAGATTCTCTATGGGGTTAAGGTCAGGTGAATTTGCTGGCCAATCAAGCTCAGTGATATTGTTGATTTTAAACCAGGTACTGGTACTTTTGGCAGTGTGGACAGTTGCCGAGTCCTGCTGGAGAAAGAAATTTCCATCTCCAAAAAGCTTGTCGGCAGAGGAAAGCATGAAGTGCTCTAAAATTTCCTGGTAGACGGCTGTGCTGACTTTGGTCTTCATAAAACACAGTGGACCTACACCTGCAGATGACATGGCTCCCCAAACCATCACTGATTGTGGAAACTTCACACTAGACCTCAAGCAGCTTAAAATGTGTGCCTCTCCACTCTTCCTCCAGACTCTAGTACCTTGATTTCCAAATGAAATGCAAAATTTACTTTAATCTGAAAACAACACCATGGACCACTGAGCAGCAGTCCAGTTCTTTTTCTCCTTGGCCCAGGTAAGACGCTTCTGGCGTTGTCTATTGGTCATGAGTGGCTTGACACAAGGAATGCGACACTTGTAGCCTATGTCCTGGATACGTCTGTGTGTGGTGGCTGAAGCAATGACTCCAGCAGCAGTCCACTCCTTGTGAATCTCCCCCAAATTTTTGAATGGCATTTTCTTAACAATCCTTTCAAGGCTGCGGTTATCCGGGTTGCTTGTGCACCTTTTTCTACCACACTTTTCCCTTCCACTCAACTTTCCATTAATATGCTTGGATACAGCACTCTGTGAACAGCCATATTCTTTAGTAATGACCTTATGTGACTTACCCTCCTTGTGGAGTGTGTCAGTGACTGCCTTCTGAACATCTGTCAAGACAGCAGTGTTCTCCATGATTGTGTAGCCTACTGGAACAGACTAAGGGACCTTTTTAAAACACATAGGAAGCCTTTGCAGATGTTTTTTTTTAATTATTCTAATTTACTGGGGTGACTTTTGGGTTTTCATTGGCTGTAAGCCATAATCATCAGCAGAGGTGGATTAAGGGTAGCCAGGGCCCCGGGCTGTTCAGACTCTGTGGGCCCCACGGTCATGTGACGGGGTCATGTGACGGGGTCATGTGACGTGGTCAACAAACCTGAAACAGATTATTCCAGGCGCCTCCACCCCTCGAACTGTTCACAGTCCCACCGCTCGCACTTGGAAAAACTACACTTCTCAGCTATCACATATTAACAGTTCCCATCACCAGATCACACATATACTGTAACTAGCAGCTTTTGTTTTGGCCAAAAGATTTTTTAAGCCGCCACCATAACACGGTAGACACTTTTGGCTGGGCCCTACTCTACTGTAATCTATTAAATATTTGTTAAAATATCCAATACAATTTAGGTATATTTTTATTTATTTTTCAATTTTTAAAATGAACAATAATATCACATACAAGGAACAAATACCACAACACCATGACCAGATCAGATATTACCACCACATGGTGACCAATAGTACCACATACAAGGACCAAATACCACCACAGCATGTCCAGACCACATATTACCACCACAAAGTGACCAAATAATATCACATACAAGGAACAAATACCCCCGCACCATGTCCAGACCACATATTACCACCACAAAGTGACCAAATAATATCACATTTAAGGAACAAATACCACAACACCATGACCAGACCACATATTACCTCCACAAAGTGACCAAATAGCACATACAATGGACAAATACCACCGCACCATGACCAGACCACATATTACCACCACAAAGTGACCAAATAATATCACACACAAGGAACAAATACCACAACATGTCCAGACCACATATTACCACCACATAGTGACTGAATACTACAATACTGATAAGTAAGAAAAAAAAACCACAATACTATCACTATAAGTGCCATTATACACAGGAGATCTGTACTTAGTATGCAGTGTATGTGTACAGGTAATACAGTGATCACTGGTGACATACACAGGATCTCTGTATATAGTATACAGTGTATAGTGTCAGTGTATAGGTAACACACTGACTCACCAGTGACGTCTCTAGGTCAAGTCCTTCATCTTTGTTTTTCATCTTTCATCCAGCACAGACCGCCATTACTTCTTCCAGCCAAGACTCGTCTTTGCAGGAAATAACAGTTATCTAGAGCTCCGCTTGCAGAACACATTACTTAATTTTTTCCCAACTTCTACATTACACCACATGAAGAAAAAAAGCGACATAGTATCACTCTACACAGTATCAGGACCGCCCACCCATTTAAAACAGTATACGCAAATAAATTAAATAGATCACTGCAGTAATAATATCCCTTAATTAGCCCATATGGTAATAATATCCCCCATCCTGGCCCCCGTGTGTCATTCTTGGCTTCAGCCATATATTCTCCCATTATGCCCTCATGAATATCCATTCTGCCCCATATGATCTCCCCATCTTGCCCTATCTGTCTCCATCGTATCCATCCTGCCCCATGATCCTGCATGATCTGTCTCCAACCCTGCCCCATCTGTCTCCAATCCTGCCCCCATGTCTTTCATCCTGCCCCGTGTCTCCAATCATGCCCCATGTCTGCAATCATGCCCCCTGTGTCTCCATTCTGCCCCATCTGTCTCCAATCCTGCCCCATCTGTCTAGAATCCTGCCCCATCTGTCTCCAATCCTCCCCATCTGTCTCCAATCCTGCCCCCACTGTCTCCAGTCATGCCCCCATGTCTTTCATCCTGCCCCCTGTGTCTCCAATCCTGCCCCATCTGTCTCCAATCCTCCCCATCTGTCTCCTATCCTGCCCCATCTGTCTCCAATCCTCCCCATCTGTCTCCTATCCTGCCCCCAGTGTCTCCAGTCATGCCCCCAGTGTCTCCAGTCATGCCCCCATGTCTTTCATCATGCCCCCATGTCTTTCATCATGCCCCGTATCTCCATTCTGCCCCCCGTGTCTCACATTCTGCCCCAGTGTCCAGCATTTTGCCCCAGTATCCAGCATTTTGCCCTTGTGTCCAGCATTCTGCCCCCCGTGTCCAGAATTCTGCCCCTCGTGTCCAGCATTCTGCCTCCATGTCCATTCTGCCCCATGTCCATTCTGCCTCCATGTCCATTCTGCCCCATGTACATTCTTTCTCCATGTCCATTCTTCCTCATGTCCATTCTGCCTCCATGTCCATTCTGCCTCCATGTCCATTCTGCCTCCATATCCATTCTGCCCCATGTCCATTCTGCCTCCATATCCAGTCTGCCTCCATAGCCATTCTGCCCCATGTCCATTCTGCCTCCATATCCATTCTGCCCCATGTCCAATCTGCCTCCATATCCAGTCTGCCTCCATGTCCATTCTTCCCCATGTCCATTCTGTCTCCATGTCCATTCTTCCCCATGTCCATTCTGCCTCCATATTCATTCTGCCTCCATGTCCATTCTGCCTCCATGTCCATTCTGCCCCATGTCCATTCTGCCTCCATGTCCATTCTGCACCATGTCCATTCTGCCTCCATGTCCATTTTTCCTCATGTCCATTCTGCCTCCATATCCATTCTTCCCCATGTCCATTCTGCCTCCATGTCCATTCTGCCTCCATATCCATTCTGCCCCATGTCCATTCTGCCTCCATATCCAGTCTGCCTCCATATCCATTCTGCCCCATGTCCATTCTGCCTCCATATCCATTCTGCCCCATGTCCATTCTGCCTCCATATCCAGTCTGCCTCCATGTCCATTCTTCCCCATGTCTATTCTGTCTCCATGTCCATTCTTCCCCATGTCCATTCTGCCTCCATGTCCATTCTGCCTCCATATCCATTCTGCCCCATGTCCATTCTGCCTCCATATCCATTCTGCCCCATGTCCATTCTGCCTCCATATCCATTTTGCCCCATGTCCATTTGCCTCAGTCCATCTGCCCATGTCCATTCTGTCCCATGTCCATTCTGCCTCCATGTCCATTCTGCTGTCTCTGCCCTCCATGTCCATTCTGCCCCATGTCCATCTGCCCTCATGTCCGAATCTGCCCCTGTCCATCTCTGCCACATCTCCCATGTCCTTCTCCATGTCAATCTGCCTCCATGTCCATCGTCCTTGCCCCCATGTCCATTCTGTCTCCTATGTCACATCTGCCCTGCCCCATTGCCTGTCCACGCATGTATTCTGCCCCATGTCCAATTCTGCCCCATGTCCATTCCCCATGTCCATTCTACCTCCATGTCCATTCTGCCCCATGTCCCATTCTGCCAGTCCTCTCCTCCATGTCCATTCTGCCCCATGTCCATTCTGCCCATGTCCATTCTGCCCTCCATGTCCATGTCTTCTCCCATGTCCATTCTGCCCCATGTCCATTCTGCCTCCATGTCCATTCTGCCCCATGTCCACATTCTGCCCCATGTCCATTCTGCCTCCATGTCCATTTCCTAACCTCCATGTCCATTCTGCCCCATGTCCATTCTACATCCATGTCCATTCTGCCCCATGTCCATTCTGCCTCCATGTCCATTCTGCCCCATAGTCCATTCTGCCCCATGTCCATTCTGCCTCCATGTCCATTCTTCCCCATGTCCATTCTGCCTCCATATCCATCTCCATGTCATTCTGCCCAGTCCATTTGCTCTCCATTCTGCCCGTTCCATTCTAGTCTGTCCATGCTCCATATCCATTCTGCCCCTTCCATCTGCCCATGTCCATTCTGCCTCCATATCCATTCTGCCCCATGTCCATTCTGCCTCCATGTCCATTCTGCCTCCATGTCCATCTCTGTCTCTGCCCATGTCCATTCTGCCTCCATGTCCATTCTGCCCCATGTCCATTCTGCCTCCATATCCATTCTGCCTCCATGTCCATTCTGCCCCATGTCCATTCTGCCTCCATGTCCATTCTGCCCCATGTCCATTGCCATGCCATCTGTCCATTGTAATCCATCCATTTCCCTTCTGCCCCATGTCCATTCTGCCCCATGTCCATTCTGCCTCCATGTCCATTCTTCCCCATGTCCATTCTGCCTCCATGTCCATTCTTCTCCATGTCCATTCTTCTGTCCTTTCTGCCTCCATGTCATTCTTCCCCATGTCCATTCTACCTCCATGTCCATTCTGCCTCCATATCCATTCTGCCCCAAGTCCATTCTGCCCCATGTCCATTCTGCCTCCATGTCCATTGTGGCCCATGTCCATACTGCCCCATGTCCATTCTGCCTCCATGTCCATTCTGCCCCATGTCCATTCTGCCCACATGTCCATTCTGCCCCATGTTCTTTCTGCCCCATGTCCATTCTGCCTCCATGTCCATTCTGCCCACATGTCTATTCTGCCTCCATAACCATTCTGCCCCATGTCCATTCTGCCTCCATGTCCATTCTGCCTCCATGTCCATTCTGCCTCCATATCCCTTCTGCCCCATGTCCATTCTGCCTCCATATCCATTCTGCCCCATGTCCATTCTGTCTCCATGTCCATTCTGCCTCTATGTCCATTCTGCCCCATGTCCATTCTGCCCCATGTCCATTCTGTCTCCATGTCCATTCTGCCTCCATATCCATTCTGCCCCATGTCCATTCTGCCTCATGTCCATTCTACCCCATGTCCATTCTGCCTCCATGTCCATTCTGCCTCCATGTCCATTCTGCCTCCATGTCCATTCTGACTCCATATCCATTCTGCCTCCATGTCCATTCTGCCTCCATATCCATTCTGCCCCATGACCATTCTGCCTCCATGTCCATTCTGCCCCATGTTCATTCTGCCTCCATGTCCATTCTACCCCATGTCCATTCTGCCTCCATATCCAGTCTGCCTCCATATCCATTCTTCCCCATGTCCATTCTGCCTCCATGTCCATTCTTCCCATGTCCATTCTGCCTCCAAGTCCATTCTGCCTCCATGTCCATTCTGTCCCCATGTCCATTCTGCCTCCATGTCCATTATGCCCGGGCCCCCCGGATCGCTGCTCTCAATAAAAAAAAGTTTTTCTTACCTTGCCGTGCTCTTATGGAGAAGTTCCCTCCACGCAGCTGAAGAGCGCACTTGCCTTCGACTGACAATGACGTCAGACGCCAGCAACATGCGCGCTTTAGCTACCGTCAGCTGCCAGCCTCCGATTGGCTGGTGGCTGTTAACTATTGACGCGCGGGCCCACGTCAATAGCGTTAAACTGCCGCAGCACCGCTCAGGGCCCGGTTTAGCCTGCCAGTAGGGGCCTGGTGAGCAGAAGAGATAGGGCCCAATGCGGGCCCCCTCTGCCCACCGGGCCCCATACGCCAGTCAGGGCAGTAATGCCCTGATGGCGGCCCTGTGGTGGGCCCCCCACACCACTGGGCCCTGGACTACCGCCCATATGGACCCTATGATAATCCGCCCCTGATCATCAGCATTAACAGAAATAAACATTTGAAATGGATCACTCTATTTGCAATGACTCTATATATGATTTTCACTTCTTGTATTGATGAACTGAAATAAATTAACTTTTTGATGATATTCTAATTTTGTGAGAAGCACCTGTATGTTCTTGCTCATTTCTTTGGTTTTTCTGTAGTTTATTGTACTTTGTACAGAGGTGTGATTCCCCTTTTCTGACATGGGCATCTAATCTATATAGCTTTCTATTGATAGATGTCAATACAGTTGGATCCTGTCCTACTCTACCGTTATTCACATGGAGTTTGGCTGATACAAGGTAAGGTCTCGATACTAGAGACAGGATAGGACTTTCCCGATTGGATACACCTTGCCGCGGTGGGATGAATTTTACACTTTTTGATCAAAATATTGTTAATTTAGTACCCTATGTTATTGACATGTATTATTATTGTTTACTTTAGGATTTATGCTCATCTTGTCTTTTTCTTGGCTGTTATCTGTGATATGGCCACAGTGTGAAGATGCTCTTACGCATTGTACGTATGCCAATTTTTGTTCCTTCTCATTTCTTTGGCCTTACACCATTTAAGGAACCCGAAGAGGTTATACAGTTTACCATATATGATTTATTCATATATTTAAGTGAGCAAATTTATTAGGCAGTAAGTGGATTTTGCTATGAGCAAGACCAGAGGATGAATTAAATTGACATGAAAAGGAAAGAACACCTGCTTGGTATTACTAAACTAACTTGTGAAAGCCTATTAGTCTGAGATCAGTCTGTCTCATGCTGGATTAAGAGGGAATTACCAATCTGACACCTCTGTTTTTTGGCAGTTGAGGTCCATGTTATCTTGCCCAATATGCCATCTCTGATGCATAGGGCATTTGGGCATTGTCTTATTCTGACACATGGTAGAAAAATTGACAGCAGAAAAAAGACATGTTCCCTCTAGTCTGCCTTTATATTGTTTCTTTTTTATTTTAGGATGGCTGTAGTTGATCCCAGAGATGTTAATTCTCTATTGTTCATATCTGAGCCACATCTGCTGGAAGCTTATGCAATCTTTCACTTCTTTCAGTAAAATAAGTTATTTTCGGATATTTCTTCTCATCTTCCGAAGTAATGTCACATTGTACTTCTTTGTTCATGTGTTCTACCTTCTTCTAAAATATAGTTTGCTCCTTAACCTGATTTTAAATTTTCAAATGTCATGATCAAAACAAGTCCCTGTCTGTGGATTGAGCCCCGGTGTCCTGAGTGACAGTCTGGTGTACTTGCCACTATACTAACGAGGAAAAACCTAGAGATTGTAATGTTTGTCGTCATATACAGAGTTGCCAAATAAATTTTTCAGTTTTTCTGTACAGCTCCACAAAAAATCATGGACTGTCAACTTTTTTACGGACACATTAGATGACCATAATAAATCCTTAAGATTATAAGTGATACATGTGTACAGACCATAAATCCTATATGAAGACATCTGCACTCACTGAGAATTGTAAAAGGGTGATAAATGCAGTAATAAAAATCTGTTCAAGTCTGTTCAGCTTAAAAAAAAAAATCACGGACGGATCAAATTTCTTTTATGGACAGTGGAAATAATGCCCTAATTTTTTATGGACTGTTCAGGAATTTCTGGACAGTTGGTGCTATGTGCGGGAATAACTACTCTGTAGCGTACCTCATCAGACCAGCAAAAGCGCAGTCACAGATGCAAATTGCACAAGCCACTATTTCCAGGCAAGTCCTTAAGGGCCTGAATTTTCTTCACCCACTCCCAAAGGGCAGAGGTGCTTTACAGAGCCCTTCGAAGATGGCTGTCGCAGGATAGCTGGCTTCTGATGACGCGGACGATGTGGAGTCGGGTACAAGCGTAAAACCAAAGTTAGCATGAAAACCAAAGGGAAACCTGGAGACAATAGCTAAAATAGAATAACCAATAACGACCATTAGCAACTGCTGAGCAGTTACCAGAACCCAACCAAGAAGCACTCGCCATACTACTACGCAAAGGAAATGAATAAACAGCACTGAACTGGATTAGAAGCAGGCCTTAAATAGCCAGCAAAAACAATTGGGTGACACATTCCTCCCAGTTATGTCCAGGGAGACACTCTGCTCACCTGTACAGCATAGTGCACACGTTACCACTTTTGGCGTCCTTCGCTATCTGGCAACTGAGAGACACAGCGTTCCATGTCTCCTGGGCTGTGAAACAAGTGCGAAGCACGGCATCCTGTGTGCCCACATCACTCACAGTGAGGCACTACCGTGTGTAGTCACACGAACCAAGTGTGCGCTAGCCCTGCCTCTAATGTGGACTGCCCGGCGTAGCGATCTGGAAACTGGAGGATGATTGCATCCATGGCAGGTATTCTTAACAGTTGGCAACCCTGATCGTGGATGTGCTGATGCATATCATCATTAGCCTGGGAATGGCTGCCAGTCATAAGCTGTACATTGAAGGGAAAGATGATTGGATAACGTGCTCCTGCTCCTCCTCCAGGGATTCCACTGAATAGCTGAGAAAAAGGTAATGTAAATTATCTATCTGATTTATGTTATGTATTATCTGTCAACAATATATCTTTCTAATATCCTGTCTATGTTCTATATAATCTATCTTCTGTATATTTTAATATCTCTATCTATCTTTCTATCTATCTTATATCTCTCTGTTCTATATATCTTTCTTCCATCTCACTTATATATGTAATCTATTATCTGCTTATCAATCTATGTACCGTATATACTTGAGTATAAGCCGACCCGAGTATAAGCCGACCCCCCTAATTTTGCCACAAAAAACTGGGAAAACTTATTGTCTCGAGTATAAACCTAGGGTGGAAAATGAGGCAGCTACTGGTAAATTTCAAAATTAAAAATAGATACCAATAAAAGTAAAATTAAAGTAGGTTAAATGTTTTTGAATAGCCATATTGAATCAGGAGCCCCATATAATGCTCCATAGATTATGCACCATATATTATGCTCCATATGCTGCCCCATGTATTATGCCCCATATTCTGCCCCATGTATTATGCCCCTTATGCTGCCCATGTATTATGCCCCATATTCTGCCCAATGTATTATGCCCCATATGCTGCCTATGTATTATTCCCATATTCTGCCCCATGTATTGTTCCCCATATGCTCCACAGATTATGCCTCATATGCTCCACAGATTATGCCCATATGCTCCACAGATTATGCCCATATGATCCAGATTATGCCCCATATGCTCCACAGATTATGTCCCATATGTTCCACAGATTATGCCCCATATGCTCTATAGATTATGCCCCATATGTTCCACAGATTATGCCCCATATGCTCCACACATTATGCCTCATATGTTCCACAGATTATGCCCCATATGCTCCACAAATTATGCCCCATATGCTCCACAGATTATGCCCCCATATGCTCCACAGATTATGCCCCATATGCTCCACAGATTATTCCCCATATGTTCCACAGATTATGCCCCATATGCTCCATAGATTATGCCCCATATATTCCACAGATTATGCCCCATATGTTCCACAGATTATGCCCCATATGCTCCATAGATTATGACCCATATGTTCCACAGATTATGCCCCATATGTTCCATAGATTATGCCCCATATGTTCCACAGATTATGCCCCATATGTTCCACATTTTATGCCCCATATGTTCCACAGATTATGCCCCATATGTTCCACAGATTATGCCCCATATGCTTCACAGATTATGCCCCATATGTTCCACAGATTATGCCCCATATGTTCCTCAGATTATGCCCCATATGTTCCATAGATTATGCCCCATATGTTCCACAGATTATGCCCCATATGTTCCACAGATTATGCCCCATATGTTCCACAGATTATGCCCTATATGCTCCATAGATTATGCCCCATATGTTCCACAGATTATGCCCCATATGTTCCATAGATTATGCCCCATATGCCCCATAGATTATGCCCCATAATATAGGTCCCTTATGCTGCAACAACAAAAAAAAAAATGATATACTCACCTCTCGTCGCTGGGGGCCAGGTGCTGGTTTCCTGAGCAGGCGGGGACACCGGTGCGCTATGGGGGACAGGTGCCGGTGTCACCGCTGGCTCAGGGCCCGGCACCTGCAATATATTTACCTGTCCCCAGACCACCGCTGAGCGCCACTGTCTTCCGGGTCCTCCAGCAGTGAATGCTCAGGCAGAGGGCGCGGCGCGCACTAAACACATCATCGCGACCTCTGACCTGAACATTCACAGCTAGAGAATGCGAGGATACAGCAGCGAGCAGCGGTGGAACGAGGACAGGTGAATATGGAATATAATCACCCTCTCCTGGAGCGTCTCTGCAGCCCCTGCTCTTCCACGGTCTCCGGCGCTATGCCTAACTTCAGCAGTCACGTGGTATCGCTCATTAAAGTCATGAATATGTGCATATTCATGACTTTAATGAGCGGTACCACTGATGGCTGAACACAGGTGCCGGAGACCGTGGGAGAAGAGCTGGGGCTGCAGAGACGCTCCAGGAGAGGGTGAGTATATAGTACAGCTGCGCTCCCCCTCCTCCGCCGCCCCCGCGGTATATGTCTCGAGTATAAGCCGAGAGGGGGACTTTCAGCCCTAAAAAATGGGCTGAAAATCTCGGCTTATACTCGAGTATATACGGTATATTTGTTTCCACCTGCTATCTTCCCGTTGTCTTTCTATAGTATATTCTATCTATCTATCTCTTCTTCCTAACGATCTATCTACAAACCAAAGAATACAGCAGCACTCTGAATGTTCTAAGATATACAGTACAGACCAAAAGTTTGGACACACCTTCTCATTTAAAGATTTTTCTGTATTTTCATGACTATGAAAATTGTAAATTCTCACTGAAGGCATCAAAACTATGAATTAACAGATGTGGAATTATATACTTAACAAAAAAGTGTGTAACTACTGAAATTATGTCTTATATTCTAGGTTCTTCAAAGTAGTCACCTTTTGCTTTGATGACTGCTTTGCACACTCTTGGCATTATCTTGATGAGCTTCAAGAGGTAGTCACCGTAAATGGTTTTCGCTTCACAGGTGTACCCTGTCAGGTTTAATAAGTGGGATTTCGGGCCTTATAAATGGGGTTGGGACCATCAGTTGTGTTGTGCAGAAGTCTGGTGGATACACAGCTGATAGTCCTACTGAATAGATTGTTAGAATTTGTATTATGGCAAGAAAAAAGCAACTAAGAAAAACGAGTGGCCATCATTACTTAAAGAAATGAAGGTGAGTCAGTACGAAAAATTGGGAAAACTTTGAAAGTGTCTCCAAGTGCAGTTGCAAGAACCATCAAGCGCTACAAAGAAACTGGCTCACATGAGGACCGCCCCAGGAAAGGAAGACCAAGCGTCACCTCTGCTTCTGAGGATAAGTTTATCCAAGTCACCAGCCTCAGAAATTGCAGGTTTACAGCAGCTCAGATTAGAAACCAGGTCAATGCCACACAGAGTTCTAGCAGCAGACACAGCTCTACAACAACTGTTAAGAGGAGACTTTGTGCAGCAGGCCTTCATGGTAAAATAGCTCCTAGGAAGCCACTGCTAAGGACAGGCAACAAGCAAAAGAGACTTGTTTGGCTAAAAAACACAAGAATTGGATATTAGACCAGTGGAAATCTGCTTTGGTCTGATGAGTCCAAATTTGAGATCTTTGGTTCCAACCACCGTGTCTTTGTGCGACACAGAAAAGGTGAACGGATGGACTCTACATGCCTGGTTCCCACCGTGAAGCATGGAGGAGGAGGTGTGATGGTGTGGGGGTGCTTTGCTGGTGACACTGTTGGGGATTTATTAAAAATTAAAGGCATACTGAGCCAGTATAGCTACCACAGCATCTTGCAGCGGCATGCTATTCCATCCAGTTTGCGTTTAGTTGGACCATCATTTATTTTACAACAGGACAATGAACCCAAACACACCTCCAGGCTGTGTAAGGGCTATTTGATCAAGAAGGAGAGTGATGGGGTGCTACGTCAGATGACCTGGCCTCCACAGTCACCAGACCTGAACTCGAGATGGTTTGGGGTGAGCTAGACCGCAGAGTGAAGGCAAAAGGGCCAACAAGTGCTAACCATCTCTGGGAACTCCTTCAAGATTGTTGGAAGACCATTTCCGGTGACTACCTCTTGAAGCTCATCAAGAGAATGCCAAGAGTGTGCAAAGCAGTCATCAAAGCAAAAGGTGGCTACTTTGAAGAACCTAGAATATAAGACATAATTTCAGTTGTTACACACTTTTTTGTTAAGTATATAATTCCACCTGTGTTAATTCATAGTTTTGATGCCTTCAGTTTGAATTTACAATTTTCATAGTCATGAAAATACAGAAAAATCTTTAAATGAGGTTTGTCCAAACTTTTGGTCTGTACTGTATGTATAGTTGAGTATGAGAAGTGTGAGTTTCATTACTGCTTTATAGACTATACTTATAAAATGAAGGTACTTTGCGAACAAATTGGCAAATTCGTGTGTGCTCACCAGCCTCAACTAGGTGTACATTTCTCTGGAAGGATCAGAACCATTTCTATGAAACATGCCTCTCCTGGGCCAAAAGTCTACAATTTAAAGGATATGTGGAATCCCATGCTCTTTTAAAATATCTTTCTGTCTATTATCTATCATCAATTTTCTATCTATATCTATCTCTTCTATTATCTATCCTATCATTTGCCTATCATCCATATATTTATAATCTATTTATCTAATATTTTTCAATTATTATCTGTCCATAATCAGTATCTAATTTCTATCTAAAAATAAAAAAGGAAATCTGCACCATTCTCCCTGTGTGTTGGGTGCAGGCTTCTGTTCTTGCTTCCAGAAACTTACAACATGTATCCACAAAAAATCAGCACTACAAATTTCAATGCAAATTCTGACTTTTATAAAAATCGGTAGATCAGCGTATCCCAAACTCCAGTCCTCACGGCCTCCACGGGTCATGTTTTCAGAATTTCCATAGTGTTGCACAGGTGAGAGAATTCCTGATGCCTTGATGATACTTCCACCATCTGCGCAATGCAAAGGAAATTCTGAAAACATGACCCGTGGGGTCCGTGAGGACTGGAGTTTTGGAAACACTGCTGTAGATGGACAACGTTTCGGTGATATACATACAAACCTTTTTTTCATGCTTGAGAAATGCTCATTGATATAGAGTCGAAACATCATCACATCTATAGGTTAATAAAAAAAGTCCGACTGCGTTGAAATTTTGAGGGCTGAATTATTTCTATTTATGAAAACATCTCATCGGTCACTTGATTTCTTCATCCAGAAAAGTATTACATGTGGTGATATCTGCCATCCCGGCAATGTGGCTCCATCCCTTCCCTAGAGCAGTATAGCTCTATGTTAATCTCTATGCTGCCTCCTGTTATTTCCAGTAGGGGACATATTTCTTATTTATACCTCTCCAATTTTCAGGTTTTTGACTTGCAGGGCATTTTTGTGGCTGAGAAATGTTTAAAAACTGGCATGTCGAATCCAGACCAGTGCTTTCATTATATGATTAGAGCAGCATTGCTGATTATCCATATGGCCGCTCATGCTGCACTGCAGTGTGCCCCCTGTTGGTAAGTCAAGCATATAACACTTTTATGTACATTTGTAAAACCTATGAACTTGTTCCTTACATCTGTTTTGTCCATTCCTCTGTGGTAGATCCTTTACTAAATTTCACTTTGTGGTTCAATGGTCATTGTAATTATCCACAATGGGGCATGTGCACCCACATAAAGATTCTTGATTGAAGAATACTATGGTAATCTAAAAAGTTCATGGCAAAAAAATATCATTGCACTGAAGCTTCCCTTCTATACAATGGGTGTTCCTCGCTATTATGATCATGATCATTATTATCATTTGCAAAGTCAAGAGTATGAAAGGGGGATATGGCTCTATCTCAGTTATCCCCTTTCCTGTGATTTATTTCACATCATTTGCATACAGTAAAGGCATTTGATGTTGTCAGGATCATCCTATATGTATAGGGCCTCCCAACTCTGTCCAAAAATCATCGGTTAGGGGAGAGTCTACATACACATCAGTTGACTGTCTCATCCTGCCAAATTTATAAGAATTTAAATGCCCCAATCTTTCTGTCTTATTCTAAAAAGACCACAGGCAGGGAAGCTTGGAAGAAACTTTTTCCTCTGACACCATGGAGAACATATAACACCAAATGTTCTTGTGTATGGGGGAGTCAGGAGAGATGATTGTGAAGACATGAGATAACATTTGCCCAGCAGATAGCTACCTCTCCAGACTCTGCCATACACATGAGTCCCTTTGCCAAAGTTTCATGTGTTTTCAACAGAGAGGAGAAAAAAAATTCCTAAACAAGTGAATTATCTCTACAGAAAACAAAACCATAAACCATTTGAATTTCAGCACCTGATCCTTATTTCCCCAACATCATCTGCCAGTAGAGAGTCAAGAAGCCCTCTACACATTAGATGGCCAGTCATCTAATGTGTTTGGGCACCTTAAGACCAATACCAAGGCAAAATAATTCAAATAATCTAAGTATACTGTTAGAATGTGGGAGGAAATGAGAGAAAATACAGACTTGATGCAAACAATCTTTAGATGTTTAGTCTGATTACAGTTTGTATTTACACATTTATTGAAAAACACTTTTGTAGAGTCCAGCATCCTCCCTATTGAATGCATGCCTGCAGTGCAGATACAGAATGCCCTTCCTCACTATTCTTCCTCCCAATGCAGTCCCCTGAGCACTGGGCTCTAAGCCAACATATTCAGAAAAGACTTCACTTGCAACAACGGCATTGTTGCATGTGTACCTTTAACAGGCAGATCACGTTGTGCTCCTGATTATCCATTAACCTGATTTGAGCTGCATTTCCTGGAGGTGGCGTTTTGCTATACTTTCCCCTAACAACTATACTTTAAGGAAAGCGGAACAAATCCAGTCGGAAAGGGAGAACAGGGCCACCACTGCCACCCCCCTTGTGCTGATCAGCAATTCAGATTGCATGCAAATCGCCCCCAGCACTTGTGAAGAAGACCTCACATCACTCCCTTTGCAGAGTAGCACTAATATCTCCTCCCTCCCCCTCCCCCTCCTCCTGAGTGGGTTTGTCTTTTCTCTCTAAGTGGAAAGGTTTTCCTTGCTGTTACAGCAGCAGAGCCAGGGGGGAAGCCCTTGTATCAGTGCACATTTTTTGGTGAGCTCACCTTATCCTCCTCCTCTGGTCTCCTTTGCCTTGGATGCACTCTTCTTGCCTTTGGACATGGGGAGAAGGTGGAGGGCTTCAGCCATGCCTCTGTGGACTTTAGCAGTACTGGTGGCTGCGCTTCTGGGGAACAGCAAGGGACATTGTCCTGAGAGAGAGTTGGAAAAGAGAGAAGAGGAGGCAAATATTGTGCTCACCGGGACAGTGGAGGAGATTCTAAATGTGGACCCTGTGCACCACACCTACTCCTGCAAGGTAAATGCGGGGACCGTCTAGTACTAATGCTCAGGAGGGGCGAGGGCATTCAAACTTCACAAAACTAGTAAAATGGCTTCATTGAACGATTAGATTACAAAGCATTATGACTGCAAGCCGGTAGCCTGTGCACCAATTGTCTGTGACAGCAGCCACATTAACCGATTAAACAAGGGCACATGGTTACTGGCCCATCCACAAGCATGTTACACTATATATTATGTGTTACATATGAATGTGTAAATATTTATACAAGGAGATAAATCACTTGTTGCTTTGTCTGCCATTGATACAATGAAATAACTCCATCCTAATGTCATTGCCAACCTGCTGGCATCCTTGTTACAGCAGTGAAGAAGTTAACCATAATGCCTTCCCATGTAATGTATCAGATATTGTGGATACTTTCTACATTGTTTCCACTGGGCAGACCTTGGCTTAATTTACATGGTGGCCTGAGGCTCAGAAGGAATGGCGTTTGATGATTATGTGGGAACATGGAGAAAACCTAAAGTTTCTTTTGACCCCAAAGGCCATTTCATTCTTATCAATAGTTACTTGGCAAGAAAGAAAAGTTTTCTCGAGCAGGTGCAGGGAATAGGAAGCAGGCTACAGCCAAGAAAGATGGTAAAATATAACCTAAATGTAAAATTATTTTGTCCGTAGAAGTGATAAGAATCTAACAGAAGAACCATATTTTAGTGGAATTATGAGCGGTACAGATAATACCATATATCACGCTGTATCATTTTTCCCCCTGTGGTTTATGATATATTTTAATATTGGTATTGACATATAGCTTCCAAATACCGTAGTTCAAAGGTGGCCTCACCTCCTGGCCGCTCCTTTAAGACCTATCTGCATTTAACTCTTTCCCTCCTGGCTTAGACTCTTCCATTCATTGAGGATAAAAGTCCGACCGTACAATCATATACTTGTTCTATGCCTCTTTAATGGCATTTATAAACTCTCCGAGCACTTACCAGCAGCATGAACATGTGTTTTCTGTTGTGATTCCGCACAGAAGCGTGTAATTTTGATATTTTTAGCCGACTGAACGTCTAAGTTTAAATGATTTCTGTCCGTCATATCTTCACACCATGCAGCCTACAGTCTGTTATTAGGGTTTCAGAACTTTATAGAGAAGTGACCATTTGGTAAATAAATACATCTAGTTCAGCTTTGTATTTCGAACATTTGCAGTTATTGAATTCCCAAGGCTGGCCTCAGGCGGCATTTTTTTTTTTATTTCTGAGTTTTAAGACTGTAGCCGAGATTCTTGATCAGTTCAGAACTCATGTCTGAAAGATTACAGCGGACTTAACCCATTGCAGCAATGAAGGAATGTGTCTGTGCATGCTTGTCATTTTGAAGATTTTAGCAACTGGAAAAAAAAAGATTTATTGCTTTGCAAACAAGTTTCTTCTTGTCACTAATGTGGGACAAATCAATAGGAAATCTGAAAGGATTTAATGGCTGCCGAGTATCCTAATGAGTTCCAGGCTAGGGAACAAATTAGACCAGAATTAAGGGCTGTCATCAAGTTTTTCAAAGAAGAAAAGCAAAGGCGTTAACTTAAAAAAATCTTTGAAGTGGAATATCTGGTATATTGAATCTCACGACTGATGTACAGTCATGGCCAAAAGTTTTGAGAATGACACAAATATTATATTTTCACATGATCTGCTGCCCTCTGGTTTTTATGTGTGTTTGACAGATGTTTTTATCACAGACAGAAATTTAATAATTGCAAACATATGAGTAACAAAAGCTTATATTGACAGTTAGAATGAGTTAATGCAGCAAGTCAATATTTGCAGTGTTGACCCTTCTTCTTTAGGACCTCTGCAATTCTTCCTGGCATGCTCTCAATCAACTTCTGGACCAAATCCTGACTGATAGCAGTCCATTCTTGCAAAATCAATGCTTTCATTTTGTCAGAATTTTTAGGTTTTTGTTTGTCCACCCGTCTCTTGACGATTGACCACAAGTTCTCAATGGGATTAAGATCTGGAGAGTTTCCAGGCCATGGACCCAAAATCTCTATGTTTTGTTCCCTGAGCCATTTAGTTATCACCTTTGCTTTATGGCAAGGTGCTCCATCATGCTGGAAAAGGCATTGTTGATCGCCAAACTGCTCTTGGAGGGTTGGGAGAAGTTGCTCTTGGAGGACATTCTGGTACCATTCTTTATTCATGGCTGTGTTTTTAGGCAAGACTGTGAGAGAGCCGATTCCCTTGGCTGAGAAGCAACCCCACACATGAATGGTTTCAGGATGCTTAACAGTTGGCATGAGACAAGACTGGTGGTAGCGCTCACCTTGTCTTCTCCGAATGAGGCGTTTTCCTGATGTCCCAAACAATCGAAAAGGGGATTCATCAGAGAAAATAACTTTACCCCAGTCCTCAGCAGTCCACTGCCTGTACCTTTTGCAGAATATCAGTCTGTCCATGATGTTTTTTCTGGAGAGAAGTGGCTTCTTTGCTGCCCTCCTTGAGACCAGGCCTTGCTCCAAGAGTCTCTGCCTCACAGTGCATGCAGATGCACTCACACCTGCCTGCTGCCATTCCTGAGCAAGCTCTGCACTGCTGGTAGCCTGATCCCGCAGCTGAAACACTTTTAAAAGACGGTCCTGGCGCTTGCTGGTCTTGGGCACCCTGGAGCCTTTTTGGCAACAATGGAACCTCTCTCCTTGAAGTTCTTGATGATGCGATAGATTGTTGACTGAGGTGCAATCTTTCTAGCTGCGATACTCTTCCCTGTTAGGCCATTTTTGTGCATTGCAATGATGACTGCACATGTTTCTTTAGAGATAACCATGGTTAACAGAAGAGAAACAATGATGCCAAGCACCAGCCTCCTTTTAAAGTGTCCAGTGATGTCATTCTTACTTAATCATGACAGATTGATCTCCAGCCATGTCCTCATCAACACCCACACCTGTGTTAATGGAGCAATCACTGAAAAGAGGTTAGCTGGTCCTTTTAAGGCAGGGCTGCAATGATGTTGAAATGTGTTTTGAGGGATAAAGTTCATTTTCTAGCCAAATATTGACTTTGCAAGTAATTGCTGTTAAGCTGATCACTCTTTATAACATTCTGGAGTATATGCAAATTGCCATTAGAAAAAGTGAAGCAGTAGACTTTGTAAAAATTAATATTTGTGTCATTCTCAAAACTTTTGGCCATGACTGTAAATTACTTTGAAAGCAGCTCCCACTTAACCACCCCTATGGACCCCTGCAGTATATGACAGTCTATGATGGAACTTATTTGAAGTTACAAAAAGGAGTCTTGTGCAGTTTTAAGGCTCATTCAGACAGTCATGCACTTTGGTCCCAGATAAGGCCACTAATGCAAGGACTGGCTACGAGCCGAATCATGACAGCTTCATATATTTCTATAAGGCTGTCACTCTTTGGTTGGCAGAGATGCGGCCAGTCTGTGCATTGCAGCCCGATCTCGGGCTGATGTGCACGGTATTTACACCTGCCAACTGCAGATGGTAAATGACTGTCAATCGGCTGTGTAGAAGTCGATCGGCGGTTCTTCAGTGGGCTTTATAGACAGGCCAACCAATACTCTTTGCACACAGAATGTTTATATATGACCATTCTGTGCACATAAAATGTTATAGTTATCGGCAATACATCTCCCATTTACACAAGATGATGTGCTGCCGATAAAAATGGTTTTAATGCCAACATGAATGATCCAATCACCCCATGAAATAACGTCTGATTTGCAAATAAACATTCTGACGATTTCTCATTCCCAATTATCTCATCTAATTGGGCCTTTAAAACTGTTTTCTACATTTTTTTAGAAACTGATTATTGCACTTTTCAATAACTGAGAATTGCCAGAAAGTGAAGAAACTGTGAGATTTATGTATTTGGGCCTCAACTTGATGTCAGAACTAGAGTGCCATAGGAGTAATAGATTTACATCCCTGGTTTGGAAGTGGCCTTATGACTTTGGAAATGCCACCCATTTCATTGGGACTGGCTTCTCTGTGTGAGTTTTGTTACCATTTGTGGCAGGATTATAACATACGGTGAAGAAGAGCCTGAACTGGGCCCCAAATATCCTCTCTGCTTCTTGTCGACACCATTACTGTAAATATATATTTGGTAGTTCATGTCTCTGTTCAGGTTTTACATGGAGGCCAAGAAGTTTAAAGTTATGCCTCAGGGTATCAGAAGTTTCAGCCAATGGATATCTAAGAACGTTGGCTTTTGACGTGTTTCAACAAAATGTTAGACAACTTTAGTAGAGTGTCCCATTGAGGAAAACATTAGATTATCACTTAACCTGCAATATTGCTATGGTAGAATGAATGGCAATCATCTGCCATAGCCTGAAGGTCCCTATCCACAAAAGACAGCAGTTAGACAAATAGTTGTTCAGCCGATGGTTATCACCCCAAGTCCAGCTTTCCTGTTTTCTCTTCGAGCACTTGGCTCTATAAGTTACCTTGATTCAAGCAAAAGAATCGACCATTGGAATTCCAACATGAACCTTCACGCACCCAACATCATCTGTTGTGGGAAAGGTGGGCAATCCCCATACACATTAGACTGTTGGAAAATCCCACTGATATTAGTGGGTTCAGACAACTTTAGTTTAGGCTAATGTGAATGGAGGTGGTTAGCTGTGTTCAAAATTTCTATAAGGATTGACAGATTAGTTTATGCATATATCTATAGTTATCGCTAACCCTTATATCACTATTAGATGCTATTGCAGTGGAGTTGGCATCATGGGACGTCAGTTATCCTAATACTATGTTCAGCTGGGGATAATGTTCGTTATGGGTCTGGTTTGTGTTTTACTCTGGATGTGTGTGGTCAGATGTTGCATCTGAGTGGTTAGAATACACCATTTACTAAGCAGATACTTGACATTCCAGAGTTAAAAGAGTGGAAGTGAAAGAAAATTAAGAGTAAAGAAAATGATAAATGTAACGAAGAGTAAAGGTTAATAAACTGAATGAAGCAGATTGCCTTTATGGTAATTCTAGGTAGGCAGCTGTAAATCCCCCCTTCCCTTACACCCCCCTCCCATGGAGACCTTTTCCAGTGCAAACAACACTTCATCCATTATTAACAATATCCAACAATATTACAGTTTGCCCTGAGTTTTACGCTACCATAGTATATACGGGTGTTACTCTAATTAATTCTGTCTAGTGTTGAGTGATAGTGCTCGATATCTAAAAATATCGTATCGAAATTGTATCGCCGATAGCACTAAATATCGTCGATATCCGATTTCGATACCGGAAGTCCAATGTAAGTCTATGGGAACAAAATATCTAACTAAAAAAAACCTTTATTTCCTTGTAAACACTAAATATACACACATAGAATACATATATATATATATATATGTCATTGTGACATATATATATACACATATATTTATAGTTTATACACTTCTACATTGTAAAATAGACTCTGATTCAATTGCCGGGTAAAGCCGTGACATACCCCATAGAAGTCGACGGGCTCGGTGCCGAGTACCCCAAAAACCTCTGGCTCTGTGCGACTCAACTTGGGCGTCACGAACAGGATTCTGTAGCTCGCTATAAGCGAGTCCTGTGTGCCTGAATTGAACTGGTTTTGTGCTTGAGAATTGCTAAAATCATCAGAGAATGTATTTGCCATTTTTCCGCCATATCTGCGTCACGACGAGGCACTGGTGAAGAAGGGCGTGCTCTTCATGGGTGTACACACTCACTCAGTGAAGCGAAAACGATGGCTCTAAATGGTACTGCAATGTGTAACGGGTCTGGTGGGTGGAACTACTGACGAGACAGGTCAGGTTGGTGGAACCACAAAGCTTTATTATACAAGAGAGTTTACTTGTAGGAGAGCGGGTGGCACCCGGGAAAAGGGCAGGGAATCACGGTAGGGGATATAGGTAGTCTCTGGACAGGCAGGTTTGTCACAGCAAGTGACCAAGGAAGTCTCTGGGCAGGCAGGTTGTAACGGTAAGTAACCGAGGCAGTCTCTGGACAGGCAGGCTGTCACGACAAGTGACCAGGCAGTCTCTGGACAGGCAGGTTGTCACAGCAAGTGACCAAGGCAGTCTCTGGGACAGGCAGGTTGTCACAGCAAGTGACCAAGGCAGTCTCTGGGACAGGCAGGTTGTCACGGCAAGTGACCAGGCAGTATCTGGACAGGCAGGTTGTCACAGCAAGTGACCAAGGCAGTCTCTGGGACAGGCAGGTTGTCACGGCAAGTGACCAGGCAGTCTCTGGACAGGCAGGTTGTCACGGCAAGTGACCAAGGCAGTCTCTGGGACAGGCAGGTTGTCACGGCAAGTGACCAGGCAGTCTCTGGACAGGCAGGTTGTCACGGCAAGTGACCAGGCAGTCTCTAGAACAGGGCAGGCATATACGACCTGATATGGTGGAGCCTCCAGGTAGGCTGCAGTCGGATGGCAGATGATCGCTCCCAGGTGAGCAGGCAAGAGCCGTGGATCTCTGCAGATGATGTCCGAACTTCCGGATGGAGCTGCAGTCGGATGGCAGATGATCGCTCCCAGGTGAGCAGGCAAGAGCCGGGGATCTCCGCAGGTGATGTCGGAACTTCCGGATGGAGCTGCAGTCGGATGGCAGATGATCGCTCCTAGGTGAGCAGGCAAGAGCCGGGGATCTCTGCAGATGACGTCCGAACCTCTGGATGGAACTGCAGACGGATGGCAGACAGGCAAGCCGACAGGTAACAGGCAGGTAACTGGAATCAGGAGCTGATGGCTGAAACAGAGTTAGACTGCACAGGAACAACATTGCTCGGGCACCTACATTAAGGAGGAAGCCCATAATATAGGGTGTAGTCCTCCAGCATTGGCTGGAGACTGATTTGGAAAATGCGCGCGGCTCCTTTAAGAGCGGGGGAGGGTGCGGGCGCGCGCCCTAAGGCCAGTAGCAGGGAAGGAGCGCGCGGGACCAGCAGGGCGGAAGGAGGACGCCATAGGCGCAGAGGAGGCTGGGAGCACTGAGGACGCTGAGCGCAGGTGAGGAGAGCGACGTCCCTGTCTGGCAGCAGGCAGGGACGCGGGCGCTACAGTACCCCCCCCTCTAGGCCCCCCTTCTTTAGGCCAGAAAGAAATTTAGCTAGGATAAGAGGGGCATGGATGTTCTCCCGAGGCTCCCAGGTTCTCTCCTCAGGACCAAACCCCTTCCAATCCACCAAAAAATAAGTCTTTCTTCCTACCCTTTTTGTGGCCAGAATGTTCTCTACCTCAAATTCATCATCAGCAGACACTGGAGCAGGAGGTGTACCTGTAGACTTAAAAAAAAGAGTTAAGAACCACAGGTTTGAGGAGAGATACATGAAAAGAATTAGGAATTCTCAAATTGGCCGGGAGTTTCAATTTATAGGACACCGGATTGATCTGACTGATGATCTCAAAAGGACCGATGAACCGAGGACCTAACTTGTAGGACGGAATTTTGAGTCGAACATTTTTGGACGAAAGCCAGACTTTGTCCCCAGGACGGAATTGAGGAGGATCCAGACGTTTTTTGTCAGCATGTCTTTTCATGCGCTCGGATGACTGAATGAGTGCGGACCGGGTACTCTCCCAGATGGAGGAGAATTCTCTAACCAGAGATTCCGCAGCTGGATTGTCCACAGAGATGGAAACAGGGACAGGGATCCGAGGGTGCTGACCGAAGACTACAAAAAACGGAGACTTGGTGGAAGATTCACTCATGATTATTGTAGGAGAATTCGGCCCAAGGCAGGAGCTCCACCCAGTCAGAATGGTGGGCATTAACGAAGTGTCGAAGATAACTGGTCAAATTCTGATTTATTCGTTCAACTTGTCCATTGGACTGTGGGTGGTAAGCGGAGGAAAAATCCAGGGTGACGTCTAGCAACTTACAAGTGGCTCTCCAGAAACGTGAGGTGAACTGAACCCCACAATCCGACACAATGTGACGAGGCAGACCATGAAGACGGAAGATGTGGCGGATAAAGTCTTTAGCCAACTCGGGTGCAGACGGAAGACCTGGCAGAGGAATGAAGTGAGCCATCTTGGAAAAGCGGTCAGTGACCACCCAAATGACTGTACAACCAGCAGAGACGGGAAGATCAGTAATGAAGTCCATAGCTATATGCTGCCAGGGGCAGCGGGTACAGGAAGCGGAAGAAGACGGCCGGTGGGCAGGTGTCTCGGAACTTTGTTGCGGGCACAGGAAACACAGGCAGAAACAAAGTCTATTACGTCTTTGTGCAGGGTAGGCCACCAATAATGCCGGGTAATGAGTTGGAGGGTCTTTTTTTGACCAGCGTGGCCAGCGAGTTTAGACGAGTGACCCCAATGTAGGATTCTCTTCCGATCGGTTTCTGATACGAACGTCTTACCAGGAGGGAGACGATTTAGACTCACGGGAGCCACCTGCATCACTCTGGCGGGATCGATGATATGTTTAGGCTCATCTTCGAGATCCGACACCAGGAAAGACCGAGACAAGGCATCCGCCTTGACGTTTTTGTCAGCTGGGCGAAAATGCAAAAGAAAATCGAAGCGGGCAAAAAACAAGGACCACCGGGCTTGGCGAGGATTAAGTCTCTGTGCCTGCTGGAGGTATGCCAGATTTTTGTGGTCCGTGTAGATGATTACCGGATGAAGAGCCCCTTCGAGTAGGTAACGCCACTCCTCCAATGCCAACTTAATGGCCAATAACTCTCGATCTCCTATGGAGTAGTTGCGCTTGGAGGAGGAGAAGAGTTTGGAGAAGAAACCGCAGGATACCATCCTCCCGGATGGCGATTTTTGGGTAAGAACCGCTCCGGCTCCAGCAGAGGAAGCGTCCACCTCCAGGAAGAACTGCTTGTTGCCATCCGGGCGATGCAGCACTGGAGCGGAAGAGAAGGCCTGTTTCAGAGAAAGGAAGGCCTCCTCTGCTTCGGTCGTCCACTGTTTGGGGTTAGCATCCTTGCGAGTGAGCGCTGAGATTGGAGCAGTCCTGGAAGAGAAGTGCGGTATGAAGAGACGGTAATAGTTGGCAAATCCCAGGAACCGCTGAATGGCCTTCAACCCCTCCGGTCGGGGCCACTTCTCGATGGCAGACAGTTTCTCCGGATCCATTCGTAGACCTGTTTGAGAGATAATGTAACCCAGAAACGGAAGCGATGTCTGCTCAAAGAGGCACTTCTCATATTTGGCGAAGAGGTGATTCTGCCTGAGCCTGAGCAGAACCTGACGAACATCCCTCCGGTGAGACTGAAGATCCGGAGAGAAGACCAAGATGTCGTCAAGGTACACCACAACGCAGGAGTAGAGGAGGTCCCGGAAGATGTCATTGACCAACTCCTGAAAGACTGCTGGAGCATTACAGAGACCAAAGGGCATCACCAAGTACTCGTAGTGGCCGTCCCGGGTGTTGAATGCCGTCTTCCATTCATCTCCTCGACGGATACGAACCAGGTTGTATGCTCCACGAAGATCTAGTTTGGTGAAGACTCTAGCCCCTCTAAGACGATCAAACAGTTCTGGAATGAGCGGAAGAGGGTACTTATTCTTCACCGTGATCGAATTTAGGCCTCTGTAGTCAATACAGGGACGGAGAGATCCGTCTTTCTTTTTAACGAAGAAGAAACCTGCTCCCGCTGGGGAGGTAGATTTCCGGATGAATCCCTTTGCTAAGTTCTCCTCGATATACTCGGACATCGACCTGGTCTCAGCAGCAGACAACGGGTAAATACGCCCACGGGGAGGCGTAGTACCGGGCAACAGGTCAATCGGGCAATCATATGGTCTATGCGGGGTAATGTCTCTGCTTCCTTTTTATTGAAGACATCAGCAAATGACCAATATGGAATCGGGAGTCCAGGTAGATTAGCAGGTGTAGGAGAAGAATAGACAGGATGAACAGGCACCAGACACGTTTTATGACAGTCCTGTCCCCAGCGAAGAACCTCTCCATTCTGCCAGTCGAGCACAGGTGCATGTTTTTGGAGCCAAGGCAGACCTAGTAAGAAAGCATGAGAGAGTCCAGGTAAAACATGAAACGAGATGCTCTCAGAATGCAACATTCCCACCTGCAGGGTTATGACTTCGGTGATAAGTCGTATGGGACGAGGTAGGAGGCCCCCATCCACAGCAGCAACAGATACCGGTTCAACAAGAGGTTTGGTGGGAATGTGATACTTCTCTACTAGAGCCTGTGACACGAGATTCCCAGCTGCTCCAGAATCAAGTTGGGCCATTTCGAAGTGGCGGTTCTTACCGAGCAGGATTGAAACCGACAGCAGCAGGGATGAAGAGGATTTATTTTTGTCTAGATTGACCTCTCCGAGCGAACCTAGACACAGGCGTTTCCCGACTTCTCCGGACAGGTTTGGATCCAGTGCTCCTTACTGCCGCAGTAGAAGCAACTTTTCTCGGCACGGCGTGAGTCCTGACGGGCTTTGACCATCTTGGTCTGGTCGACCTGCATAGGCTCAGCAGTGTGCACCTGAGGAGAAACGGAAGAGGTTATAGATCTCTGACACGCGGGTGCAAGAGGGGAAAATTGTTTTTTACGGGTGATCTCTTTGGCTCGTTCCTGGAACCGTAGATCAATTCGATTGGCAAGATTTATTAAATCATCTAGAGAGGTTGGAACGTCCCGACCGGCAAGTTCGTCTTTAATACGGCCGGACAGACCCTCCCAGAAGACCGAAATTAGAGCTTCATTGTCCCAAGTTAGTTCTGAGGCTAAAGTCCGGAACCGTATGGCATATTGACCAACGGTGAGGCTCTCCTGACGGAGACGCAGCAGAGATGATGCAGAGGAAGTCTTCCGTCCAGGTTCGTCGAATACCTTCCGGAAGGCCGAGAGAAAAGCAGGCAGGTCAGATACCAGAGGATCCTCTCTCTCCCATAGAGGATTAAGCCAGGCCAGGGCCTCTCCGGTAAGATGGGACATGATGAAGGCAATTTTGGCCCGGTCAGAGTTAAACTGGTGTGCCAGGAGTTCAAAATGCAGGGTGCACAGATTAATGAAACCCCGAGCCAGAGCAGGATCGCCTCCAAACCTAGGAGGAGCTGACAGTCGGGGTCCGGGAATGGAAACCACGGAATTGGGAATCAGCGGGACTGACGGATTATGAGTCATGTCTCCAGCGATGGTTGCTGGTGATGAATTCAGAGTGTCCAGACGGGAATTGACGTTCCGCAGGTGACCCAGGATGGCCTCCTGTTGAGACCTCTGGCGACACAGCTCATGACACAGTTCCGGGAGTGAAGGGGTTTGGGTGCCACCGGGTTCCATGGCCCGAGCAAACTGTAACGGGTCTGGTGGTTGGAACTACTGACGAGACAGGTCAGGTTGGTGGAACCACAAAGCTTTATTATACAAGAGAGTTTACTTGTAGGAGAGCGGGTGGCACCCGGGAAAAGGGCAGGGAATCACGGTAGGGGATATAGGTAGTCTCTGGACAGGCAGGTTTGTCACAGCAAGTGACCAAGGAAGTCTCTGGGCAGGCAGGTTGTAACGGTAAGTAACCGAGGCAGTCTCTGGACAGGCAGGCTGTCACGACAAGTGACCAGGCAGTCTCTGGACAGGCAGGTTGTCACAGCAAGTGACCAAGGCAGTCTCTGGGACAGGCAGGTTGTCACAGCAAGTGACCAAGGCAGTCTCTGGGACAGGCAGGTTGTCACGGCAAGTGACCAGGCAGTATCTGGACAGGCAGGTTGTCACAGCAAGTGACCAAGGCAGTCTCTGGGACAGGCAGGTTGTCACGGCAAGTGACCAGGCAGTCTCTGGACAGGCAGGTTGTCACGGCAAGTGACCAAGGCAGTCTCTGGGACAGGCAGGTTGTCACGGCAAGTGACCAGGCAGTCTCTGGACAGGCAGGTTGTCACGGCAAGTGACCAGGCAGTCTCTAGAACAGGGCAGGCATATACGACTTGATATGGTGGAGCCTCCAGGTAGGCTGCAGTCGGATGGCAGATGATCGCTCCCAGGTGAGCAGGCAAGAGCCGTGGATCTCTGCAGATGATGTCCGAACTTCCGGATGGAGCTGCAGTCGGATGGCAGATGATCGCTCCCAGGTGAGCAGGCAAGAGCCGGGGATCTCCGCAGGTGATGTCGGAACTTCCGGATGGAGCTGCAGTCGGATGGCAGATGATCGCTCCTAGGTGAGCAGGCAAGAGCCGGGATCTCTGCAGATGACGTCCGAACCTCTGGATGGAACTGCAGACGGATGGCAGACAGGCAAGCCGACAGGTAACAGGCAGGTAACTGGAATCAGGAGCTGATGGCTGAAACAGAGTTAGACTGCACAGGAACAACATTGCTCGGGCACCTACATTAAGGAGGAAGCCCTTAATATAGGGTGTAGTCCTCCAGCATTGGCTGGAGACTGATTTGGAAAATGCGCGCGGCTCCTTTAAGAGCGGGGGAGGGTGCGGGCGCGCGCCCTAAGGCCAGTAGCAGGGAAGGAGCGCGCGGGACCAGCAGGGCGGAAGGAGGACGCCATAGGCGCAGAGGAGGCTGGGAGCACTGAGGACGCTGAGCGCAGGTGAGGAGAGCGACGTCCCTGTCTGGCAGCAGGCAGGGACGCGGGCGCTACACAATGTAAGATCGTGCCCCACAGCTCTTCAGTTCCGCCTCCTCATCCTCCTCAGTGTGCGGAAACTAACACGAAGGTCCCGCCTCACTACAAAAGAGGGGCCCTCTCCAGATGCTAATGACACATGTGACTTGGCAGAGATGGCTAATGGACACGAGCAGAAGTGTGAAGGGATGGAGCAGTCAGAGCTCTCCCCCCACGGAAGCGACCCGATCGCCACGGAACCACCGTTGGGCACCCGGCCTGGAAACCCTCCTACGCTGCAAGAAGCGGAGGATACCCTAAGAGGCCTGGCCCGGCACCAGGAGGAGGTCGCCAGGATGGAAGCCAGCTGGCGTGTCCTAAAACTAAACTTGGAGCAGCGCCAATCCCTCTTACCTGAAGTGTCTGTACCGGAAGGTGAGGCACCCGTTCTAGTAGAGGAGTCCGTGCGGGCATCCCAGCCCTTGCAATGTGATCCGGTTGACGTTGTCGCAGTGGAGGCACCCGTTCCTGCAAAAACCTCTGCACCGGTAGCACCCCAGATCTCGCTGTCTGCCCCCGTCGCTGAGACAGAAGAAGCGACACCCGTCCTCATGGAGGAGGCCGCGCAGGCACCAGAGGTCTACCAGTCTGTACCGGAGCCCCGACTGTCATCTGTTCCAGAGCCGGCTGCTTCCTCCGCAGGTGAGCGCCGCCAGGACTGGGGGGCGCCAGGAGAGCTGCCGCAAACTGGACACTGTAAGCTGCAGTTTGATGGTGGAGACATGGAGCTGCTGGTGGAGGAGAATTTCAACCGGCGTCAGGAGGAAGAGTGGAGACGTTGGGAGAAGGAAGCAGAGCGACAAAGGGAGCAGCGAGAATCCCAAAAACTTCGCCAACGTCAGCTGGAGAAGGACCGGGCAGATAAGGACCGGATGAGAAAAGATAAAAGTGCGGTGAGGGAGCCGCGGCATAAGGGTGCAGTACGGAGCTTTAAATTGAAAGGTGGTTGGGGCTTCATCCAGGAGCCTGGACTTTATTTAGAAGTTTTTGTGAACCGGCGGGACGTGGAGGCTCACCTCCCAGAAGGACACCCGGGGAGGGACCTGTTGCCAGGAGACTTGGTGACTTACACCCGACACTGGGGTTACAATGGATGGTACGCCCTAAATGTTACCAGGTGCGACCCCTACTCCCCAGAGTGTCAGGAACCTGTGAGACCCTCGGAGCCTTCAGCCTCCCACATCCAGGCCTCTGCAAAAGTGCCCACCCCACGCCGTAAATCTCCCCAGCCTCCCTCAGTGGTCTCCTCAGCAGCCCCAGCTATGGACATGATAAGTATAGCTGGCCCGTACCCGGCGCCTGTTAGGCCCCCTGGGGTTCGTTCAGTCTGGGACATAGGGTTCCAGACCCGGAGGGAGATGAAAGAGGTGGCCACACAGACCCAGATAGCGGGTCACGACTTGACTGTACAGGCCACACGACGTCATCAGGTCCTGGTGGTCCTTGGTGCCTCGGATGTTTGGCAAGCATCAGAAGAGTACCAGGTGGTACCTGGAACACCCCTGCCAAAGAATTATAAATAACCCGGACAGGGTCAGTGTATGTAAATAGTTAAATTGTTTATGTACCCGGACGGGTGAATGTTCATAAAAAAGTTTTTTAATTTAATAAAAAAAAACACAGTTTTCATTACTTTTATTACAGTCTCATCCTGCGACGCCATCGATCTCCTGTAAAAAAAAGAAAAAAAAAAAAAAAAGTATACCACCTGACCGACGCAGTCCATAGTAACGAGTGTCCCACGACGATCCAGCTCTGCTACATCAGAATGACAGGCAGAGCCTGTCATCCCGGCGCAGCACAGCTGATTACCTGCTTCCACGGCAGTGACGTCATCGGACTGACTGCTTTACGGCCGGGATTACCCAGCAGTCACTGCAGTTATCGCGAGAAACTGCATGTGACCGCCGGGGAAAGATGATGGCGGCCATGAAGCAATCCAGGCCGTGACCGCCGGAGATCTTCTGCCAGGTAAGTGCCGCTGACTCCTGACAGACCCGACCGACGGACACTCACAGTGACAGTGACAAATCCGATTCCGGTATTCGATAAGACGAAAATATCGAAACGAATTATCGAAAGGCCGATAGAGCTAATATCGGCCGATAGCCGATATTTACATTATCGTATCGCTCAACACTAATTCTGTCCAACCTTTGCTTCCATAGTTTATGGAAGAATTCCAGCTTATTCCTCTTGATTTAAATACTTCTATCAAGTTGAATTATATAGTTTGAGCAATAACTTCGCGTCTGGACGGGACATACACGCCTATAGTTGGTCATTCAATGGCTTGGTGACACAGCCAACAAATGGTCTATCTGCACGTAATGGTCATTAATACAATCATTCTCTGCCCATCGAATCAATCTTTATTTTTTATTTAGCACTAACATATTCCGTAGCGCTTTACAGTTTTGCACACATTATCAATTTCCTGTTTTTTGTCGGAGGATGTGCTGTCAATAACGATTATTTTTAAACCAGCTTAAAAATGATTTCTCCTGATGCATGAGCTTTTTGCTCATTTGTTGGGTGTATATTGGTTTTAGACTGACCGATAGTTTGAGCGGGTATTCCTGAGAATGCTTGTCTCCCTACTATTGGCTGATCCAAATGGGCCATAACTATAGGTGCAGTAAAGAGACTTCCATCCAGACTGTAACATCCCTGCCGGCATCACTGCATGGCTTCCCATCTCCCTTACCACTCCGGGCCATGCTGTAAGTTCTGTCCTCTGCCGTCTCCTTGCTGTAAACCTCATTTCCTTGTTTGCTGCATACTTCCTGGCTGTATGCTTAGGGCAGTGGCCTCAGTACTTCCTGAGTCTTATAGAGACAGTGTGCACCTTCCTATGGTGTCCCCCGCCAATTGCCATGAGGCATCAGGTACTTAAGACATCCCCGCCAATAGGAGGATGTCTGAGCAGCACCCTATCTCAGTCTGTGTCTTGCTTCTGAGTTGCCAGGTCCTGTCCTGTTTTTCCGCCTTCTCTGGGGACTGCATACCCAGATCGGTTACTGTGCTTGTGTGTCTAATTTCCCACCTCCCTGGAGGCTGCATATCCAGGCCCGTTTCTGTGTTTCTTGTGCCTTGTTTTCCAGACTCCCTGAGGGCGGCATACTCAGGCCTGAATCCTAGTCTTGTACCTGTTCCCGTACCTGACCCTGTCTGAACTGAGTCCTATACTTGTATCTATCTGTATCCTTGTCTGTAGCCTTCCCAACCTACTGTGTGTATCCTTGTGTTTACTCTTCTCGTCGCACTCAGCTGCTCTGTTCTGCTCGCCGCAACCTGCGTCTCTGCCCTGCTCACCGCACTCAGCTGCTCTGCCCTGCTCACCGCACTCAGCGGCTCTGCCCTGCTTGCCGCACTCAGCGGCTCTGTCCTGCTCGTCGCTCTCAGCGGCTCTGTCCTGCTCGTCGCTCTCAGCGGCTCTGCCCTGCTCGCCGCTCTCAGCGGCTCTGCTCTGCTCGCGGCTCTCCAGACTTAACAGGTCTCTACCAGTTACCATATACCACTCATGCCTGCCCGTGTTACTGTCCCTTCTTAGTCAGTTCCTGTCCCTACTGCCCGCCTGCCTGCAACAGTGCCAGCTGTGCCCGCCTGCCAGAGTGCCAGCCGTACCAGCCTGCCAGAGTGCCAGCCGTGCCCGCCAGAGTACCAGTCATGCCTGTCTGTACTTGCCCGCACCTGTCATAGTGTTCTGTTCCCCAGTGGGATCAGCTGCTACAGCCTGACACCGCCCTGGAGTGGTACCTGGCAGCTACCTGCCGCACAAGCCTGACCTCACCATCAGGGGCTCCAGCGAACACCAAGGTAGCTTTTTAGTCTCCAGGGTAGTCTGGTTTGCGGCACAGTGGGACCACAATCCCACGCTCGCACCAACCAGTCAGGTTGCGAGCGTTACACAGACCTTGAGTACCTGTCTGTCAAAAACATAGGAGGACACTTGTGCCTTAAATGTCTTGTGACAGCTAAGGAAGCCTAGTTAAGCCTTTCGTTTTATACCCCATAGTATTCTAATAGATGATACAGTCAGGGCCAGAAATATTTGGACAGTGACACAATTTTCGCGAGTTGGGCTCTGCATGCCACCACATTGGATTTGAAATGAAACCTCTACAACAGAATTCAAGTGCAGATTGTAACGTTTAATTTGAAGGGTTGAACAAAAATATGTGTTAGAAAATGTAGGAATTGTACACATTTCTTTACAAACACTCCACATTTTAGGAGGTCAAAAGTAATTGGACAAATAAACATAACCCAAACAAAATATTTTTATTTTCAAAATTTTGTGGCGAATCCTTTGGAGGCAATCACTGCCTTAAGTCTGGAACCCATGGACATCACCAAACGCTGGGTTTCCTCCTTCTTAATGCTTTGCCAGGCCTTTACAGCCGCAGCCTTCAGGTCTTGCTTGTTTGTGGGTCTTTCCCTCTTAAGTCTGGATTTGAGCAAGTGAAATGCATGCTCAATTGGGTTAAGATCTGGTGATTGACTTGGCCATTGAAGAATGTTCCACTTTTTTGCACTCATGAACTCCTGTGTAGCTTTGGCTGTATGCTTGGGGTCATTATCCATCTGTACTATGAAGCGCCGTCCAATCAAGTTTGCAGCATTTGGCTGAATCTGGGCTGAAAGTATATCCCGGTACACTTCAGAATTCATCCGGCTACTCTTGCCTGCTGTTATGTCATCAATAAACACAAGTGACCCAGTGCCATTGAAAGCCATGCATGGCCATGCCATCACGTTGCCTCCACCATGTTTTACAGAGGATGTGGTGTGCCTTGGATCATGTGCCGTTCCCTTTCTTCTCCAAACTTTTGGCTTCCCATCATTCTGGTACAGGTTGATCTTTGTCTCATCTGTCCATAGAATACTTTTCCAGAACTGAGCTGGCTTCTGGAGGTGTTTTTCAGCAAATTTAACTCTGGCCTGTCTATTTTTGGAATTGATGAATGGTTTGCATCTAGATGTGAACCCTTTGTATTTACTTTCATGGAGTCTTCTCTTTACTGTTGACTTAGAGACAGATACACCTACTTCACTGAGAGTGTTCTGGACTTCAGTTGATGTTGTGAACGGGTTCTTCTTCACCAAAGAAAGTATGCGGCGATCATCCACCACTGTTGTCTTCCGTGGGCTCCCAGGTCTTTTTGGATTGATGAGTTCACCAGTGTTTTCTTTCTTTCTCAGGATGTACCAAATTGTAGATTTTGCCACTTCTAATGTTGTAGCAATTTCTTGGATGGGTTTTTTTCTGTTCTTGCAGCTTAAGGTGGCTTGTTTCACCTGCATGGAGAGCTCCTGTGACCACATGTTTCCTTCACAGCAAAACCTTCCAAATGCAAACACCACACCTCAAATCAACTCCGGCCCTTTCATCTGCTTAATTGAGAATGACATAACAAAGGGATTGCCCACACCTGTCCATGAAATAGCCTTGGAGTCATTTGTCCAATTACTTTTGGTCCCTTTAAAAACAGGGTGGCACATGTTAAGGAGCTGAAACTCCTAAACCCTTCATCCAATTTTAATGTGGATACCCTCAAATGAAAGCTGAAAGTCTGAACTTCAACTGCATCTGATTTGTTTTGTTTCAAATTCATTGTGGTAATGTCTAGAACCAAAATTAGATAAATGTTGTCTCTGTCCAAATATTTATGGACCTAACTGTATATGAATAGTTCTAAGTAGGTTTGTAGTTATTCTCTATTAAATAAACTTTTACCAAACTCTCCGTGTATCTCATGGGCATTAGGGCAGGGAGCGGAAATGGCACAAACTGTGCTGTCTGTGCAGACACTCATCATGCCAAGTGACAAAAGTTGAAAGCATTTTGTGCCAGTTCTTCAGCTGCGTACTCTTCCCCTAAAGCATCATTTTATTATCTCGTACAAATAAACTGAAAAACAGGACTGACCCAGAACAAGGGAAAAGTTGTCTGTTCTGTGTATGGTGGCTTCCAGACTACACCCTCACAGATGTCAGGAAAAAGACTGATCAGGCATGTTGGAGTCGAATAGCTAATCATTTTGTTCCGGGGAAGATAAGCCACCACCAAGTCATTGAATGGATGACAACTTTTGAAGGCATATAGCTACCTTTACAATTAGCAAATGTAGCCCCTGGCATTTCCAAATAATTGTAAAAACATCTTAAATTTTCATCTTGAATTAGGCACACTACCAGACATCTGTTTTGACGAATACACCAATTTAAGCCCCGTCACATACAGCGATCTCGCTAGCGAGATCGCTGCTGAGCCACTAGTTTTGTGATGCAACAGCGATCTCCCCAGCGATATCGCTGTGTGTGACATTCAGCAACGATAAGCCCCCCTGCTGGGTATCGCTGATCGTTGCTGAATGTCCTGGACATTTTTTGATAGTTGGTCTCCTGCTGGCCAGCACGCATTGCTACGTGTGGCAGGCAGGAGACCAGCGATAGCTGGTAACCAAGGTACACATCGAGTTTCCAGGCGCCGGGCGGCATGCTTAAAAAATGTGTCTGAGTCCCCACGGCTGCATGTCTCGTGGCTGTTCGGATTGCCTGTTTGGTAGGCAACTCCTGCATGTGTTGCACTTGTCAAACACCACGAAACCTGCAGTCGCAGGGACTTGGAACATATTTTTCAAGCACGCTGAATTCACTCGGTTAGCACCCGAGCATTCTTGGATAACACCTTATCCCAGCACTTTCGCTCATCACTATTTACCACCAACCTTTTATAGATCTCAAAGACATAGTCCAGTCATGTGCTGAGATTATGATTTTTGAGTGGCCCCATCAAAAGCTCCCTTCTTAAAAAACATCCCCTTTTATCCTTGTTGCCATATTGCTCACCATTTCATAACTAGGAAATCAGGGTCATATGTTTGGGGACCACAATGGTTGCCCACATTGGTTAGCTGTCTTGGCTTGAGAAAAGTGGCTGTGCCAAAAACCAAATAGAAAACCAATTGTCTCTTCAGTAAATGACCCATTGTTTATATTTTTTTTGTGTAAAATGTGTATTATTTTTTCATTTTGGCAATTTGTTTTATTTATCACATTTTGAATTGAAAAAGTAATTTGAAATATTGCAATATTCACACTAACTGCTGAGACTATTTTAGGCTCATGCATCCTGTTCTTTACAGAGGACTTTTCAGAAGTCTCATAATCATCACAGGTAATGACAGGTATTCACCAATCAAAATAGGTGATGTCATAGATGACCCTGCTTCCGCTCCTTTCACAATGACCTTTACACACGCTGATTTGATGCTTCAATACAAAAGACAGGGTCGGAATCCATCTATTCTTGCAAACCTTCATGTGGATTTCCTGAAACATTAAGAAGGGTTTCGAATTAGTTGTTTTTTTTTAAATACAGATTGTGATATGGAAAATGAAAAGAAAAAAGCTAAATCTTTTAAAAAATATATTTAACCTAACAACCTCATTTATATACAGGTCCTTCTCAAAAAAGTAGCATATAGTGCTAAATTTCATTATTTTCCATAATGTAATGATTACAATTAAACTTTCATATATTTTAGATTCATTACACACCAACTGAAATTTGTCAGGTCTTTTATTGTTTTAATACTGATGATTTTGGCATACAACTCCTGATAACCCAAAAAACCTGTCTCAAAAAATTAACATATTTCAACCGTCCAATAAAATAAAAGTGTTTTTTAAAAACAAACAAAAAAAACATCAAATAATAAAGTTCAGTTATGCACTCAATACTTGGTCGGGAATCCTTTTGCAGAAATGACTGCTTCAATACGGTGTGGCATGGAGGCAATCAGCCTGTGACACTGCTGAGGTGTTATGGAGGCCCAGGATGCTTCGATAGCGGCCTTAAGCTCATCCAGAGTGTTGGGTCTTGCGTCTCTCAACTTTCTCTTCACAATATCCCACAGATTCTCTATGGGGTTCAGGTCAGGAGAGTTGGCAGGCCAATTGAGCACAGTAATACCATGGTCAGTAAACCATTTACCAGTGGTTTTGGCACTGTGAGCAGGTGCCAGGTCGTGCTGAAAAATGAAATCTTCATCTCCATAAAGCATTTCAGCCGATGGAAGCATGAAGTGCTCCAAAATCTCCTGATAGCTAGCTGCATTGACCCTGCCCTTGATGAAACACAGTGGACCAACACCAGCAGCTGACATGGCACCCCACACCATCACTGACTGTGGGTACTTGACACTGGACTTCAGGCATTTTGGCATTTCCTTCTCCCCAGTCTTCCTCCAGACTCTGGCACCTTGATTTCCGAATGACATGCAAAATTTGCTTTCATCAGAAAAAAGTACTTGGGACCACTTAGCAACAGTCCAGTGCTGCTTCTCTGTAGCCCAGGTCAGGCGCTTCTGCCGCTGTTTATGGTTCAAAAGTGGCTTTACCTGGGGAATGCGGCACCTGTAGCCCATTTCCTGCACACGCCTGTGCACGGTGGCTCTGGATGTTTCTACACCAGACTCAGTCCACTGCTTCCTCAGGTCCCCCAAGGTCTAGAATCGGTCCTTCTCCACAATCTTCCTCAGGGTCCGGTCACCTCTTCTCGTTGTACAGCGTTTTCTGCCACATTGTTTCCTTCCAACAGACTTCCCATTGAGGTGCCTTGATACAGCACTCAGGGAACAGCCTATTTGTTGAGAAATTTCTTTCTGGGTCTTACCCTCTTGCTTGAGGGTGTCAATGATGGCCTTCTTGACATCAGTAAGGTCGCTAGTCTTACCCATGATGGGGGTTTTGAGTAATGAACCAGGCAGGGAGTTTTTAAAAGCCTCAGGAATCTTTTGCATGTGTTTAGAGTTAATTAGTTGATTCAGAAGATTAGGGTAATAGGTCGTTTAGAGAACCTTTTCTTGATATGCTAATTTTTTGAGACAGGTTTTTTGGGTTATCAGGAGTTGTATGCCAAAATCATCAGTATTAAAACAATAAAAGACCTGACAAATTTCAGTTGGTGTGTAATGAATCTAAAATATATGAAAGTTTAATTGTAATCATTACATTATGGAAAATAATGAAATTTAGCACTATATGCTAATTTTTTGAGAAGGACCTGTAGTAGGTCATTTTCTGTTTATAGCTTAAAGGAAAATTTTGAAAAAAACCCATTCTTTAAGAGTCTTTACGGAAAGTGGATCCGTTAGCCATCCGTATATCTGTAATTTGTAAAAGACCCATTTTTTTGCTTACTGGATCCATTACAAATGGAAGAAAACGGATGGTTAATTAAGGCTGGTTTCACATTTGCGTATTTTGTGCGCAGCGTTTGATCCGCATAGATCCGAATGCGTCATGCGTACATATCTTTAACAAAGTGTATGCAGGGACATGCGTTTGCGTACGCATACATCGTTTTGCGGTTTCTGGCGAACGCAAAATGTTGCATTTTTTGAAGCGTCAAAAATCCATCAAATATGCGTAGTCATGCGCATGCGGATGAGTGCGTAAAAAACGCATTAGTCTATGGGAACGCATTGGTACGCAAGGACATGCACATGGATGCGTTCAATGCGCATGCGGACTTCAGACAGCGCATGTCCAGGAACTGATTAGCACCTGGAAATATTGAACGCATGCGCATAAACAACGCAAACGCATGCACACGCAGCGTTTTTTTTGCATCATGTGTAAGCTGATGCGGATAAAAAAAATGCTTCGTTAGCATGCGTTTGCATGTGTTTTGGCATGCAGATGATACGCTGCACACACAAACGCTAATGTGAACTTAGCCTAAGGGATCCGTTTTCCATAGACTTTCGGATCAGTTTTTTAAAAACCGACTAAAAATTTGTGTCTGCACAACTTTTTTTGCCAGCAGATTGCTGCTGAATCCATTCTAATGGATCATTACTGGACATGTGAACATAGCCTTAAGGTACTGCCACACTAAACAATCCCGCTAGCGATCACGATAACGACGCATACTAATGCGATCGCTAGCGGGATTGTTTCTATATCGCTAAGTGCGGCCACATTTAGCGATATAGTTAACGACGCTATCGCCGTTAGCGATCTTAACGACTTTAGCGGTACAAAAGTACCGCTGAATCGCTAAGAAAAGGTGCCACACTAGCGATATATACTTACCCAGCGGGAGCGCCGACGAGAAAATAGGGTCCGGAACGATTCCAGCGACGAGCGAGATCACAGCAGGAAGCTCGTCGCTGGCAGCTGCCGCACTGAACAACATCGCTAACGGGATCGCTAAATAGTGACGTTTTTTAGCGATCCCGTTAGCGATATTGTTCAGTGTGGCATACCCTTTAGAGTACAGCCTTTCCTTTTATTTATTTTTTTTCTTTGTTTCATTTTTTGGCAGTTATATTCCTCAAGGTCTTAAGGGTATGCCACACTAAACAATATCGCTAACGGGATCGCTAAAAAACGTCACTATTTAGCGATCCTGTTAGCGATGTTGTTCAGTGCGGCAGCTTCCAGCGACGAGCTTCCTGCTGTGATCTCGCTCGTCGCTGGAATCGTTCCGGACCCTATTTTCTCGTCGGCGCTCCCGCTGGGTAAGTATCTAATCGCTGTGTGGCACCTTTTCTTAGCGATTTAGCGGTACTTTTGTACCGCTAAAGTCGTTAAGAAGATCGCTAACGGCGATAGCGTCGTTAACTATATCGCTAAATGTGGCCGCATTTAGCGATATAGAAACAATCCCGCTAGCGATCGCATTAGTATGCGTCGTTATCGTGATCGCTAGCGGGATTGTTTAGTGTGGCAGTACCTTTATGCCAAAGTTGAGAAAGTATATTTCAGTGAAAGGTTGTTTTCCCCCACTGTGGAGGTCATTTATACCAGGCGAACAAAACACTATTTACAGAGTGCAAACATTAGCTCAGTGATGTATGCAATAGCACTGTGATCTTTCGTCAAATCTGCCAACATTTATAGAAGAAAATTGGTGACCCCCACCTCGTCTTTTTTTTGTAGAATACACTTTGATCTGTCTATTAGTGCCCCCATTTTAAATGTACAGAAATACTTTTTTATACCTCAGTGCAAGCAACTTTAGTTGAAAGGGGAAGCGTTCACTCTGTTTTGCCTCAGTGCATTAAAAATAATAGAAAAAAGGAGTCAACTAATTTGCTTAAATAGGGTATCAGCTTGATTTAAGGGCTCGTGCAAATGACTACTATTGTTCCAAGTGCGACGTGACAAAACAGATTGCACCCAGACCAATGTTTGTCAATGGAACCGTACACATGTCCAATTTATTTCCTCATACAGAGTTCATCCAATGAAAAAAATCTTTGCATATCCGAGCTTGATTTGATATTTGGGTCGCACCTAACCATGAAAGTCAGTGAATGTATAATAATCGGACTTTATTTGTATGACATTGGAGTGAGGTTCGATTTCCACGCGTTGACACAATGGAGAAGATGGAGAATTCTTGTTCTTCATCTCCTAATCCAAGAGAATCAGATCACACTATGCTTAAGCCCCTGTCACACACAGCGAGTCACTAGTTTTGTGACACAACAGCGATCTCACCTGCGATATCGCTGTGTGTGACACTGATCAGCGACCGGCCCCCCTGCCGGGTATCGCTGATCATTGTCCAAAGGCCAGGACATTATTTTGATCGTTGTTCTCCCGCTGGCCAGCACGCATCGCTGCGTGTGGCAGGCAGGAGACCAGCGATCAGCTGGTAACCAAGGTACACATCGGGTTTCCAGGCGCCGCGCAGTGCCTGGAAACCCGATGTGTACCTTGGTTACCAGTTCCCTGCACCAGCGGGCTGGTATCCAACGTACACTGCGGGTAACAAAGCGACGTTACCTGCAGTGTCGCTGTCCTGATCGCTGCCTGAGCTGCCTGTTTGGCAGCTCACCAGCGATCATGTAGCGACACACCAGTGATCCTGACAAGTGCATATCATTGTCGGGATCACTGGTGTGTCGCTATGTGTGACGGGGCCCTTACACTCTGATGAGAGTTTGATCAGAGTGTCATTTGCATAATTGGTTCGGATGACAGAATCCACAGCCATCTTCACCTGCCCTAAATTTTACAAGCTGGTAGGGATGAAGCAAGACATAAAAAGTAACCAGACATATTTACCACCAAAGTCTTGCTAGACGAAATATTTACGACCCGATCAGCAGTGTCCTAACCACTAAGGCAACTGATTGGCTGCAGGGTCAAAGGATTGGTCATCACTTTTAGCCCTACTGAGACTGTCTAAGCAACGATGCTGGACCTGGGGCAGATTCCGATGATCAGTATGGCTTTCCACAAACCCTATAGTCTTTTAACACAACCTTTCCCTCTTTTTTTTGCCGAGTTACATCTGACAGCAGAATAAAATTTATTCTAGATTTCTTTACTGTGTGTACTTATGGCAATCCAAATGTCTACATAGGAGTTGTATGCACAATTAGTTTTCCGCAAGTTTATTTGCAAAGGATTTTCAGGTTTTTAGTTTTAATATCAAATATGTCATTGGCATACAAAACAAAAAAAGAACATTTAAAAGCATTCTGAAAGTTTTGTCATCCTTGTTCTTTATACATTGTTATTGTCCTTTATTATTTATATTGTTTTTTGCCTGTTTTCTGACACCACTTAATTCTTCAGTCTGTACGCTGTCTGAATCAAACTCAAAGCATAACTTTATAAATAAGCAATGCTCACAGCCTCAGAGGACAGAACTTCACAATCCCATGTCCTTGGCCTAGAAATGAGGGAAGGCCAGATGCATTTATCCAAACTGACTGTGTCTTGATTGTAATAAATGGGCTGTTTCATGTAATTCTTGCCCTGACCTGCTAATAAAATGGACTAGCAGCAGTTCTTGACTGTGCGTCATAACAGTGCAGTGGTCTGTGGTCAGAAAGTTACCAAAATTTCTTATGGTGATTTTCCCACAATATACACCCACAACTAACATCATACGAAATATGCTACTCTTTTGAACTCTTTATACCTGCCCTGACTGTAGAGTTGCGTGAAGTGGTGGATACTCTTCTGCTTTTGTTTGTTCTATTTGAGTATTGTGTTACCTACAAGATCTTACCATCAATACAGGACTTATTTGTATTTAGTGCTCTTTAGAATTATATATATTTAGGCAAAATTAAATGTTATGTTGACTTTCTCCCCATAACAAATAATACATGAATCCTTTAAATGCGTTGTCAATCTTTGAGGGAATTATATTTTTTGTCTTTCAATTTTAGGAAGGTGTGATAAAATTGTCTCAAAGAATGGTTTCAAAAATTGAATTTTTAATAGTTTATTTTATGAATTAACAGAATGTAAAGTGAATGAACAAAAGAGAATTCTAGATCACATCAATATTTGGTGACTGCCTTTGTCTTTTAAAACAACATCAATTCTTCTCGGTGCACTTGCACACAGTTTTTGAAGGAACTTAGCAGAGAGGTTTCTCCAAACATCTTGGAGAACTAAACACATCTGTTGATTTTGTGTGTGCAAATCCTTTTGTCTCTTCATATGATCCCACGCAGACTAGATGATGATGAGGTCAGGGCTCTGTGGGGCCAAATATCACTTCCAAGAAAACTTGTTCTTTACGTTGAAGATAGTTCTTACTGACATTGGTTGTATGTTTGGGGTTGTTGACTTGCAGTAGAATAAATTTGGAGTTGATTAGACACTTCCAAGAAACTATCTTCAATATAAAGAGAAACATGGAGTCCTGGAAGTGATAATACGACCTCCCACCGACAACAGAACCCTGATCTCTACTTCATCCAGTTTGTCTTTAGATTGCATGAGACAAAAGGATCTGGACAAGCGACATCCTCAGAAGATCTGTAGTTAATTCTCCAAGATGTTTAAACTACTTCTCTCTGGAGTTCCTACAGAAACTATAAGTGTACCTAAAATAAGTGATTAAAACAAAGCAATCACACCAAATATTGATGGTATTTAGATTTCTGTTTTGTTCATTCACTCTGTTTTGTCAATTGACAAAAATTAAACCATTAAAACTTCTGTTTTTGAAAGCATTTTTACTTTGCAGCATTTTTCATCCACCTGCTTAACTTTGCACAGTATTGTAAATACAAATTTTTGCAGTTAGGTTTTATAAAAAATGTTGCACCGTTTGGCTTCTATAGCCTCTTTGCTGCACTGTCCATTGTATGAAAATGGTTTTTCTGAGAAGCAACTAGTGATGAGCAAGCATGCTTGTGTCCTAATCGAGTATTTTCGGCGTGCTCAAGTCGCCGCGGCAGTTCGATAGCCGCAACATATGCAGGGATTCGCTAACAAATAGGCAATCCCTGCATGTGTTGTGGCTGTCGAACAACCATGAGATATGTAGCCGTGGCAACTCAAGCGTTTTTTTTAGCATGCCGAAAATACTTGATTAGATTACAAGTGTGCTTGGATAAGTATCCGAGTATGCTCACTCATCACTAATTCCAACCCTTTTATCTGTCCTTTTCAGAGCTCCTCAAAAGCAGTTTTTGTTTTTTTTTTGCTCAATATATTATCATTATTTTGCAAGACTATTTGATACATTGATAATATGATCTTAGGGGGATATAATATCTACATTCACACTAAACTTCTTTAATCTCTTTGTTAGATTAGGGTATGGCGATATCTAAAGGGCAGAGAAATTGTAACCAATGAGATCCTACTGGATGGAGGAAACAAAGTGATGGTTGGAGGATTCGGAGATCCCACTATATGTGACAACCAGGTATCCACTGGAGATACAAGAATTTTCTTTGTCAATCCTGCCCCCCGATACATGTGGCCCCTTCACCGCAATGAACTAATGTTAAATTCCAGTCTAATGAGGATAACACTAAGAAACCTTGAAGAGGTGGAATCATGTGTGGAAGGTGAGTGCTTCCATCTGTTTGTATCTAATGTCACAAAAAATCTACGGCTCAAAGTATATACCAAGAACAACAAACTGTGAATTAAACAGTAGGGCTTGTGCACACATTGCAAAGTTGGTGCGTTTTTGCCCTGCAGATTTTCTAGAAAATCCTGAAGCAATCCTGATGCCAGCAAAGTGAATGAGAAACCTGAAATGTTATGCCCAATTTGCTTTTTTTTAACTTGCATATTTGGTGCAGGAAATAATCTGCAGCATGTCAATTCACGTTTTTGCCCTGCGCTTTTTATCATTCACTTCACTCAAATTAGTCAAAAAGGCCGAGCAAAAATGCACCCAAAAATGGCATTTTTGTAGCTGTGGTTTTCCTGCCAAGAGATGCAGAAATCGTGCAGAAATTTTACTTAACGTGTGCACATACACTTAATTAAAAACTACAGGATCTATGTGATCAAACAAGAAATTCTCACATCCTGTAACTTACAGGGAATGCATCAATAGAAAGATTGTTTTTTATTTTTACATTTTTGGCAAATTTTTTTTCACGATCTTTGTTAGAAAACAATATTATTTATATTGCAATTTTCACCCTGGCAACTGTCTTTTTACTTCTTGTACTTTCAGGAACATTTTTCAGCAGGCTCTTTATCATAAGAGGCAGGGTTACACTGACAGGTAACATCTTATACACCACTGATAATACAGGATCCACCAATCACAATAGATGATGTCACTGCTCACCCTGCTCCCCTTCCCTTCACAATGACCTTTACACACGTTCATTAGACGTTTTAGAGCAAAAGATAGGGTCACTGTTCATTGCAGCTAATGTACATGTGGATTTCCTGAAGCAGCAAAAAGAGTCTTAAAAAGCCCCAGTGTGAACATTGAAGTATTTCTAACTTTTATTTATAATACTTTACCTAAAATAGAAAAAAATTCACACACAAACATGACATAAACCATACCTGACCTGTAGTTCATTTTCTCATTACACATTCCTTTAATGAGCCAATTGGATGCCAACTTTCACTAGCTAAATAAGCGGGGCTCTTAGGTTAGTAACTTATTTGATCCCATTTTACATTTTTGTAAAATGCTAATTGTATATTGTTTATTTTGAATTTTTTGCATTTTTTATTTTGCGCCTTCAACATATCTGAGACATTTAGATCTTCAAAAAAAAAGATGCCCCCTGTTCCTTTACTTTCCGGAATGGAATGCAAAGGTCATTTGGAAGGTTAAGCCTTTATAGTTTCATGCATTGTGAAATAATGCAGATTATTTTTGCTTGAAACTTTCCTGTTGATTATATTTAAATGCACGTCTGGCTTCTGTAATTTCCCTTGCAAAACATATAGTACTCTTCTGCACTTTGTGTGGATTTATTCATTCTAAATCACTATTATATAGATTCTGACCTCCTTCATACATTTTTATTAGGAAGATATACGCAATTTGTATTGTTAAATATGTGCTAGAGTTTCATGTTATCAGCCATTACTGGCTGGGGAGAGATTGATTAGTGCGTTCTTCAGGATCCTTCTTCATGTGATATCCAAAAAGTGTGAGTCCTCATAATCCTTTCAATATCTCTACATCTGGGACTTTTCTTAAATATGTACAGTACAGACCAAAAGTTTGGAAACACCTTCTCATTCAATGATTTTTCTGTATTTTCATTTGTAGAATCACACTGAAGGCATCAAAACTATGAATAAACACATGTGGAATTATGCATTACACTTTACAAAAAAGTGTGAAACAACTGAAAATATGTCATATTCTAGGTCCTTCAAAGTAGACACCTTTTGCTTTGATTACTGCTTTGCACGCAGAAAAGGTGAACGGATGGACTCTACATGCCTGGTTCCCACCGTGAAGCATGGAGGAGGAGGTGTGATGTGGGGGTGCTTTGCTGGTGACACTGTTGGGGATTTATTTAAAATTGAAGGCATACAGAACCAGCATGGCTACCACAGCATCTTGCAGCGGCATGCTATTCCATCCGGTTTGCGTTTAGTTGGACTATCATTTATTTTTCAACAGGAGAATGACCCCAAACACACCTCCAGGCTGTGTAAGGGCTATTTGACCAAGAAGGAGAGTGTTGGGGTGCTACGCCAGATGACCTGGCCTCCACAGTCACCAGACCTGAACTCAATCGAGATGGTTTGGGGTGGGCTGGACCGCTCACCACTTCAATTTTGAATAAATCCCAACAGTGTCACCAGCAAAGCACCCCCACACCATCACACGACCTCCTCCATGCTTCACGGTGGGAACCAGGCATGTACATTCCATCCGTTCACCTTTTCTGCGTGCAAAGCAGTAATCAAAGCAAAAGGTGGCTACTTTGAAGAACCTAGAATATAAGACATATTTTCAGTTGTTTCACACTTTTTTGTAAAGTGTAATGTATAATTCCACGTGTGTTAATTCATAGTTTTGATGCCTCCAGTGTGATTCTACAATTTTCATAGTCATGAAAATACAGAAAAATCTTTGAATAAGAAGGTGTGTCCAAACTTTTGGTCTGTACTGTATGTGTTTGTCTGTGGATTATATATAGAAAAATATTAAGAATTGAGTCCTCAATGGTTAATACCTTTTAACGGCTAACTGAAAAGATGGTAACAAATTGCAAGCTTTCGAGATTACTGAAGTCTATCAGGCATAGACTACAGATGGATTATATATAGTTTTTTATGCGTCACACTAAAGATGAGCTAATAGCTCTTCCGTCATGCCTGTTAGAGTAAAAACTTGTAGTCCCCAAGGCATAAACTGTTGGAGCATCTTTTCTTAGAACTCTTAGTTTTGCTATTCCTTTGTTATTCTTCCTGGAATTGTGTGATGAAAGTAAACAAATGGGTTTTTCTTTGCCCTTGTCCTTACACAGTCTGACCCCATCAACATTGATTGGCATGCCGTATTGATGAGGGGAATGATAACACCAAGTTGTCCTTTTACATGCACATTTCCAGGGTGAATAATGGGAACACCAAAATGCCGAGCCGAATATTCCTCTGTATGGGGGAGTCGGGAGAGATGGCTTTCGGTCAAACAATGCACACAATAGCTACCTAATGTGTATGCGGTGGTCTAAGAAATTATGGCTTTATATACATCATCACTGTCCCCATTGAGGCTCACAATCTAAATTCCCTTTCAATGTGTATTTGGAGTGTGGGAGAAAACCATAGAAAATCCAGAAAATTCATGCAAACACAGGTAGAGCATACAAACTCCTTGTAGTGTCCATGCTAGGTCTCTTCACCATTCATTACCGATGGGACTACCCGATATATTGAACAAATATAAAGGACAAGCAGATAAAATACATCTATATCTGTTTATGTAATTCCTCACCAATGTGACCCTCATCATAGATGTATGTCTGCGTGGATACATTGATTAGACCAATTGGAAAATACCTCAAACCAATAAAGAAACCCGAAAAAAAAAGGTCAGTGGAATGAGATAACTCCCTTTATTTATAGTAATATGGTGGCACCAAAAAATAAAGTGTACACTTAATATAAAACATACAATCCCTAAAAGGGAGTATTAGAAAAGAGTTAAAACAATTGGCACAGGAACACCAAGCAAAGATAAGCAATAGTAAAAAATGGGGCAAGGACAGAGCATTGACTATACATATAGATGTAAAATTAATAAACGATGCTCACATTGAGTAATACTATATACCACAGAACAGGTAGGTATTTGTTAAAGTGAAGTATAAATAACCTTATCTTGTTAGTGTAAGAAATAGTATCTATATTATGCATTGCCACTGATGTCAGTATGTCAAGTGTAGTGCAGCAGCATCCACAATGAGTAGTGATGAGGCAGTGACCCAGCAAAGTTCAAAACAAAAGTCTCTTTAATGTTCAACTTACAGCAAAACACAGCACATGATATCCTCCAGATCGCAGACGGGAATCATATCCTCCAGTTTGCAATCAATAAACACTCCAGTCCATCTCCATGACCGGTTGCTGTGGACGACTGCATCGCCGTGTATGCTGTGGGTGCCAGGTCTTTCAGCTCTGCTTGCCTTTGTTTCCTCACACATGTGGAGCTCTGCAAAGACTTCTGGTCTTCATGCTTGCTAGACCAAACTGACACTGACCCTGACACACGCAAACCCTTTGCTACAGGGCTTTTAACTGGAATCTGTGGTCATGGGCCACATGGAAAGCCAGGGCCGGGAATGAAACGGACTGCACCACTACCATCCTGCAGTCCGTTTCAAAACACAAAAGCCCAGAGCAGGTTTTCTTTAAATCTGCCTTGGACAAATTGCAATGCAAGATAAAAGTAAGTGTTAGTCTTGGGCAATCAATCACAGCTACGCCTGTGACAGCAATGTACTCCCATGGCCTCAATACGCCTCCGTGCGCATCCTGAGGGGAACACAGTGACCCCTACATGTGACACCGATCACTGCCTCACACAAGTTAAATATCGGCATATAATAGATGGCTATTGCAATTGCCCATAGATATAGTAACCTAATCCATCACCTATAATGTTGTTGATAGTACATATAAGGAGGTATGTATGGAATATAGTAGGGATGGAAAGGGGAATTACCTGGTCCTGGTGGGATCTTGCCTGGAGTACATTGCTCACCTATTTCCATCAGTCTCATTGATATGGAGATGCAGAGCCTGATTCTTGGATTTCATAACCCCAGTTTTGAGGTTGCTGGAGGTCCCCTAAGAATAAGGTCATAACTGACTATTTTGGGAATAACCCTCTAAGCCTTGGCAAGGCAGCAGTAGAGCTGGGTCACATACAGTCATGGCCAAAAGTTTTGAGAATGACACAATTATTATATTTTCACATGATCTGCTGCCCTCTGGTTTTTATGTGTGTTTGACAGATGTTTTTTTATCACAGACAGAAATATAATTGCAAACATATGAGTAACAAAAGCTTACAGTCATGGCCAAAAGTTTTGAGAATGACACAAATATTAATTTTTACAAAGTCTACTGCTTCACTTTTTCTAATGGCAATTTGCATATTCTCCAGAATGTTATAAAGAGTGATCAGCTTAACAGCAATTACTTGCAAAGTCAATATTTGGCTAGAAAATGAACTTTATCCCCCAAAACACATTTCAACATCATTGCAGCCCTGCCTTAAAAGGACCAGCTAACCTCTTTTCAGTGATTGCTCCATTAACACAGGTGTGGGTGTTGATGAAGACATGGCTGGAGATCAATCTGTCATGATTAAGTAAGAATGACACCACTGGACACTTTAAAAGGAGGCTGGTGCTTGGCATCATTGTTTCTCTTCTGTTAACCATGGTTATCTCTAAAGAAACACGTGCAGTCATCATTGCAATGCACAAAAATGGCCTAACAGGGAAGAGTATCGCAGCTAGAAAGATTGCACCTCAGTCAACAATCCATCGCATCATCAAGAACTTCAAGGAGAGAGGTTCCATTGTTGCCAAAAAGGCTCCAGGGTGCCCAAGAAAGACCAGCAAGCGCAAGGACCGTCTCTTAAAAGTGTTTCAGCTGCGGGATCGGGCTACCAGCAGTGCAGAGCTTGCTCAGGAATGGCAGCAGGCAGGTGTGAGTGCATCTGCACGCACTGTGAGGCGGAGACTCTTGGAGCAAGGCCTGGTCTCAAGGAGGGCAGCAAAGAAGCCACTTCTCTCCAGAAAAAACATCATGGACAGACTGATATTCTGCAAAAGGTACAGGCAGTGGACTGCTGAGGACTGAGGTAAAGTTATTTTCTCTGATGAATCCCCTTTTCGATTGTTTGGGACATCAGGAAAGTGCCTCATTCGGAGAAGACAAGGTGAGCGCTACCACTAGTCTTGTCTCATGCCAACTGTTAAGCATCCTGAAACCATTCATGTGTGGGGTTGCTTCTCAGCCAAGAGAATCGGCTCTCTCACAGTCTTGCCTAAAAACACAGCCATGAATAAAGAATGGTACCAGAATGTCCTCCAAGACCAACTTCTCCCAACCCTCCAAGAGCAGTTTGGCAATCAACAATGCATTTTCCAGCATGATGGAGCACCTTGCATAAAGCAAATGTGATAACTAAATGGTTCAGGGAACAAAACATAGAGATTTTGTGTCCATGGCCTGGAAACTCCCCAGATCTTAATCCCATTGAGAACTTGTGGTCAATCATCAAGAGACAGGTGGACAAACAAAAACCTAAAAATTCTGACAAAATGAAAGCATTGATTATGCAAGAATGGACTGCTATCAGTCAGGATTTGGTCCAGAAGTTGATTGAGAGCATGCCAGGGAGAATTGCAGAGGTCCTGAAGAAGAAGGGTCAACACTGCAAATATTGACTTGCTTCATTAACTCATTCTAACTGTCAATATAAGCTTTTGTTACTCATATGTTTGCAATTATTATATTTCTGTCTGTGATAAAAACATCTGTCAAACACACATAAAAACCAGAGGGCAGCAGATCATGTGAAAATATAATATTTGTGTCATTCTCAAAACTTTTGGCCATGACTGTATATTGACAGTTAGAATGAGTTAATGCAGCAAGTCAATATTTGCAGTGTTGACCCTTCTTCTTCAGGACCTCTGCAATTCTCCCTGGCATGCTCTCAATCAACTTCTGGACCAAATCCTGACTGATAGCAGTCCATTCTTGCACAATCAATGCTTTCATTTTGTCAGAATTTTTAGGTTTTTGTTTGTCCACCCGTCTCTTGATGATTGACCACAAGTTCTCAATGGGATTAAGATCTGGGGAGTTTCCAGGCCATGGACCCAAAATCTCTATGTTTTGTTCCCTGAGCCATATAGTTATCACCTTTGCTTTATGGCAAGGTGCTCCATCATGCTGGAAAAGGCATTGTTGATCGCCAAACTGCTCTTGGAGGGTTGGGAGAAGTTGCACTTGAAGGACATTCTGGTACCATTCTTTATTCATGGCTGTGTTTTTAGGCAAGACTGTGAGAGAGCCGATTCCCTTGGCTGAGAAGCAACCCCATACATGAATGGTTTCAGGATGCTTAACAGTTGGCATGAGACAAGACTGGTGGTAGCGCTCACCTTGTCTTCTCCGAATGAGGCGTTTTCCTGATGTCCCAAACAATCGAAAAAGGGATTCATCAGAGAAAATAACTTTACCCCAGTCCTCAGCAGTCCACTACCTGTACCTTTTGCAGAATATCAGTCTGTCCATGATGTTTTTTCTGGAGAGAAGTGGCTTCTTTGCTGCCCTCCTTGAGACCAGGCCTTGCTCCAAGAGTATCCGCCTCACAGTGCGTGCAGATGCACTCACACCTGCCTGCTGCCATTCCTGAGCAAGCTCTGCACTGCTGGTAGCCCGATCCCGCAGCTGAAACACTTTTAAGAGACGGTCCTGGCGCTTGCTGGTCTTTCTTGAGCGCCCTGGAGCCTTTTTGGCAACAATGGAACCTCTCTCCTTGAAGTTCTTGATGATGCGATAAATTGTTGACTGAGGTGCAATCTTTCTAGCTGCGATAGTCTTCCCTGTTAGGCCATTTTTGTGCATTGCAATGATGACTGCACGTGTTTCTTTAGAGATAACCATGGTTAACAGAAGAGAAACAATGATGCCAAGCACCAGCCTCCTTTTAAAGTGTCCAGTGGTGTCAGTCTTACTTAATCATGACAGATTGATCTCCAGCCATGTCCTCATCAACACCCACACCTGTGTTAATGGAGCAATCACTGAAAAGAGGTTAGCTGGTCCTTTTAAGGCAGGGCTGAAATGATGTTGAAATGTGTTTTGGGGGATAAAGTTCATTTTCTAGCCAAATATTGACTTTGCAAGTAATTGTTGTTAAGCTGATCACTCTTTATAACATTCTGGAGTATATGCAAATTGCCATTAGAAAAAGTGAAGCAGTAGACTTTGTAAAAATTAATATTTGTGTCTTTCTCAAAACTTTTGTCTATGACTGTATGTTCTGCCATGGCTCCAATTAAATGAGACACTTGAGAATTCCATTCTTGGCATTGGTGGTACCAGCAGTCAACTTGTGGATAGGTGATAATATGATAAAATTTGGGAAAAAAACTGAAAGGATGTGTTACTCCTTAAAGAAATATTAATATAAGATCTCAGTGCTTATTTTAATATTGCTAAAGGTTAATAATAAACCATCTTCCATTTACAAAGGTGTTTGGATGTAGGGCTGGGCCACAGCTCTCGTGCTGACATACTAGTACTAATTTTCACATGGAATCGGTTCTGTGACTCAAGAACAGTCACCTCCTTAGAACTTTGAACTTTGAACTTTATTTTGGTGTATCAGAGGAGGATAGAGCTGGTGACTGAGCAATTGTGAACTTTGAAGAAGTTCCTACCAAATTTGTTATGGATGGAACAAACATTTGGACACAATAGATTTTACATTAATGAAGTTTTCCTGTTTTAGATATAGATCCACTTCCACTTTTAATGTAAATTAGTTGTGTCTATGCAGAATAGAGCAAAGTGGTCGTTCTTTGATGTAACTTTTTTGCTACTCATTAAGATTAAATAAATTTCCTCATTTACCATAGATTTAAGGATTATAAAAGTTGTTTGAGACAGCCAAAAATATGAAAAAAAGCAGTGCCACTCTAGACTGTGTCTGGTATTGCAGCTAAGCCCCATTTGACAACATGTGGCTTATCTGCTATACATTTTTTTTTTACTTAAATCTTATGTATTTTGGGTTAGTATATATTTTTGCAATTGGGTTATATTAAAAATTCTAGTTGTTTCCCCGCACATCCAACTTCGATCTGGTGTTTGTTTGGTCATAAATTAGCTGGAAGGAGCTCAGAAAAAGTTACAAACTCTCCCATCAGATGGAGCTCACTGATGGATTCTCAGTTAACTCATTGTGTAGCCTGCAATAGACAGTACAACACAGAGGATATAGTAACCAAAGGGTGCAATATTTTTAGTGACATCCAATTCCAGACATGATTGTCCGAATACATTTATTTAAGCAATAAAAAAGTATTCCCAAAGGTGGACAATCCCTTTGATGCGTATCATGAGCAAAAGCATTGATGTCTCAAAAATGAAGCAGCCATTTTTTTGTAGTCTCATATAACTTTTGAGGAGAACCATGACAGAAAAGCAGTAAAAACATAACTAGGGGAGCTGTAAAAGACAGTAGTCAAAAATCGTGACCCCTTAAAATTTAAAATGCAGAGGCTTAAAACCAGATGGCTTTAGCTGTGAGAGATCCTATTCTCAACACTTCAGCCAAGAAGATAATTGAACAGGGAGTTGTCTACTTGGGGAAGTATATTATCAATGATTGCTCTACTGGGAACAATCCTTCTACGAAGAGTGTCAGAAAGGCTAAATGGCAAATCTCTTCATTAGCTCCCATGGCCATCAACACGTGGCAGATCACTGCTAACCACTTCTAGCTGCGGTACTATTCACAAGGGAATGAGTTAGTGGTGCCAAATAAATTGTCATATGGGTAATTGTCATGAAAGTCAAAATCGGCGCTTTATTCTGAAAATCACTTCCATCTTGTAACCATGGTTTGTGCAGTTGGCTACAGAGAATGAGAAATATGCTTGAATTGCATTGTTAGAAGAAATGCTATCAAATTAATCAAATAAAAAATATTATAAAAAAAGAACATAATCTTACCCATATACAAGTCACTAGTGCGCCCACACTTAGAATACTGTGTACAGTTCTGGTCTCCGGTGTATAAGAAAGACATAGCTGAACTGGAGCGGGTGCAGAGAAGAGCGACCAAGGTTATTAGAGAACTGGGGCGTCTGCAATACCAGGACAGGTTATTACACTTGGGATTATTTAGTTTGGAAAAACGAAGGCTTAGGGGTGATCTTATTACAAAGAAAGAAGGTTTAGTCATAATCACAGACGCAGATTCTTTACTGTAAGAGCAGTGAGACTATGGAACTCTCTGCCGTATGATGTTGTAATGAGTGATTCATTACTAAAATTTAAGAAAGGACAGGTCGCCTTTCTTAAAAAGCATAATTTTACAGGGTACATATACTGGATCAACGCCTTGATAGGGCGTTGATCCAGGGAACTAGTCTGATTGCCGTATGTGGAGTCGGGAAGGAATTTGTTTCCCCAATGTGGAGCTTATTGATTGCCGCATGGGGTTTTCTTTGCCTTCCTCTGGATTAACATGTTACGGCAGGTTAGGATAGGATATGGGTTGAACTAGATGGACTTAAAGTCTTCCTTCAACCTTAATAACTATGTTACTATGTAAATATATTTTCATATTTATTTTGATATATATGCTTAATGGAGTTGTCCACTAGGACAATCCCTCCTCAATCTAAATGTTTGGCCCACGATAAAATAAAAAGCTTATACTTGCCTCCAGTGCCGGTGCTGTTCCAGCATTGTCGTCACTCGCAGTCACGGAACTCGTGCTGTTGCATGACACGTGGTGACTGGTGCCCAATCAGTGCTAATGTTACTGTCTCCGCTTTTCTGTCGAATTGAACATGAAGGGGAAGTCAGGGCTGCAGCTGATCTAACTTCCGCTTCATTTTCAATTTGTACAAAGGTGGAGACAGTGATGCTAGAGCTGATTGGGCTCCAGGTAGCATGTGTCATGCAACCACACGAGTGTCCTGGGACCTTGAGTGCCTACACAGCTGGAACAGTGCCAGAACAGGCAGTGAATACAGGATTTTTTGTTTTCTCGGGGCTAAACATTTAGATCGAGAAGGGGTTGTCCTAGTAATGGACAACCCCTTTAAAACACCCCCATTTTCTCAGTTCAAAAATAAAAAAAATAATGATTCTAAAAAAATTAATATTACCATATATACTCGAGTATAAGCCGAGATTTTCAGCCCATTTTTAAGGGCTGAAAGTGCCCCTCTCGGCTTATACTCAAGTCATATACCAGGGGGTCGGTGGGGGAGGGGGAGCGCAGCTGTCTTATATACTCACCCCCCTCCTGGCGCGGTCTCTGCAGCCCCTGCTCTTCTCCCACGGTCTCCGGCGCCTGTGTTCAGCGGTAATGTGGTACCGCTCATTTAAGTCATGAATATGCACATATTCATGACTTTAATGAGCGGTACCACGTGACCGCTGAAAGAATGAAGAGTTGCGGCGCCGGTGACAATGGGAGACGCAGGGGCTGCAGAGACGCACCAGGAGGGGGTGAGTATGACGGGGAGGACGGGGGGAGCCATGCCATATTCACCTGTCCCCGTTCCACCGCTGCGCACCGCTCTGTCCTCGTGTCCCTTGGCTGTGATGTTCAGGTCAGAGGGCGCGATGATGTGGTTAGTGCGCGCCGCGCCCTCTGCCTGAACATTGACAACCAGAGGACCGACCCGGAAGACACAGCGGCGCGCGGCGGTGGAACGGGGACAGGTGAATATCGCAGGTGCCGGGGGCCTGAGCCAGCGGTGACACCAGCACCTGTCACCCATAGCGCGCCGGTGTCCCCGCCTGCTCAGGACACCGGCACCTGGCCCCCAGCGATGAGAGGTGAGTATGTCATTTTTTTAATTTTATTTGCAGCAGCAGCATGTGGGGGCATATTCTATGGATCATCTTATGGGGCCATAACATTTATGGAGCAGCATATGGGGGCATATTCTATGGGGCATCTTATGGGGCCATAACCGTTATGGAGCAGCATATGGAGGCATATTCTATGGGGCATCTTATGGAGCCATAACCGTTATGGAGCAGGATATGGGGGCATATTCTATGGGGCCATAACATTTATTGAGCTGCATATGGGGGCATATTTTATGGGGCCATAACCTTTATGGAGCAGCATATGGAGGCATATTCTATTGGGGCATCTTATAAGGCCATAACATTTATGGAGCAGCATATGGGGGCATATTCTATGGGGCATCTTATGGGGCCATAACATTTATGGAGCAGCATATGGGGGCATATTTTATGGGGCCATAACAATAATGGAGCAGCATATGGGGCCTATTCTATGGGGCACCTCATTGGGCCATAACCTTTATTTAGCATCATATGGGGCATATTATTCTATGGAGCATCTTATGGGGCCATTATTAACCTTTGTGCAGCATTATATGGGGCGTATTTTGTATGGAGGATCTTATGGGGCCATCATGAACTGTATGGATCATTATATGGGGCTCCTAATTAAATATGGATATTCAAAAACATTTAACCTACTGATGTCTCAATTAATTTTGCTTTTATTGGCATCTATTTTTATTTTTGAAATTTACCAGTAGCTGCTGCAGTTCCCACCCTAGGCTTATACTTGAATCAATAAGTTTTCTCAATTTTTTGTGGCAAAATTAGGGGGGTTGGCTTATACTTGGGTCGGCTTATACTCGAGTATATACGGTATGTCTGCAAAAGTTTTGTCTATCAAAATATATATTTTATTTAAGTTGTGCATTAAATGCTGAAAAAATCTTGAAACACCAGAATTGCTGTTTTTCAGTCGCTGCCCTTCCCCCAAAAATAACATATAAAAAGAAATTAAATAATCTTATATATCCCATATGGTAGCAATAAAAATGTCAGCTCGGAGCCCAAAAATTAATCTCTTACAAAGCTCCATCAGTGAAAACATATACTTATGGGATTTCAGAAAATGTTTTTTTTACAAGGTTCAGAATTTTGTTAAGCCACAAAAATATTTTTTTAAAAAGTATATCTTGATAGCGCTGTTATTGTAATGATCTGAGGAATAATACCAGGTAATTTTGCCAACAAGAAATTCAACAAAACCCCCCAAAACAATGGCTAAGCTGTGTTTTTTTTTTCACAATTTCATCCTATTTGGAATTTTGTTTCCCTAGTCTTCAGTGCATTATATGATACACCTACAACTCATCCTGCAAAAATCTAGCCCTCATACGACGATGGTGATGGTGGAAAAATAAAAAAAATGTTTTATAGCTCTTAAAAGAACAGAAGGAAAAAAAAATCACAAAAACAAAAATATTTTCAGGTCTTGAAATGGTTAAGCCAGCATTGCGTTTGTGCTTTAATTTGGCTGTAATAAATGATTTTCCAGTGTCGATATGCAAATAGTCTTCTCTTTACACCTCTGGGCTGGTAGGGCTATAGTAGAATAATTACATAAGCAGACACAAGGCCATAATATGCGCAGCTTGACAATGATAAAATCATGGGAAATGTGTTAGAAAAGCGTGCAAAATTTATTGAAACGCCACATTATTGTGAATTACCCAAACTAGGCATCTCCTCAATATAACTGTTGCAATTCTGAAATCTATACATCTGACACAGCAGCGAGGAATGTGTGCGGCTCTGGGATTTTGCAGTCATTGCCATGTTTCTAGGATTGCTATAACCACATTTATAAGATTCATAAATGTATTGTAAAAACATATAGAATTCTAAGTGTATATTTCCACGTTCAGTATTTGCTGCGGATTGGATGCTGCGTACAGCCGCAGCGTCCAGATGTTACAGCATAGTGGATGGGATTTTATGAAATCCCATCACTATGTGTTCAAAGACGCAGGTGGCAGACCTGCGGATATGCTCATGCGGCTCGTCTTTCTAGTGGAGAAGCTCAGTCTCCGCAAGATAAATAGCACCATCCTATGTATAGGAGGCTGTGATTCCGCATGGTTCAATGAACACATGCGGAATAACCGTGTGTACAAAAGCCAGCAACGCTTTGGACGGAGCAGGTATCTGCTGCGTTCAAAGCGCTGCCAATACTGAACGTGGAAACATACCCATAAACATTTTTTCTTTGCTCCTCATGTGATTATTGTAACCACAAGATCTGACCTGCAATTGCCCTTTGCTACTCTTTATTTTCTGCTTTGGCACTTTTCATTTTCACAGGACCTGATTATGGCCCTTGGAGGCGCCTGCCAAAAAAGTTTGGTGTGGGCACCTCCCTTGTAAGGCCAAATTGAGACATCCGACACATTATCCAAGTGTTGGTCATGATGTCTGGACAGGGCATGGGTCTCCTGACCAGAAATCCACCTCCTTATATGTGCCTATAACCATATTATCGGTTCCAGTGCGATATGACAAAACATGACATCACACTTGGACCAATGTTCTATGTGACCGAGTCGGTCCAAGGTAAAAAATCACAGCATGCCTAAGTTTGATCACATTCAATAAAATGGCGCAGTTAATGGCTCTTGCACAGATTGATCTTCTGGCAGGCTTCGAGAAAAATGGCGCCGATGATTAAGCACTCACAGATTAACATCTTGGCTCGTCATTGATTTGCAAATTAGGCTGTAGATCTGAAGCCTCTGTCACTTCAGCTCTATTCGCCGCCCAGCGCTGCCTTCTGCCTCTATGCTGTGTGACTTCAGGCAGAGGAGCCTTAAGTCAACAGGAGAAGGCGGCTCTGGGCGAGTAATAGATCTGGAGTGACATAGCTATTCAGTTTCACTTGCATAGCAATTCAAGCTCTGATTTCTCTGTAATGGAGGTACGTAATAACCATGTAAAGGTATGTATATGAAAACGCTACATGCACATATAAACAGTTTGGAATGTGAGATCCTTCTGACAGATTTTTTTTTAAGAGGGATGTAGCCATCTACCTTGTACTATGCGGCTACAAATGCCTGTCGCTATCAAATTTTCAATTTTAAAAAGCTAAAATACTTTTTTTTTTCTTGAAAATGTAGAGGGTCAATAATTCTGTATTCAGCCACTATATAGAGAGCAAAAAGGTTATTTGTACTAAAAAAAGAAAGTACTGTTGATGTAAAACAAAGAGAGGAGCCTTCTGGTATACGAAGCGGAGTTCATAGTCACCTTAGCAAGGCAGAGGCCGCGGCACATGGAATATTATTATGTCTTGAAACTTTGTTTACATAACAACTTTATCTCAAGCACTCAGTTGTCAGATTTGCTCGGATCCTCATCACTCAGCCACAGCGGCATTCATCATAAAGCTGTGTCCTGTGTGTCAATACCCACAGAAAAGCTTATTTCTAGGAGGAATTGATAATAGGTTTAGAAAAATAAAATCACATTTTTGTCAATAATTTTATGTTTTCCATTGTAGTCTCCTCAAATTGACACTAATATTTTCTTATATGTTAATATACTGTAGATATTAGCTTCTTACGTCCCAATATGTTGAACTAGCACCCCCTTTTAGTTAAACATATGAAAGAAGACTACGTCTTTAAAATTGTAATGATGGATTTACAGTGGCATGTAAAAGTTTGGGCACCCCTGGTCAAAATACTTGTTCACAATAAGCATAATTTTGATCTGGGGTGCCCAAACTTTTACATGCCACTGTAAGTAAAGATGTATTTACACCAAACAAAATGCAGCATTAAAAAACACCAGTAGGCTACATACAAGTCCATGGGTGGCATTTTAATGGCCAGTTTAGAAATACCGACCAGAATTCTATGCGCGCTGAACAGTCATTAGCACAATCGTTCCACGCATGTAGACTATCCTCATTATCAACAGCACATCTGTTTTATACAGAACGATGTGCTGCCGATAACGATTATTTCAATACCAACAATAACCACCCAATTACCCAACGAATGAGTATTTGCTGTTAAGTTACGGTCAAATGACTGTTTTCACCACCTGCGAGAAAACCAGTCCGATTATGCTATTGCTAATCACACTCTAATCAGACTATGATCAGAATGTGATCAATGTGTGATCCATTTCTCTCGGAGGTAGAGAGGAGAAATTTAAAAGTTTCTCCACCTTCTCTATATTGTTGGATGTCATGGCCCCGTCGGGATCAATGGCTTTTATAGGCCATGTGGGGTCGTAATATCGTGGGTTAACCTTCATTTTTCGGGCACTCCATCCATTATTGTGTGGATGGGTTTTACCCCTCTTTTCTAGAGGGCCACCTGGACATCTGGAGCTTTCTCTTGCTATACCCTTGTTGGAGACTGTGGTCTATGGGACATACTTGATTATTGGGTGTTATCATCTCACCCTCCTTAGCGACTCATGACTTTTATGGCCTGGTCTGATCCGGTTTTGGATCGACATTCTGCATTTCTATTCTGCGGGCCTTTGGAAGAACTTTGTTTTTCATATGACTATGCGAGTTTTCGCATTTTGCCGGCAATTAAATGGGGTGGTCTGTGGTTTTATCTTTCATGACACCCATGTACCTGCTGGTTTTGTTTGTGACCGTTGTTCATTGTGTCTTTCTCCATCCGGGCCCCTTTTGGCCATTGCTCCCATACTATTAGCACCCTGATGGATTGGGGATGTTGCCAATCGGGTGTGATCATTATGTGGAGTAGCCTATGATCTCTCAATAATGCCGGTTTCAGTATGAGTTAGGGAGGTTTACACTTATGGACTGTACGTCAAATACATATTAAATACATATTGGATACTTACCCTTGCAACTATCTCTTCAGTTTCTCTCCGTTTGGTCTACAGCATAGCTATTGTACTCTGGGTATTATGATTTTTATCATTCTTTATCCCTTTATCTATGGGGATTCTCCCCCATTATCTAGTGGATATTTATTTTGGGAACCATCATATATTGTTTCCCACATTAGGGAGCTTCTATAGTTTTTTGTTCCAATCTTCTATGATCCCCTTTTTGGGGATACAATAATTAGCTACGATTTATCGTGCAATATTTCATATGGTCCTTTACTTTTGTGGCCTGTTATACCCATTTTTAATGGGTTACTTTTAGTCTTCACCTCCTTCTTATGATATAGATTATTGACATTTGGTATTCTCTGCCTCCCTGAAATATGGAGAACTTCTTGGGGCTCATATCTGGATCTCTGTGATTTCTACTACATTTATTGTCCTATTCATTATTGCTAATAAAGGATTTACTT
>JARQOD010000003.1:363501350-363619258 GCA_033576555.1 Oophaga sylvatica
TCTGCATGCTGTATAGTTTAATGCATTACCTGTGGAGCGCTCACGGCAGTCTCAAAAGCATTCACTCTATGCAAAACGCAAATCAGAGTGTCAGAGTGCACCAACCGAGAGAGCCAAATGTAGGGTAACTGGCAGTATTTTATATACATGCTGCTGGGACTTATTTACATGGCTGATACTTTTATGTAAAAGATTGCTAATACTATGTACTGCAACTACTCTATAAGGAACATGATCTGTTCTAGCCCCGTAGTAATGAAATGAGTAAAAAAGGACGGTGAAGATGCAGCTCGAGTAATACACTCACACTCGGCTTCCACTTTGCTGCTGCACTGCAGACAATTAGAGACTGCATTGTTGCAAAAAACCATGACAATTTGTACTTCAAAGCATTGCAGTTTTCAATTGACAGTAGATAACTTTTTTTTACTACAAAATTGTAGCTATAAGGCTCTGTTCACACGTTGCATTTTTGATGCAATTTTTTATGCAAATTTTAAGCTGCTTTTTACAGTACCAGCAAAAGCTATGAGATGTCTGAAATCTCATGCACACACATTTTTTTTTTCCTGATTGATTTGGAAAACATCTGTGTTATTGGAAACTGCAGCATCACTTCTTTCAGCGTTTTTGCAGCATTTTTCCACCCATACAAAGCAATGAATAAGGCCAACAACGCAGCAAAAAAATGTAGGTATCAGGTTTTTTTTGGTGCAAAAACCTAAGGAAGTTGCATCATGTTTTTTTGGGAGGGCACTAAAAACATTATCAGCAAAAAAAGCCGCAAATAGGAAAACAGCAAAAACACAGCAAAACCTGCTTTTTGTAAGCCGCTTCTTTATTATGAAGAGAGCAGGTTTTGCCTGCAGAAAAAAACACATAGCAAAAATGCAATGTGTGAGCATCGCCATAGATGTAATATTTCACTAGATTTTTTCAGCTCCATCTGAGAGCTCCATGATATAGCAGAGATCCTGATTCTTGCAATGTATCACTTACTGTGCTGTCTCTGTAGTTTTGATAAAATCACTTTTCTCTGCTGAAGATCTCTGAATGTTGAGCTCTGTATAACCTCGCCCACACCAATGATTGACAGCTGTGTACACTGTGCATAGGCAGAAAGCTGTCACTGGTGAGAGCTGGGTTACACAGAGCTCAAGACTATGGAGAACTACATGGCAGCAGGTTTACTCCCCCTGATTAGACAATGATTTTATAAAAAGTACAGCAAAGAGCCCAGTAAGTGGCACATCTCTGGAATCAGGATCTCTGACCCGTACAATATTCTGCTCTCAAATTATAGGGAATTTTTCACCAGGCTTTTGCTATTAACGCCGGGGACACACCGTACAAAAATATGGACCGTATTGTACGGCCGTATTACGCCAAAATGTTGCAGGCACAACAATCCGTATTTCATTCATTTTCAGGGTGCGGCTGCGTATTTTGCGCATGTAAGCATCCGTATGCAATCCATATGGCATCCGTATAGCGTATTTTTGTCGCCGCCTTGCAAATTGGACATTTAACGGTTTTTAGGCCTGAAACTCATTCAAATCATCATCAGCAAGGCTATTTATTGCCTCTGCATCCGGTTGCAACCCCCAATCTTGCCATTTTTGAGGTCTGCTTGTGTTGGAGGGCTGCTGCTTGTTTGCCAACATGTCTGACACTCTTAAGTTCTCCCAAACTGATCGAGTGTTGTCCAACTGTGTTTTGTGCTGCCGCTTTGGCCAGCCTTACCCAGTGATCGCTGATCCGCGAAGGAGGAGGCGAATGTGGGCTTTTCCGCATTTGAGGCAACGACTCAATAAAGCCCATTGTTACTGGCTGTATGCTTGCCTGCAGACTCTTCTATATTATTTTGACCAGTTTTGTCTGATGACCATTCCCAGATTTGAAGTTTTGAGGGAGATTGTGCGGCCAGGGATCACCTAGCAGGATTCCGAAAGCTATCTCTGCACAGGAGCGACTTCTCCTTACGCAACCATCTGGATTTCTTACCTACATACTGTCTATTGATGATGTTTTTTACCACCAGTTTCCATTTACCCTTATGGCAGTTGCAGAAATATCCTCATAATCTAGGCCATATATCACCTTGAAATACCTGAACAATGATGTGAATATTGACAGAGGAAAATGGTACTTGGCCTACATTTAACTTATGATTGTTTTGACATTCAGTCATGTAGGGGTTATGTATTGTGTGTTTGTTAAACCTTTGTGCATGTGCATTGATTGTTCTCTGTACATTGGGTTACTTGTAGGTTCTTAACTACTGGCATATCCTACTCCATCTGCATTTTTGGATTGGGACGTCCAACATCTCTGCCATTGTTCGTGATTAGGGTTGAGCATTCCGATACTGCAAATATCGGGTATCGGCCGATATTGGCTGTATCGGAATTCCGATTCCGAGTTCCGATATTTTCGTCATATCGGATACCGGAATCGGGATTGTCACTGTCACTGTCAGTGTCCGTCGGTCGGGTCTGTCAGGAGTCAGCGGCACTTACCTGGCAGAAGATCTCCGGCGGTCACGTCCTGGACTGCTTCATGGCCGCCATCATCTTTCCCCGGCGGTCACATGCAGTTTCTCGCGATAACTGCAGTGACTGCTGGGTAATCCCGGCCGTAAAGCAGTCAGTCCGATGACGTCACCGCCGGGGAAGCAGGTAATCAGCTGTGCTGCGTCGCGATGACAGGCTCTGCCTGTCATTGCGATGTAGCAGAGCTGGATCGTCGTGGGACACTCGTTACTATGGACTGCGTCGGACAGGTGGTATACTGTTGGTTTGTTTTTTTTCTTTTTTTACAGGAGATCGATGGCGTCGCAGGAATGAGTGTATAATAAAATTAATGAAAACTGTGTTGTCTCTTTTATTTCATTAAAAGACTTTTTCTTGCTTTGTCTTTTTTTTATACATTTAATAACTTTGGGATTAATAATGGATCGGTGTCTTATTGACACCTCTCCATTATTAACCGGGCTTATTGTCACCGTGCAATCAACGGTGACATTAACCCCTTATTACCCCACTTGCCACCGCTACAGGGCAGTGGGAAGAGCGGGGTAAAGTGCCACAATTGGCACATCTTTTGATGTGCCAAATGTGGGGCTGCTGTAGCCTGGTATTATCAGGCTGTTGAGGGCCAAAATCCATGGGCCTTGACAGTCTTTTAATACCAGGCCGCAGCAGTCTGCATTTTACTTGGCTGGTTAACAAAAATAGGGGGACCCCTACGCCGTTTTTTTTTCGAGGGGATCCCCTATTTTTGTTAACCAGCCAAGCTAAGCAGACTGCTGTGGCCTGGTATTATCAGGCTTGCAAGGTCCATGGATATTGGATTCTTACCAGCCTGAAAAACCAGGCCTCAGCGGTCTGCTTCATCTGGCTGGTTAACAAAAATAGGGGGGACCCCACGCCAATTTTTTTCGAGGGGATCCCCTATTTTTGTTAATCAGCCAAGATATGCAGACTGCTGTGGCCTGGTATTATCAGGCTGGCAAGGTCCATGGATCTTGGCTCCTTAACAGCCTGAAAATCCAAGCCTCAGCGGTCTGCTTCATCTGGCTGGTTAACAAAAATAGGGGGGACCCCACGCCAATTTTTTTCGAGGGGATCCCCTATTTTTGTTAATCAGCCAAGATATGCAGACTGCTGTGGCCTGGTATTATCAGGCTGGCAAGGTCCATGGATCTTGGCTCCTTAACAGCCTGAAAATCCAGGCCTCAGCGGTCTGCTTCATCTGGCTGGTTAACAAAAATAGGGGGGACCCCACGCCATTTTTTTTCGAAGGGAACCCCTATTTTTGTTAATCAGTTCCCTCTGACGTCACTGATGGTGTCCCTGGCTGACCTGAAGTGAAAGTGGAAAGCAATCAAGCTTTCCACTTCCTCTCCTGTCAGCCAGGAGAGGAGCTCATTCATTTGGGGGTTTACAGTGAGGCTGCAGCATTAGCTGCGTTCCCTGCAGTAAACATTAACCCTTTCTGAAGGATTACACCGTGGGACCTGACTGTGCATGGGATAGGTAAGAATAATTTTGCTTTATTATTTTATTTTTATTACAGGAAATGGTTTTAGCAGGTAAATAAAATATGGTCAAAAACTGTGATTATTTCATTAAACTTCTTTTTTATTAAAGTGTGTGTGTTTGATTTTTCTTTCATACAATAGGATTAATAATTGATAGTTGTCTAATTGACAGCTCTCAATTATTAACCTGGCTTAAAGTGACCTTTCAATTGCAAGGTCATTTTAACCCCTTATTAACCCATTCGCCACCGCTACAGGGCAATGGGAATAGACGGGCAAAGTGCCAGAAAGGGCAAATCTAATTAGAGATTTGCCCTTTCTGGGGTGTCTGGGGCAGATTTTAGTAGCCGGGGGGGCAAAAATAATGGTCCCTCTCTGGGCTATTATTATCTGCCCCCACTCACTGGCTTTGTCTGTCTGGTTGCGAAAATAGGGCGGGAGCCCACGCATTTTTTTTCAGCAATTTTACACCTCAATATATATATACATGTCATTGAGTTTGTGACACATATATATATATATATATATATTTATAGTTCATACACTTCTACATAGTATAATAGCCGCTAATTCAATTGCCGGCTTTTGTGAAAATGCAGAACCCGACATGAAATGACACTTGGTTTACATAGAGTTAACCATGTCTTTTCATGTAGTTTGATATCTGATTTGCACAAACAATTACATGAGTGTAAGTGTGCAAAATTTCACACCTGTAGGGGTTAATTAAAGGTGTAAATTCGTAGCAAAAAAGTCCATTTTTTTTACAACGAATTTACACCTTTAATTAACCCCTACAGGTGTGAAATTTTGCACACTTACACGCATGTAATTGTTTGTGCAAATCAGATATCAAACTACATGAAAAGACATGGTTAACTCTATGTAAACCAAGTGTCATTTCATGTCGGGTGCTTCTGTCTTTTCACAAAAGCCGACTTTACCCGGCAATTGAATCAGAGGCTATTTTACTATGTAGAAGTGTATAAACTATAAATATATGTATATATATATGTCACAATGACATGTATATATATATATATATATATATGTATTCTATGTGTGTATATTTAGTGTTTACAAGGAAAGAAAGAGGTTTTTTTAGTTACGATATTTTGTTCCCATAGACTTACATGGGACTTCCGGTATCGGTATCGGGTATCGCCGATATTTTAATGGTATCGGCGATACCATTCCGATTCCGATACTTTTGGATATCGGAAAGTATCGCTCAACTCTATTCGTGATACATGCTCACAACTGTGTTACACACTTCATCAACTGCTGATGGCTGAGCCAAAGATGGAAGAGTGAAAGAGGATTTACAGGGGATTTGAGGACCAATGCAACTTCCCATATTCTCATAGTCTCTGTCTGGTTTTAATGGTCATAACACATATGTTGGTGGTTGAGTACAAACAACTTATGAAAAAAGAGTCAAAACGTTTTATAAAAAGAAATATTTATATATGCTAACTGGAACTTGAGGTAGTGACTACCATAATTGCTTCATATGGTATATGTCTTCACAGCACAATAGTGTAAATGTGCAGTCTTACACAAGAACCAAAATAAGGCATGACAACATTACAAATTGTCCCATACACCATAGTATATAAAGGCAAAAAGCTATAGTGAATATGGGTATGGCTGATCATATGTCACCCATATGTTTGACAAGATTATACTACCAATATGCAGTAGCCAACATGGAGTGAAATGTAATGTAACCAAATAACCAACTTTCACTACCACTAGTGAGCACCATATCTGCCCCATATGGTTAGGTTCTAAGACTAGACTAATGCAATGATGCATTAGCCAACAATTTTTAACAGGGATGGGGACAAAATAAACATTGGTAGAAATTATAATATCTAACGAAATAATAATATCCCACATACCACCAGCTAAGTACCATATGGTATTTGTAGGCATTCAGATTAGTGCAAATATGCGTTACACAACATGGTGTTAAAATAAATGATCAAAAATAACACATTTCTTGCAATAGGAGCAGATAATAAAAATAATAGACGTTGACTATGCCTAGTAAACAGCATATTGCTAGCATATGTTGTTTACAGGCAGCTATATTACTGCTAATGTCTTACACACAAGAGGAGGTTAAAGTAAATATTAAACCATTACGAATAGGTTTTTCAATCATAAAATATAACTTACATACAAAATCACAGCTGGTGGTATGTGGGTGGTGGGGTTGGCGGCTTCCCAGCATCTCTTTGTGGTTGGCTTGGATCACCACCTTGACCATCACCCAGTTGGGGTAGATTTTCAGGCCCCTGAGCTAACATCTGGTCATGGTCAGGTTGGTGTGTGGGCACATTGCCATACAGATAAGGGAGATTATATTCCTGTGTAAGATGATACCCACGAGACTCATACCCCCCAATATGACCATGTTGTCCACATCCAGGTTGGGACCAGCCTGCAACACTGGATCTGTACAAGTGGTCATATTGGGATGTCGGATTATAGGTAGCCATTTGACCCTGTTGTTGCCAACGTTGTTTCAGTGGGGGAATGGGTAGAGGTGTAGGCGCCCGTGCAGGAGGATCATCAGATCTGTTGGGAAATGAAGGGGGATTAGAACATGTTTGAGAGGTGAGCCTAAACTGCATATGTGGTATGTGGTGTGATGTATGTACTTACGGCTTGAGATCCAGAATAGTTGCAAGAAAACCCAGCCTGTCTAAGTAAACGTACTTTCGCTTTCTGGGTGCTGCTGACCCGCTCTTGGCCCTCTGCTGGCGTTGGCGCCTGTATTGGTCGCGGCTGCTTCTCCATCTTCTCATAACATCAGCCACTGCAATGAGACATATCATGTAATCATTTAGCTAGCTGGACAAAGCCTAATTATGCTACAGACAAGTTATATAGTCATGGTGGTCTAGTAGGATGTGACTATACTACAAATTTGGCTGATAAAATAAACAAAATGGGGGCTAATTCAGCGCTAGAACTACACTGTGACCGTTAAGAAAATAGTCAAAAAAGCAAGTAACTTACTGATTCGCTGATGCTTCTTGCGTGGGCTGTCACCAAAGTGGGGAAACATCTGCCCACAGATGCGCCTCCATGCCGCCTCTTTGCACGTTCTGCGTAATGTGCATCTCTTTTTTTTTCGGTCCTCTCCTGCAGCAAGTCTCTCAACATGTCCAGATTGATGAGCGTAGGCATCATGGCCGACTCCATGGAGGCGTTCTTCCGGGATGTCTGGCGCTCTTTTTGAGCTAATTTGCATGTGTCAGCTTCCTCCTCCATGTGTTGCACCATTTCCTGTGAGCTGCAGAAGTGTTCCGTATTTCTCGCAAGTCACATGCCTGGTCTGTGTGTAATCCGTTGTTTTCTTGCACCCATAAACTCATTGGCGTACAACGGGCGTAATACGCATACAATCGCAGCATGCTGCGGGTGTCTCGCACCGTAAGATACAGCCGAGAAAAATACGCATGATCAGAGCTGCCCCATAGAGAAGTATTGGTCCGTGTGTAATTCGTGGTTTTCACGCCTCTCACTCGTCCGTATTCCTCCTTAGTGTGACGCCGGCCTAAGAGTAAAACTACATTTAACTGCAATTAGAAACCGCACAAACCTGCATGTTGGCATTGTCGGCTGCATGGTGGGCACACCTTGGCACCTGTTTGGCTAAAGGTTTTTGAACCTAGTCCAAGCTTTCAATGTTAGGCTAGTTTCACTCTTATACAGTGACCCAGTTTGACCTTTATCCTGGCAGTAGTCATCTTTTTCAGACATGTGCAGGAATTATGAGGTGTTGTTTTTGTGCATTTATGAAAAAAATCGTATACTGCCAGACATTGTCTCCATAAAAAAAACATAGTACTTGGTGGAAAGAACTGTATGAGTGTGAACATAGTTTTAGGAAGCACTTATGCGAGCCACACAGCTGTCTCTCTAGACTCCTCCAGACACAGGAACACTCAGTTTGCCTAAGCGTTCCTGTGTTGTCTGAGAGAACTGCTACCAGAGTCTTCTGGAAGTGATTTATCTCCATGTCAAGTAAAACATTTGGACATTGAAATTTAACAGACTGGATCTTTCTTTTCCCCAACATCATCTATCAAAGGAGAGTCTGGATAGAATAATAATCAGCACGGTGGCCCAGTGGTTAGGACTGTTGCTTTGCAGCGCTGGAGTCCTGGGTTCAAATCCCACCAAGGACAACATCTGCAAGGAGGTTGTATGTCCTCCAAATCTTTACGTGGGTTTCAGCTGTAGTCTTTGGTTTCCTCCCACACTCTATAGACATAATGATAGGGAATGTAGTTTATGAGCCCCAAAGGGGACAGTGATGATGTCTGTAAAACGCTGTGAAAATAATGGCTCTATATAAGTGAGTAAAATAAAAAAAGACAAGTTGATTCAATTACCAATGATATTTTTCATACAATGGGATAGGGATCATCTAGTGATACTAATTTTTTAACATTGTGATTGGTTTGTTGAAAAATTGTCACCCCCACAACTGGAGAAAAAGGTCTTTCTGAATATTGGATAATGAAGGATACAGTTTGGGTAGTAATGGCTTAGCTTTTGTCTGAGAACTGAGCATTTCCTGTTCCTGGAGAGTCATCAGGTATTTTAAGTCTATAGGCAGCTAAATTCAGACATAATTTAAACTAAATGCAAGCACTGAGATATATATATATATACTGTATATATGACATACAAGTGCGCACACAGTAACATTACAGCTGTTATGGAAGAATGACACATTTTCCTGGGCAGTCATAAAGCTAGTTATCGGCCTGTGAGTGGTAAACAGATGTAATTGATAACATCCTCTGGGAGAGTGCCATGTGCAGGTTTGTTACACTAACCTTTCAGATCTTTATCATGTGTGTGTGAGTGTGTCATCTTTCACTTTGATCAAGTTACTACTCAAATGCAAACACTGGATCAGTGTGTTTGGATGGGGGAAGGACAGGTGGAATGTAAGAAAAGGTCACCAGGGTTACACCAGAGGTGACCCGAGGTTTTAAGAAAAAACATTCTGCTAGTGATTAAAACCTAGCAAAAAATTAATGTGTTCAATGAGAGTAAAGGCCCCAAAAAAAATTAATGTCACGTGAACCCACTGCTATGGACAGATCGGGCCAACAGACTAATACATATGGAGGTCATCAAGTCTTCCCCAACATCAAAGATCCGACTTGTCTGATTTTAGACTGTGGATCATTTTGTCCTCGTTGCCGCCACAGGAGCCTGACAGTGGATTATCAGAGAACACAGGAGAGCACAGACGAGTGTTTGCTCCTATATATGGAGGAGTTGGGCAAGATAGCTGCTGGCCAACAGCCATCTAAAAAGTATGGGAAGCTTGAGCAATAATGAAGATCATGTGCGGCAGCCTGAAAAATATTTCCAATGGTTGCGGGTTTAGGAGATGGACAGACTATGATGTAAAATAATTGGACTTGTTCACTTAATTTTTTTTGTAAGCATCGCAAATGGAACACTACCAGTGATGATCAAGCAGTGAAAAACTCTAGTGCTCGTTACTTGAATTGAGCACGTTGGACACTCAAATGTGCTCAACTTGAGTAGCGAGCAGAATTGAAATGAATGGGGAACTTGAGCAATTTTTCCGGAGGCTCCTGACTCACGGATTGGTGAGGCCAGAGAGTCTCTCTATGTGTGTGTCTCTCTCTACTGCTCGATACTTGATTGAGCAGTGCCAAGCACGCTCACCCATTTCTAGACACCAGCAAAAAGACCATATTTATTAAAATGGTGCCATCGGGATTAAGTCTCGTATTTGATGGATTTTTCCCTAGATGTAAAGACTAAAGCTCTAATTCCCGGTCATTCAGTACCTCCTTAAACACCAATATTGAAGCTTGTCTCACCAGCGAGTTTTCATAAAATTGATTACTTTCTTTACAGTTCTTTCTATGGCTGCAGCAATACGGATGATGATAGTTCATCATGGTCTGTCTTGTGAGGTCCAAGCAGAAAAAGTTTGAGAAACCCTGCTGTATAGCAAGCACAGATGGAGTCACTGTCTCCTATATGGGTTGACTTGAGTAAAGTATTTGCCCCTTCCCCCTTCCACATATCTAATGTGAATTTATGCAAGGTTTGCCCTTTCTTAAAGCTGCGCAACAAAAGAAGAGAAAGTGGCCTTCATTCCTGTAGCAGATGGAAATAAATGGGCAGCTATCAAGCACCAGAGAAACTAAAGTTAGAATCAGAACCAAAGGAAGCATACCTTTTGTCGTTGAGCAGCTGAAGTCTATGGAAGACTCGGGTTTATTGCTATTGTACTATTTTACATTGTAAATTAATTTTTTTCTTTTAGACAGTTCAGCACTGTGTAGGATACTTGGGGAACATAAGATTTCAGGTTCTGTAGCTAGGTTTCTGCCCCATCATAGCGAGAGTGAGAAAAGTTCACTGCACATGTGAATTGTTAGCACACTGCTAGTATAGTGCTTCTCTTGAAATCCTATTGCCACCTCCATGTTACCCTCTGTTGGCTCCATCTAAGTCAAACTTGGTAAAGGAATCCACTTTCTCATGATGTTTGCCAGACCTACAGTACATCACTTTCAGTCTTGTTTTCCAGATTGGGACATGGGGACATGTGTTTCCCATCCCGCGCTCAGTTGACATGCAGGTTTGTGCTTCTGTTCTCCATCAAGATGACTAAATACTTGCATGTCTTGTCAGATTCTATACTAACTGGCAGCATTTATTCCAAATGCATATTTAATGATTGACTATCTGTATTAAACCACAATTTCACAGCTAGAACGTCTAGAATTTTTCAGAAGTGATATTGCTATCAATAGTTAACTTATTAATTCTATTTTGGCTTGTCTTTACGCCTCAGCACCAATTATGTCTGTGCCTAAAGGAATTTGGGTTTTATAAGGATTCACAATTAGGCTATGTTCACACATTGCGTTTTATTGCTGCTTTCTTTTATGCAAATTTTAAGCTGCATTTTAAAGTACCAGCAATAGCTATGAGATTTACGAAATCTCATACACACACACACACTGGGTTTTTTTCCTGACTGATTTGGAAAACTGCGTTTTGGCAAACTGCAGCATGTCAATTCTTTCAGCGTTTTGTATAGTTTTTTTCACTCATAGAAAGCAATGGGTAAGTGCAAAAAATGCAGGTGTGAGGTTTTGCCGTATTTTTGGTGCAAAAACCTTAAGGAAGTTACATCATGATTTTTGGGGGGGCACTAAACTTTATCAGCATGTACAAGAGACAACAAAAACGCAGCAAAACCTGATTTTTGTAAGTATCATATATACTTGAGTATAAGCCGAGATTTTCAGCCTATTTTTTAGGGCTGAAAGTCCCCCTCTCGGCTTATACTCGAGTCATATACCGGGGGGTCGGAGGGGGAGCGGGATGTCCTATACACTCACCTCCTCCTGGCATGGTCTCTGCAGCCCCTGTTCTTCCACCTTGGTCTCCGGCGCCTGTGTTCAGCCATCAGTGGTACCGCTCATTAAAGTCATGAATATGCACATATTCATGACTTTAATGAGCGGTGCCACGTGACCACTGTAGTTAGGCATAGCGCCGGAGACCGTGGGAGAAGAGGGGCTGCAGAGACCGCTCCAGGAGAGGGTGAGTATATTCCATATTCACCTGTCCCCATTCCACCGCTGCACACCGCTGTGTCCTCGCGTCCTCTAGCTGTGAATGTTCAGGTCAGAGGGCGCGATGACGTGGTTAGTGCGCGCCGCGCCCTCTGCTTGAGCATTCACTTCTGGAGGACCCGGAAGACAGCGGCGCTCAGCTTTGGAACGGGACAGGTGAATATTGCAGGTGCCGGGGCCCTGAGTCAGCGGTGACACCGGCACCTGTCCCCCATAGCGCAACGGTGTCCCCGCCGGCTCTGGACACCGGCACCTGGCCCCCAGCGACAAGAGGTGAGTGTCATTTTTTTCTTTCATTTGCAGCGGCAGCATAAGGGACCTTGTGGCATAATACATGGGGCAGCATATGGGGCATAATACATGGGGCAGCATATGGGGCACAATACATGGGCAGCATATGGGGTATAATCTATGGAGCATCATATGGGGGCATAATACATGAGGCAGCATATGGGGCATAATACATGGGTAGCATATGGGGCATAATCTATGGAGCATCATATGGGGCATGACATGGGGCAGCATATGGGGCACAATCTATGGAGCATCATATGGGGCATAATACATGGAGCAGCATAATGGGCATAATCTATGGAGCATCATATGGGGGCATAATACATGGGGCAGCATATGGGGCATAATACATGGGCAGCATATGGGGCACAATACATGGGCAGCATATGGGGCATAATACATGGGGCAGCATATGGGGCATAATACATGGGGCATAATATGTGGGGTAGCATATGGGGCATAATATATGGGGCATAATATATGGGGCTCCTGATTCAATATGGCTATTCAAAAACATTTAACCTACTTTAATTTTACTTTTATTGGTATCTATTTTAATTTTTGAAATTTACCAGTAGCTGCCTTATTTTCCACCCTAGGCTTATACTCGAGTCGATAAGTTTTCCCAGTTTTTTTGTGGCAAAATTAGGCGGGTCGGTTTATACTCCAGTATATACGGTATCTTCTTTACTGCTTAGAGAGCAAGTTTTGCCTGCAGAAAAAATCGCAACCATAACACGTGTGAACATAGCCTTACATGTGGAAAAACTTTGTACAGGGTCTTCTACTTGTTTAATGTTTTGTTTACTGGTGGTTATACTTTCCCTGTCACTTCCCATCCCCCCATCAGATGCTTTATCCACAGGTCATTGGAGTGTTAATCAGATGCTGAATTGAGTGACAAGAATGCAAGAAGTCTAGGAAGTTTAGTAGCAATCTGTAAAACAAATATTAGAAAGTGAAGCGTAAATTGCACCATGTGTCACTTTCACAGTGAGGGGGAGAATCAGTCAAACTTACATAGTATGCTTGGGTTTATTGCTCTTTCATGATAATTTTTTATATAATTTTTTTTCAAATATTATTTGTCTTTCCTCAAAAAGATATATGTGTAAGTTTGATGTAGTTGATATTATTGTTAAACAGGTCGCTCTTAAACTTTCCAATTTACCTTGTTTCAGTTTCTCAAGATTTAAAGATTTCTATTTGCTGTCAGTGAATCAGATCATTCTTGGTCACTTAATGGCTGAAAACCTATATAGATCTAATGTTTCTCAAAACTTAGGGCTCGATTCATTAAGATTGGTGTTTTGAACTCCAGTCTTAAAAGGATTGTTCAGGACTTTAACACTGATGGCCTATCCTTAGGATAAATCATTGTCTGATCAATGGAGATGCAACAGCCACCGCCTCCGTCAATCAGTTGGTGTCGGCGGCATCCATAACTGATCAATTCCAACTCCGTCGACTGTATAGTGGCCGCAACCTGGTACTGCACATCCGCCCTATAAATTGGCGTTAGATGTGCAGTACCCGGCCGTGACCACTATTCCATTGACGGAGCTTTTCTGGGCACCTGGATCAACACAGGTGCTAGGTGTCGCACACCCACCAATCAGACAATGACCTATCCAAGGGATAGTTTATCAACTTTAAGGTCCCAGACAACCCCCTTAATGAAGGGATCGCTGGAGTAAGATGTGCCTATTTTATTAAGAAGCACATGATGTCTTTTAGACAACAGTGCACCCAACGAGTTTTCCAAGACCAAGACGCTTTTGGAAAATGAAAGCAGTGTTTTTCCTAAGACATCTTTGTTGGCTTTTTTTTCAACATTTTTATAGTGCCTTTTATTTTCAATGTAAACTTTAAATATCAGGCTTGGAAGCCACCCAAACAATGATCATGCTATTTTTAACCACTTCCTGACTATTGAACCTCAAAGCAGTTAAAAGAAGTGAAAAAAAACAGAACAAGAGCACAGCAATATCGTTTTTTACATTGCTGTGCATTATGTTCATTTTTTGTAGCTGTTTTTACCCAGGTTCCAAGCAGAAGTCGCCTGAAAAAGACGTGTGCACACCTTTTGATGATTTAGGCTCATCTTACAACTGCCATGTGCTTCCACAAAAAATATATTTCTGGCATAATTTACACCACTAATATGGTGTCAATTTTGATGAATTTGCTGCACAGGCTTTGCCATGCTCTGACTAGAATAGTTCCACCAACTTTGGCACGCTGGCAGAGATTATCGTAAAAACACCAGAAGATGCAAATTTTTTTTCAACATTTCAAGGTGTTTTATAACAGATTTCTGGCAAATACAACTCTATGATGCATATCTAGCAATCTTCTGATTGTATCAAATCTGGCTGTTATAACTTGAACTGATGCCTTATAGAGATGTTCTTTTTTTTCTCTTACATGAAAAAAAAATCGACTGATTTTTAACATGTGCTGGATGAGTTTTTCATCAGGGCATAATGTCTGTTTTTACCACCAGTATTTTTCTTGCATGGTGAAAGAAAAAAACCTCATACCCATTGCAATAAAAAATGGACAGGATACCGATTCCTTCCATGTGCTTTCTGTGATTGTTCACAGACCCTTAGAATATTATGGGCAATGATCAAAAATGGCCATGTCTCTGTGATTTTTTTTTTCTGTGGAAACACAACCTGTATGAAACATGGACACGCGAAGAGTCCCATAATTATAATAGGTACGTGTTCTACCCATGAATAACATGGACAGAACACACGGGGAACGTGGTAGTCCTTATTGCCAGGATAAGGTTTGTGTAATTGACATTTAAATGCCACCATTCAAATGTAGACAATTTTGTAATGCATGAACAAGCCAGGTCCGCCATAGTAGGAGCTTCTCTTTCATAGGAAAATCGGCAGCAAAAATTGCCTAAATTGGTTTTACGGAGATGTTGAAATCCACCCATTGCAAAGGCTAAAATCTACTGTGACATCTGTAGAGATAATTTAAATGTAATTTTTAGCACTGGTTGTTGATTGATGTTATGGATTTTCTTAGCAATGTGTACATGGAATTTCTTAGAATGACATTACTACCACAATGTGCAGCAGTAATTCTGCAAATACTCCCTATGTGCACATAACCTAAATGCTATATTGTTTTTCTTATCTTCAACTCCGGTAAATGTCTCAAAGGCGTTTGTGAATAGTTCTAGTCATACTACATTATAAGGAAAGTATAATGTAGGTTCAGAAGCCCTGTAGGCGAAATACATATTCAACACAGAATAATCACAACCAGTAGACACTAAACTGGATAAACACCTTAGCATTAGCATAACCCACAACTTCTTGAGAAATGTCAGCCGGCCCTCGAATGCACTGCAACCAATTAGAGAAAATGACTGGCTGCTATTGTCTGCACGTGTTTTGCGGGAACCTAATTGCTCCGTAATTTATACTCAAAGTTGTGTTTATTTTCCATATACATTTAGTGAGAATAATAGTTTGCATTTATAAAGTCTCACCATGCCCAGCTTGTGGTCTGAATAGCCCAGCGCCGCTCCTCCAGTTTAGTCTTATGTGTCTTTCTAAATGTCTCATGTCACAGAATAATTATGTAATTTGTAAGAAAAGCACACTTTAAGAAAACACTTCCTCAACCAAGAATTTGTTTGTGTAATTAGAATTTGTGCGGTAATTTGCATCTTTTGGTTATGAAAAATAGTCTCACAGCACCCACTGCGATGTCTATTAGTTCCGTGTGGCACAAGGAACTCATTGAGGTTTATTAGTACTAAGTGTGGAGAATGTTATTATTTCGCTATATAGATACAGTTATCGAATTGTGGCTTCTTGGTTTTAGAATTGTGAATTTTAGTTTGCAATCTTTCGGTTAGAAGTTTCTCCCCATTGTGCAAAAATGAAACTTTTTATCAGTTTGATATAACAAGTCTGCTCAGGCTTTTATTGTACTTTAATATTGGCAAGATTACTCATACATTTTTAAAATCCCATAGCTATATTCAGAGTTGAGCTACCTTACCACCAAAAACAGCATAAAGCAAACCAAATTCACGTTAAAAGGGTTGCTCCTCTACTTTTGTACAGTACAGACCAAAAGTTTGGACACACCTCATTTAAAGATTTTTCTGTATTTTCATGACTATGAAAATTGTAAATTCACACTGAAGGCATCAAAACTATGAATTAACACATGGGGAATTATATACTTAACAAAAAAGTGCAACAACTGAAATTATGTCTTATATTCTAGGTTCTTCAAAGTAGCCACCTTTTGCCTTGATTACTGCTTTGCACACTCTTGGCATTCTCTTGATGAGCTTCAAGAGGTAGTCACCGGAAATGGTTTTCACTTCACTGGTGTGCCCTGTCAGGTTTAATAAGTGGGATTTCTTGTCTTATAAATGGGGTTGGGACCATCAGTTGTGTTGTGCAGAAGTCTGGTGGATAGACAGCTGATAGTCCTACTGAATAGACTGTTAGAATTTGTATTATGGCAAGAAAAAAGCTAAGTAAAGAAAAACGAGTGGCCATCATTACTTTAAGAAATGAAGGTCAGTCAGTCCGAAAAATTGGGAAAACTTTGAAAGTGTCACCAAGTGCAGTTGCAAAAACCATCAAGTGCTACAAAGAAACTTGCTCACATGAGGACTGCCCCAGGATAGGAAGACCAAGAGTCACCTCTGCTTCTGAGGATAAGTTTATCCGAGTCACCAGCCTCAGAAATCGCTGGTTTACAGCAGCTCAGATTAGAGACCAGGTCAATGCCACATAGAGTTCTAGCAGCAGACACATCTCTACAACAACTGTTAAGAGGAGACTTTGTGCAGCAGGCCTTCATGGTAAAATAGCTGCTAGGAAACCACTGCTAAGGACAGGCAACAAGCAGAAGAGACTTGTTTTGGCTAAAGAACACAAGGAATGGACATTAGACCAGTGGAAATCTGTGCTTGGTCTGATGAGTCCAAATTTGAGATCTTTGGTTCCAACCACCGTGTCTTTGTGCGACGCAGAAAAGGTGAACAGATGGACTCTACATGCCTGGTTCCCACCGTGAAGCATGGAGGAGGTGGTGTGATGGTGTGGGGGTGCTTTGCTGGTGACACTGTTGGGGATTTATTCAAAATTGAAGGCATACTGAAACAACATGGCTACCACAGCATCTTGCAGCGGCATGCTATTCCATCCGGTTTGCGTTTAGTTGGACCATCATTTATTTTTCAACAGGACAATGACCCCAAACACACGTCCAGGCTGTGTAAGGGGTATTTGACCAAGAAGGAGAGTGATGGGGTGCTACACCAGATGACCTGGCCTCCACAGTCACCAGACTACAGGTCTAGCTCACCCCAATCGAGATGGTTTGGGGTGAGCTGGACCGCAGAGTGAAGGCAAAAGGGCCAACAAGTGCTCAGCATCTCTGAGAACGCCTTCAAGATTGTTGGAAGACCATTTACGGTGACAACCTCTTGAAGCTCATCAAGAGAATGCCAAGGGTGTGCAAAGAACTCATCATAGCAAAAGGTGGCTACTTTGAAGAACCTAGAATATAAGACAATTCAGTTGTTACATGCTTTTTTGTTAAGTATATAATTCCACATGTGTTAATTCATAGTTTTGATGCCTTCAGTGTGAATTTACAATTTTCATAGTCATGAAAATACAGAAAAATCTTTAAATGAGAAGGTGTGTCCAAACTTTTGGTCTGTACTGTATATATAATAGATTATCAAAATTCCAACCCTTAGTGTGTCTGGGATGCCTTTACTGACAGCTCAGTCGTCCTGTCTGGCACAGGGGCACGGTGAAGCTGTCAGTATTTTGATTGACAGCTCAGTGTCAAGTCTGGTACAGGGGCGTGCTGAACTGTGTGTTTTGATTGACCGCTCAGCCGTCCAATCTTAGACTGGGAGGTGCTGGCTGTCTTCAGGTTTTCATTGTCCCAGTTGATTGCCTGGCTTCTTAGCTTGGCTGTTAGTACCAGACCTCTGGCAGACATAGCTTCAGCTAAGTGTGGTTAGTTTACTTTGTGCCTTGTATTCTGCTTGAGGATCTTTTATTGCCTGACCTTAGACACCATTCTGGCTCTCAGTCTGTTTATCCCCTTTGTTCTGATCCGCTATCCTCCTGCTATTTTAAACCCAGACCGTTACCTGACTACACCTCTGTCTCTTCCCTCTGTATATGACATACTTTCGTGGCCTTTGACCTTGAACTCCTTGAATATCCTGACTCAATGATTCGGTGTCACAATCATCAATATCAGATAAGTGGGGTCCAACAACTGGGGGTACCCTGATGATGAGCTGCCAGACGTAAGTAGTTGTAGAGCTGAACAGCCCAACTCTCAGCTAGATAAGTCCTCAAAATAAAAGTGGTGGAACAAGCAAAATGATTACCATACTACTGCTCATTCCAAATTGTAATAAATTATTAGAAAGGCATTTATGTTCTGCAAGGACATACAGAGATGTAATCAAGGGCACTTATTTAGAATATATCTATAACTACTCCCTTCTAATTGTCAATGTCATGTGCCACTGATAGCTTGACTTGGAGCTATCTGGGACGGATCACCATTGATGTAGGCACCTCAGCCAAATCATTTATTAATGATTAAAATGCTCATTGGAGAATGGAATGACATTGTTCTCAGCAGCACACCATCCTAATCTATTGCCTATCATTCTTGTGCATGGGACGCATATTCTGCCTGTCTAAACAGGCTGCTAAACAACCACCAATCAACAAACATTTAGCCGATCAACTGTAATGTTTGGTCGCATGTCGTGGAGTGTAAACCTGCCTTTACAGCTTGTTTGCCATGTTGGATGCAAGTTCTTGTTCAACCAGGAGATAAGTTTAAGCTTTTCTGTTGTTTATCTCCATCTCCCATTGGCAAAAAAAATGAAGGCTGTTTTACTGCCTAGAGTGTCTAGGAAGAGCCCGTGTGCATTTGACCCTTATGCCTTTTCTAGGACAGTAGACTGGGCGTAATAACCCTGCAAGGACACTGGATATAGTAAAGGGACTCTGTCACCCCATTTTTCGTATATCAACTGCAGCCACCACCATCAGTGGCTTATCTACAGCATTCTGAAATGCTGTAGATAAGCCCCCGATGTAACCTGAAAGAAGAAAAACAGGTTATATTATACTTACCCGGGGGTGGTCCGATGCGGTCCGGTCCGATGGGTGTCGCGCTCCGGATCCGGCGCCTCCCATCTTCTAGCGATGACATTCTCCTCGCTTCTGTCGCGCTTTTGTGCAGGCGTACTTTATCTGCCCTGTTGAGGGCAGAGCAGAGTACTGCAGTGCGCAGGCGCCAGGAAAGGTCAGATAGGTCCAGCGTCTGTGCACTGCAGTACTTTGCTCTGCCCTCAACAGGGCAGTTAAAGTACACCTGCGCAGGACCGCGCCAGGAGCAAGGAGGAGGACACCATTGTTAGAAGATGGGAGGCACCGGCCATGGACCTGCAACGCCCATCGGACCGGACCCCATCGGACCTGACCGCATCGGACCGCCCCCTGGGTGAGTATAATATAACTCGTTTTTCTTATCTTTCAGGTTACATCAGGGGGGCTTATCTATAGCATTACAGAATGCTGTAAATAAGCCCCTGATGGCGGTGGCTGCAGCTGATATACTAAAAATGGGGTGACAGATTCCCTTTAAGATTCTGCTACTACCAACTGAATTTTTGTGGCTATTTTTTTTTTAAAATAGTGTGCTGGAGAGAATAATATAAGTGCCTGTGAGAAAAGTGGAGTTTTAAAACGGATGTATCAATTATAACAGCACGAGCATAAAATTATGGGACAATTCATCAAACCATTGTCGGCAGGTAAATAACTGTTTGAAATGTTACAAAAGTTTTGTGCAACTTGTAGTTCTCATGTAGGATAGCAAATTCATCACAAGTGATATCAAAAAAGTTATGACAGAAATGTGCATAAAAAATGCATCAAATTCATTAAGAAGCTGTAAGGTGAGTTGGTCAGTGGTCACCTGGCAGCTCTAAAATGGCTACCACGACCAATCTTGGCTCAAGCTACTGCGTTTCCAGATGCCCTGGCCTACACCCTTTGCAGGGATTTGGACTTACACGAGGGTCACAGAGTCAGCTGCTGTGGGGTGAAGCAAGCTGGCATGAAGCTTCATCAGGTAACCAGGTTAAAACCAAAAGGGCAGCAAAGGTACAAAATCGTCAGGAGAAGCATCAATAAACAAGCAGAGGTCAAAACAGGAAAGCACAAATATAACATGATCAAAAACCACAGACCTGAAGTAGGGAAGCACAAAGCTATTTCTGGCAACTTCCAGCCATAAGCTGGAAGCTTAAGTAGGGTGTGGTACTTTCTAATTGGCTGGAGCATGGAGCTGATTATTCGAGCTGAACAGTACATACTCCAAGAATCCAAGGCAACAGGTATCTTCCACATAAAAAATTTTTATTAGCACCAGTGTACACACAGGAAAATTAGCAATGTTTTGGCCATGCAGGGCCTTTGTCAACTTGACAATGCACTTTTTGTCTCTTGGCTTGACAAAGGCCCTTTGTGGCTGAAGCATTGCTAACTTTTCTGTGTGTACACTGGTGTCCATAAAAATAATTTTTGTGGAAGGAAGATACCCGGTGCCTTGGATTCTTGGAGTACATGCAATTTTTACAACCTAGTGGAGAGGTTGTACCAAGTCTGCACAGGACGCAGAGTGGTGCATGGGATACACCCTATATTGATCCAGCTGAACAGTACAAACACACTACCAGACTGGATAGCACTGCAGGTCCCAGCCATCCAAATTTAAGTGGCTGGACAGAGCCTTTTAGTTCCAACGTCTTTTCTATCACCAACGCCTCCCACAGAATGGATATGGTGGTTTCGGCAACAATAGGAGGCGTTGCAGGTGAAGGTCTTGGTTTCGATGCGACAGATGCCTCTTACACTACTGCAGTCTTAATCAAGCCTGGTGTGTAAAACATGAATCAGCGTTTGTAGATATAGAACATTACAGTGGAAGACACGTATACATCAAGGTTATACAATAATACACTTCGAGGTAATGTACTTTATTGAAGCATAAACAAAAAATTTAAGGCAGTTTCTATCTAACGATATGAATGGAAAATAAACATATTTTCTATGAACAGTAATGTGCGCCACAGGTAACATTAGTAACTAATCTGTCATGTAAGCCCTACGGTCTAGGGACAGATTTGGAAAGCAACAGGAACTGAGAGCTGGAGCCAGGTCGCCTCTAAGCCTCCTGAATAAAAGATGAAGCACAGCTTTGTGTATTTGTTATGTGAACAAATATATAACATAATATTTTATTTATCAGCAGCGCCAGCCGGAAATTTCCACTTGTTATGTAGACATATATTGTTACCACTCCGAACACTTGTTGAGTTTGTCAGTCCTGTTGTGTTTTCGTATATCAGGATAAAACTGTTTTGAGAATGAGATTCTTCTCAGTAAGCAAGTACCGTATATACTCGTGTATAAGCCGAGATTTTCAGCCCATTATTTAGGGCTGAAAGTCACCCCTCTCGGCTCATACGTGGGTCATATACTGGGGTCGGCGGGGGAGAGGGAGCGGAGGTGTCGGATCATACTCACCCCTCCGCCGGCGCGGTTTCTGCAGCCCCCCTGCTTCTCCCACGATCTCCGTCTCCTTCCTGCAGCGGTCACATGGCACCGCTCATTAAAGTCATGAATATGCACATATTCATGACTTTAATGAGCTGTGTGACCGCTGTAGGAAGGAAGAGCTGCGCAGACCGCCGGGAGAAGTGGAGACGCTGCAGAGAGAGACGCGCCGGTTAAGGGGTGAGTATAGCGATATTCACCTGTCCCATTCCACCACTGCGCGCTGCTCCGACCTCCTCGTCCAACTCTGAATGTTCAGGCAGATGGCGCGATGATGACGTTAGTGCGCGCCGCGCCCCCAGCCTGATCATTCACTGCCGAGGACCCGGAAGCGGGAGCAGTGCAGCGGTGGGGCAGTCCGGTGACAGGTAAATATCTCAGGTGCCGGGGTCTTGAACCAGCGGTGACACCGGCACCTGTCCCCCATAGCGCGCCAGTGTCACCGCCTGCTCAGGACATCGGCACCTGGCCCCCAGCGATGAGAGGTGAGTATGTCATTTTTTTTGCAGCAGCAGCGCGGCAGCATAAGGGACATACTATGGGGCATAATCTGTGGAGCATATGGGGGCCTAATCTGTGGAACATATGGGGGTCTAATCTGTGGAACATATGGAGGCATAATCTGAGAAGCATATGGGGGCCTAATCTGTGGAACATATGGGGGCATAATCTGTGGAACATATGGGAGCCTAATCTGTGGAACATATGGGGGCCTAATCTGATGAGCATATGGGGGCCTAATCTGTGGAACATATGGGCATAATCTGTGGAACATATGGGGGCCTAATCTGTGGAACATATGGGGGCATAATCTGAGGAGCATATGGGGGCCTAATCTGTGGAACATATGGGGGCATAATCTGTGGAGCATATGGGGGCATAATCTGAGGAGCATATGGGGGCCTAATCTGTGGAACATATGGGGGCATAATCTGTGGAGCATATGGGGGCCTAATCTGGAGCATACGGGGCATAATCTGGAGCATATGGGGGCATAATCTGTGGAACATATGGTGGCAAATCTGTGGAGCATATGGGGGCCTTATCTGTGGAACATATGGGGGCATAATCTGTGGAGCATATTGGGCATAATCTGTGCAGCATATGGGGCATAATCTGTGGAACATATGGGGGCCTAATCAGCATATGGGGCCTAATTTGTGGAACATATGGGGGCCTAATCTGTGCAGCATATGGGGGCCTAATCTGTGGAACATATGGGGGCATAATCTGTGGAGAATATGGGGGCCTAATCTGTGGAGCATATTGGGCATAATCTGTGCAGCATATGGGGGCATAATCTGTGGATCATATGGGGGCATAATCTGTGCAGTTTATGGGGGCCTAATCTATGGAACATATGGGGGCATAATCATTTTTCACCCTAGGCTTATACGTGAGTCAATAAGTTTTCCCAGTTTTTTGTGGCAAAATTAGGGAGGTCGGCTTATACACGGGTCGGCTTATACATGAGTATATACGGTATTTATTTTATAGACATGTGGTTCTACTTCAACTGCTCAATCATTTTTGTGTTCAAGAATCCAGGAAACTGACATATTGTTGAAAATTCCTTTTTTTCTAACAATTTTTTATTGATATTTTAAAAGAATAATACATACTCAAATACAAAATTCCGGTTATTGACCAATGTTTTGAACTGTCAATAAGATGTTCAAATCAATGTTTAATAAGAAAGAAAAAGAAAGGATGAAGAGGATGGGTACAAGGGGAGGGTTTGAGGAATGTGTTAGGCCACATTCACACATTCAGTATTTGGTCAGTATTTTATATCAAAATTTGTAAGCCTAAACCAGGAGTGGAACAATCAGAGCAAAAGTATAATAGAAACACGTCACCACTTCTGTATTTATCCTGGTTATGGCTTACAAATACTGATGTAAAATACTGAATGTATGAACATGCCTTATGGTCATGACTTTATCAGGAGTCAAGGAAGTTGGTTGTGGCATAGACATCCTAGGGGTCCCAGGTCTATGCAAATTTGTCCAGGATGTTGAGGTAGGCTGTAAGGAGCTCTTGTGAGTGGACTTCCTTCAGGCGCCCATCTAAATCTAGATGAGATGGGGGCTGTTTCTAACCTTTTGCTATCAGAGACGTGGTGGCTGTACAAATGTATTGGGACAGCCTGGCCAACTTTTTATCCAGTCTCCTGGGGGGGAACAGTCAGTAAGTAATTTAGGGTGTCCAGTGGAAGGTGATTGGAAAAGCGACCACATTCAGACTTGCTACATTTCCTGCTTTTCTCAACGTTCTATTGAGAGAAGATGAGAATCATATTGGCACACTTGTAGTCATGTGATGACCACTCAAACAAGAGTTTGGAATTCTAGCAGTGTGCACATTGTCATAGTTATCTGCAACAGGCATTGCAGTAATTTAGGTTTCGTTCAGAAAAATCCTTTAAAGTATTTGCTAGGTGATCATATGGTATGAAAAACAGCTACCAAATATTTTTTTTAAGTCATCAATTAGACCTCTTCTCTGTCTCATGTTGGATCATCCATGCTTCTCTACACCTTGACAGATATTCTTCATCGGTCGTTGAAATAATGCAATAATAATGTAATTATGCCTAGTGGTCAAACATCAAATTAAAAATGCTTGTTCTTAGTATTTTTTTATGCAGGTGTAAAAATTGTTCTTTATTAGTGATGAGCGAACGTGCTCGGATAAGGTACTATCCGAGCATGCTTGAGTGCTAATAGAGTATCTTCGGTGTGCTTGAATAATATGTTTGAGTCCTCACTCCTTCATGTCAAGCGGCTGTTTGACAGCCGAAACACATGCAGCGATTGCCTAACAAGCAATCCATGCATGTGTTGCGGCTGTTGAATAGCCGTAAGACATACAGGTACAGGAATCAAACATATTTTCAAGCATGTCAAAGACACTTTATGAGCACCTGACCATGCTCTGATAACACCTCGTGCTGCCAACAATCACATAAAATGTACAAGAGAAGGGAAAAGAAACCAGCTCTATAAGTGGTACATCTGCCCATGTACATTGAGTCTTAGGCCAGATTCACATACCAGTGTTTCGCAGTCTGAGTACAATCTAGCCACGGGTCTCCTGTCCTAAACCTAGCAGCCTCATATGAATGTATGAGACTTTCGAGTTCAGGTCAAGAAACCCCTGCTGTTCCGTGCAGAACCATGGATATGTGAATCTGGCATAACCATGGAGTTTTTTGCAGTTTATAGTAAATCAGTAGAGCTGTATGTTTTCTTCAAACGAATCCCAGTTTAAACGTGTCCTACAGTTTAAAATTGGCCTGTATCTCCCATGGAAACAAAAATCAGAAATGTAAAATTCCAACAACGCTGATCCCAATTTCTCCCAATATTTTGGGAGTAAGCCACACATATTAGAATGGCTGATGTTACCGAAATCGGTTGATTTGGTTTACTTTACTTTAACAAAATGTGTTTTTAGAGCACATGCAATTCTGCAAATGGTAAGGCAGGTCCTAGTCATCCGTGATATCCTTTCTTAACTTCTCTGATCTGAGCTTTGAGCCCATTGTGAAAAAGGCATTTTACAAAGCTTTGTTGTATTAAACTAGAAAATTGCTCCGTGCTGGAGATATTACTTACTGAGCAGGGATAGTTTCACTTATATATCAAAGTTAATTGATGGAGACAAATTAATTTTAATTCGTTTTTTCTTTTAGAAATCGGAGTTATAACTCGCCTATTGTGTCTGCTTGCATACATCTTCCTTCCAGTTGTGTAAGCCTCACATCCTTGCCTTTTACATGATGAGTAAATTACTAGTTTCTGTGAAAGTCAGAACAGAAAACTATGGATTTTTTAACTTTTAGTTCACTTGATTGTAATATATAATGTGAATATTAATAGAATCCACCTCCTAGTGTTGTCAAGTTTCTATTGGTGCAGGTTTTATCTGTCTTTTTTTAATTTTCCTGTTCTTTTATGCATGTCAGCTCCTGATGGCAGATCAAAAAGGTCCACACAGAATTACATCAAACCACAAGCAATTGGTGCAATTTCATAATGCTGTTGTTTTAGTTAGGCTGCAGTCTGTGCCCGTAGTGGCCAGTCTGTGGCCAGGCATTAAATGTAGATTTTTGTACCAAAGAGCATCCCGGTCACTTTCTGCATATTTGGCTTAATAGATATCAGCAGTTTACCTGTTCATTATTTTACCAATAGTTATTATTATTAATTATTACAGCTCAATTTATTCCATGGCGCTTTATATGTTAGGAGGGGTTTACACAATAAAAAAACAATTACAGTAATCTTAAACAACACAGGTCACGACTGGTACAGGAGTAGAGAGGACCCTACCCTCGAGTGCTCACAGGCTACAAGTTTAATGTATCACAATAGGTTAATTAAAGGAAACATTTTCTTTCTACCCTTTTGGTCAGGTCTGTCCCCAGTTTTCAAAAAAGGCTATGGAAAAGAATTAGGAAGTAACTAAACCCTTTTTTTTAATTGTATATTGTACTTCTGGTATGGATCCACAGTTTGGACCATATTGATATTTGGCAAAGCACTAGCTTTACAAACGTCTCCTGAAGGGATGAGCGGACCCATGAAATTTGAGTTCTGATACTTTACCCGAACTTTATTCCAAAGTTTGTTTCGGGTACCAGAACTGTACCTGAACTTAAACTAGAACCCGAACCCCGTTGAAAACAGTGATGACCAGAACTTTTGAGCTGGGAAAATCTCTCTTTCCTGCCTCCGGAATGCCGAACACTTAGTGTCTGATGCTAAATGTCAAACACTTCCAGGAGAAGTTTGTCTTCGACATTTAGCACCAGACACTACCTGTCTGGTACAAACCCCGAACGTTTAAAGGGAATCTGTCACCCCATTTTTGCCCTATGAGATAGGGCCACCGCCATCAGGGGCTTATCTACAGCATTCTGTAATGCTGTAGATAAGCCCCCGATGTCACCTGAAAGTGAAGAAAAACGAGTTATAAAATACTCACCCAGGGGCGGTCCGCCGTCCGATCGGGTCCGATGGGCGTCGCGGTCCGGTCCAGGGCCTCCCATCTTGTAGTGAAGCCGGCCTCTTCTTTCCATCCCGTCGCAGCTCCTGCGCAGGCGCACTGCTCTGCCCTGGTGAGAGGGCAGAGCAGAGTACTGCAGTGCGCAGGTGCTGGGAATGGTCAGAGAGGTCCGGCGCCTGCGCATTGTAGTACTCTGCTCTGCCCTCTCTAGGGCAGAGCAGTGCGCCTGTGCAGGAGCCGCGACGGGATGGAAAGAAGAGGCCGGCTTCGCTACAAGATGGGAGGCCCCGGACCGGACCTTGACGCCCTTCGGACCCGACCGGATGGCGGAACGCCCCTGGGTGAGCATAATATAACTCATTTTTCTTCTCTTTCAGGTGACATCGGGGGCTTATCTACAGCATTCCAGAATGCTGTAGATAAGCCCCTGATGGCGGTGGCCCTATCTCATAGGGCAAAAATGGGGTGACAGATTCCCTTTAAGTTCAGATTCTCTCACCTCTAGACTCCTGGTCTCAGCAAGTCTTCTACTACTGCAGTAAAATGGTCCCTTACCTTTCCTTCTGTATGAGAAAGGAAATTAAAATGCATTATAGAATAGGATTGAACACATTCTGTAATAAAAGGATATGTCCACCTTTGCAACTATTTTTGTATTATTTCTCTGCAGAAAAAAAATAAGCAAAATATCAATAAATCCACTTGATAACTGACTACTAACAAACCATGTATGTTCTGCAGTCCTACATTTTTCTTTGTTTCCAAATTTTTACTAATATACAATTTAATAGATTAGTGAGAAGTATTAAAATAAATGGGTGGTACTACTCCTACAGGATCAGACTGCACAGGGTATCTTTGCAGTTTACACAGGATCCGTAGAACCAATGTGGTAGGATATTTTTAATAATGTCAGTGCGCAAAGTCGATTCATGGTAGATGCATTGGATCAATAAAATTGTTTGCAAATGTGGACCTTCACTTTTATAGGGGTTAAATGGTTGAATTGAGTGGTGGCTATTAGTGATGAGCGAACGTGCTTGGATAAGGTGTTATCCAAGCATGCTCGTTTATTAACCAAGTGTCTTTGGAATGCTAGAAAAATATATTATTTTTTTTGTCATGCAATCCCTGCATGTGTTGCGGCTGTCGAAAAGATGTGATACTTGTAGCCGTTGGGACTTTAAAACATTTTTCGAGCACACCGAAAGCACTTCGTTAGCACACGAGCATGCTTGGATAACACCTTATCCGAGCACTAGTGGCTGTGACTTCAAGACCCCACACACCTGCTGAAGGGCTTGCAAGATTGGTATATATTGTGCATATGTCCTGTCCATTAAAATAGGCAATGTTCATGATACCACTCACTTTTGGTGGGAAAGTGAGCGTCCCTGGATAATTTGTTTAACCTATTCTCTGAGTCTCAAACATGTTGCGTACACCAGGAAATATTTGCTATATGTGCAGTTATCCTCTTGAGATGAAAATTGTTCTAACAAGAATGGTCCCCTCAAAGAAAAAGGTCACTTGGATAGTTTAAATTTACAAATATCCAATTCTGGGCTGTGTTAAGGTTTTCTTTAAAAAAAAAATATGTGTGATATTTTCTAAGGTGGATTTACTATATATTAATTGTAGCCTTTCCAGGGGGTTTAGCTCTAGGATCGCTGTCTGGGTAGACAGAATGGCATGAAAACAGTTCATTCAGACAGCAGTTCTGGTGCAAAACTGGCCGCAACCAGCTTTATTAAAGTCCACAGCAAACAGATTAAAACAAAGCATAAACAGAAAACCTGGGCTTGTCTAGCCTCTAATTACACTTAGATAGATGGCTCTCTCTATCCGAGACCCAGACTCTACCAGTCTGTGCCCAAAACAACACATATCACATATGTTACCAGTATGGAGCTTCACAGATACTCCTCCTTGTGTCTGAAGGCACCTTCCATGTCCAGACTTGAGAGAGATCCACTCCTATTCAGCCGCTCTTCACACGGATTCGCACTGAGACTACTCCTATGTCCGGGGTCCTTCCTGCACCCAAACTGAGATAGCTCAAACACTCTTGGAGACTGCTTCCTTGTGCCAGGACACCTCTCTGTGTCCAGGCTAAAGACAGCTCTAACACTCTTGGAGACTGCTTCCTTGTGCCAGGACACCTCTCTGTGTCCAGGCTAAAGACAGCTCTAACACTCTTGGAGACTGTTTCTTGTGCCGAGACACCTTCCTGTGTCCAGGCTAAACTAGCTCTCAGATTGTGTTTGCAGACACCTACTTCTGGTCTCCTAATTAAGACCTGAGTAGTTTCAGGCTTGTGCTGCAAGTGTGTGCTGAATGTGAGGTGTAGTGACCTTTCTCTACCACTAGGTTTACAAAGCCACACATTTCCCTTATACCTAGGTGAAATGTACACCCCATTCATCACATATTCACTGTCTCACATAATATATAAACTATACTAAATCTCTCCATCAACCGTCAGTGATAGAATTATGGCCAAGTACTTACTGGAATCCAGTAGTTTGAAGGACTGTTTATTATGGTGCCCATGAGGGTAAGAATTATTGGATCTTAGGGGTTACCAGATGTGCTGAAGCTGACATCCTCTGTGTATTGTATTCCTGTTTCTAGCAGTGCTGTGAAACATGAACTCTTTTCATTTCAACACAAGGTTTAATAGCTCTGTAAAATGTAAGAGATTCCCAACTGTGAGCAAGAAAAATGCAAGATTTGCATTGTACACCACATGCTGCTTACCTAATCCTAAGCAGCTGCTTTGATGGATCATACGTTAATGACTGACACTTTTACTAACATTAGTTTGTAGGGTCACTTAGTTCCATAAAGCACATTACCATCCATAACAGTTATTAGTAATGTGTTCAATTGAAAAAGATCGAAAACAAAATGAGAACTTTTACTTCGTTTTTATTATTTAGTTGATATATTTGGATTCCTTTTGTGTTTGGCTTTTGTTGTAGTCTATTCAGAGAGATATAGAAAGGACATATAATCTAAAGCAGTGATATCAAACTCAAATACACAGAGGGTCAAAATTAAAAACTTGGACAAAGTCGTGGACCAACCTTGTTATTTATTTAAAAAAAAAATCTACAATTAAGGTAGTTTTGATGGGGACAAGGGGGCATGCTTTACATCTGGAGGAAAGAAGGTTTAAGTATAATCACAGACGCAGATTCTTTGCTGTAAGAGCAATGAGACTATGGAGCTCTCTGCCATATGATGTAATGAGTGATTCCCTACTAAAATTTAAGAAGGGACTGGATGCCTTTCTTGAAAAGTATAATATTACAGGTTATATACACTAGTTTCCTAGATATTGTGTTGATCCAGGGAGCTAGTCTGAGTGCAGTATGTGGAGTCGGGAAGGAATTTTTTTCCCCAATGTGAAGCTTACTGTTTGCCACATGGGTGTTTTTTTGCCTTCCTCTGGATCAACATGTTAGGGCTGGTTAGGATAGGATATGGGTTGAACTAGATGGACTTAAAGTCTTCCTTCAACCTTAATAACTATGTTACTATGTTTACTTATTATTCATTAAATAGTGGCCCCACATAGTTCTCCATACAGTATAATGGCCCCACATAGTGCTCCATATAGTATAATTACCCCACATAGTTCTCCATACAGTATAATGGGCCCCACATTAAAAAAAAAAAAAAAACCTCTACCCTCTAGTGGGCGCTATATCCAGGATGCTAATACAGTTGAAGGTGCAATGACAGGGGGCAGTGGCAGCATCGCTGGCCACATGTAATCAGTCTGTGGGCAAAATTTTGCCCATGGGCCAGAGTTTGACATGTGTGATCTAAAGCAACATTTATATAGATATACTTGTGTCTACTTTGAGGCTTAGTATGCTATATCTGTTGACCCTGCTTTGCACTGCACAAGCGTATCATCTGGACTATACTAAATAGTTTCAAATTCAAATGAGCTTTATTGGCAGGATTAAGTACATGTGAGCATTGCCAAAGCAAATGGTAAAAATCAGGGGCAGACACTGACAGCTTGGGGCCCCTGTGCAAGAAATGTGTCTGAGCCCGCTTCCTTTTATGGCGACAAAGCTACATATATATATAGTCACACATATACATGTGTATATATATTACATAGTCTCCTTTATTATGTATATTGCTGTCCCTTTTACAGTGCCCTCTCTTGTTATGTACAGTCCCGTCCCTTACATATTGGATTATATAGAGCCATGTTTTTTATTACATACCGTCCTCTCTTGTTAGCTGTATAATGCAATGATGGCTGATGGAGCATGGGAAAGCTTCCTTTCTAATTGAGGAGCTGATGGACTGATAATCTGGTCACGGGCTCCTCAATCAGCAGTCATTTTATATCTAAAAAGAGAGGGGACTGTTATGTTTCGGTAGCTGAGGAGAAATTGCAAACAATAGCCAAAGAAGCAATACACCAGAGAGGCTGGAAACTATTGGATTGCAGGACCCTGAACTAACCGCAACATTAGAAGTAGCCGTGGAGCGTACCTATGGTGATCCTAGACGCCTCGTCACAGCCGGAGAGATAGCTACACCTAAAGGCAGAAAGATGAATGCTATCTGCCCCATAGCATAATCCACAAAGAAATAGGAAGCCCCCAAACATGCAATGGCGGTTAGACCATTCAGAGCCAGCTGAAGGCCACTCAGCAATCAGTTCATTACCCTCAGCAACCACCGGAGGAAGCCCCAGCTCAGAAGTCGCCTCCAGAGTATTCACAACAGTACCCACCCTTGAGGAGGGGTCACCGAACCCTCACCTGCGCAACCAGGCTGATCAGGATGAGCTCGATGATAGGCACGGTTCAGTCTCCCAGCATGGATGTCCGAAGCAAACACCCAAGAATTGTCCTCCTGACCATAACCTCTCCACTTAACCAAATACTGGAGTTTCCGTCTAGCAAAACGAGAATCCTAAATTTTCTCAACCACATACTCCAAATTGCCCTCCACCAATACAGGGTCGGGAGGCGCAGCCATAGGAACCACTGGCTCGACAAACCTCTTCAATAAGGACTTGTGGAACACGTTATGGATCTTAAATGTCCCTGGAAGAAGCAAACGGAAGGAAACCGGATTAATAATTACCATGACCTTATAAGGTCCAATGAACCTTGGCTTAAATTTTGGAGATGCAACCTTCATAGGGATATTTCTTGAGGACAACCAAACCAAGTCCCCCACTTTAAAACGAGGACCATCAGTCCTATGCCGGTTGGCAAACCGCTGGGCCTTCTCTTGAGAGAGAGACAACCTCTCCACTACCTCGTCCAAAATCTGCTGCATATGCTCCACAATAGAGTCAACCCCCGGACAGACAGAAGCCTCCGCCTGTCCTGAAGAAAATCAAGGGTGAATCCCAGAATTGCAGAAAAATGGAGACATCAAGGTGGCAGAGCTAGCCCTATTAATAAGAGCAAACTCAGCCAAAGGCAAAAAAGAGACCCAGTCATCTTGATTAGCAGACACAAAACATCTCAAATAAGTCTCCAAGGTCTGGTTTGTTCTCTCGGTTTGTCCATTGGTCTGAGGGTGAAATGCAGAGACGAAAGATAACTGAACACCAAGTTTAGAACAAAATGTCCTTCAAAATCTGGAAACAAACTGGACTCCTCTGTCAGACACAATGTTCTCCGGAATGCCATGTAACCGAACCACGTGCTGAAAGAACAAAGGCACCAATTCGGAGGAGTAAGGCAACTTAGGTAATGGCACAAGATGTATCATCTTGGAAAACTTATCACAGATTACCCAGATAACGGTCATTCTCTGAGACACAGGGAGGTCGGAAATAAAATCCATAGAAATATGGGTCCATGGCCTCTTGGGTACAGGTAATGGCATTAACAAACCACTAGAACGAGAGCAAGGCTTGGAACGAGAGCAAGTACCACAGGACTGAACAAAGTCCCTGACGTCACGAGACAAAGTAGGCCACCAAAAGGACCGACTCATCCAGTCTCTGGTACCAAAAATCCCGGGATGACCAGCCAACGTGGAACAATGAATCTCAGACATCACACTCTTCTTCCACTGGTCTGGGACAAACAATTTCCCAATAGGACAGCGTTCAGGTTTATCCTTCTGACACCCCTCCAGAGCTAATCTCAAATTGGGCGAGATGGCGGAAAGAACTACACCCTCTTTCAAAATAACAGCAGGATCAGATAACTCAGGAGAATCCGCAAAGAAACTCCTCGAGAGGGCCTCCGCCTTAACATTTTTAGTGCCCGGAAGAAAAGAAACCACAAAATTAAAACGTGTGATCAACAAGGCCCACCTGGCCTGTCTAGGATTAAGTCGCTTGGCTGATTCGAGATAAACCAGGTTCTTATGGTCCATGAGGACCACCACCTGATGTTTGGCTCCTTCCAGCCAATGTCTCCACTCTTCAAAGGCCCACTTCATGGCTAATAACTCCCGATTACCCACGTCATAATTACGTTCAGTTGGAGAAAATTTTCCAGAGAAAAAGGCACAAGGGTTACTCCTAGAGGTCTCTGGATCTCTTTGAGACAAAACGGCACATGCCCCAATTTCAGAGGCATCAACCTCCACCTGAAACGGTAGAGAAACATCAGGCTGCCGTAGAACAGGAGCAGAAGTAAATCTCTGCTTAAGTTCCTGAAATGCAGAAACTGCCTCAGGAGGCCAATTCACCACATCAGAACCCTTTTTGGTCAAATCAGTCAATGGTTTAACAATACCGGAGAAATTACCAATAAATTTACGCTAAAAATTGGCAAAACCCAAAAATCTCTGAAGATCCTTCAATGAAGTAGGTTGAACCCAATCACAGATGGCCTGAACCTTGACCGGGGCCATTTCAATAACAGACGGAAACAAAATGAATCCCAGAAATGAGACCTTCTGTACACCAAAAAGACACTTTGATCCCTTAACAAACAGTGCATTCTCTGTCAAAATCTGGAACACAGTCCGAACATGTTTCACATGAGACTCCCAGTCGTTGGAAAAAATCAAGATATCATCCAAATAAACAGTCAGAAATTTATCAACAAAATCCCTGAAAATATCATTCATGAAGGATTGGAAGACGGAAGGGGCATTAGTAAGCCCAAAAGGCATCACTAGGTACTCAAAATGCCCCTCGGGTATTAAACGCCGTCTTCCATTCATTCCCATGCTTAATGCGAATAAGGTTATACGCCCCCCTGAGGTCAAGCTTGGTAAACCAACTAGCACTTTTCACTCTGGAAAATAGGTCAGAAATCAAGGATATTGATATTTAACAGTGATTTTATTCAGGAGGCGATAATCAATACACGGCCTCAATGAACATCCTTTTTGGCCACAAAGAAAAAAACGGCGCCCAAGGGTGAAGAGTATGGTCTGATATGACCCTTCTCCAAAGACTTCTTGATATAAGATCGCATAGCATTGTGTTCAGGTACAGATAAATAAAATAGGCGACCTTTAGGAAATTTACCACCAAGCACTAACTCAATAGCGCAGTCATAGCTCCTGTGAGGAGGTAAGGATGCAGACTTACTCTCACTAAACACATCCGAAAAATCAGTCAAAAAGTCAGGGACATCCTGAGACTGGGGAGAGGCAGAAAAAACAGGAGTGTCAGTATTAACACATTGGCAGCCCCAACTGGTCACAGACACTGATTTCCAATCCAAAACAGGATTATGAGTCTGTAACCAATGGAAACCCAGTACAATAATGTCATGCAGATTATACAACACCAGAAATTTGCAACTCTCCTGATGATCTGGTTCAACCCTCATTATCACCTGAGTAGAAAACTGGGGTTTATTCTCCGCCAAAGGGGTAGAATCAATGCCCAGCAAAGAAATAGGCTTCCGCAGGGGTATCATGGGAAATCCACAACGTTTGTCATAGTCAAAATCCATCAGGTTAATAGCTGCTCCTGAATCAACAAAAGTCTGAGCCGAAAATGTGGATAGGGAGCAAATCAGGGTAACAGTCAACAGAAATTTAGTCTGAACATTACCCAAGACAACTGAGCACGCAAAACATCTTCCCCACTTAGGGCAGACGGAAATAGCATGAGAAGCGTCACCACAGTAGAAACATAACCCATTGCGCTTTCGAAACTCATGACGCTGAGCCCCAGAAGTCACTCCATCACACTGCATGGGCTCAGGAGCTGGCTCACAAGGCAACACTATCTCACGCATACCTCTGCGCTCACGCAAACGTCTGTCAATTTGAATAGCCAATGACATAGAATCATTGAGACCAGAGAGGACAGGGAATCCCACCATACCATCCTTTACATTCTCTGACAGCCCCTTCCGAAAAAGGGCTGCCAAAGCATCATCATTCCATTTGGTCAGGATTGCCCACCTTCGGAATTTCTGACAGTACAACTCAGCGTCTTCAAGACCCTGATTTAATGCCAACAAGGTTTTTTCAGCTTGATTAGTGACATTAGGTTCATCGTACAATAACCCCAGAGCCAGAAAAAATACATCAATATCATTCAAAACAGGATCCCCAGGTGTCAGGGAAAAAGCCCAATCCTGAGGGTCGCCGCGCATGAGAGAGATGACAATTTGAACCTGCTGTGCTGCGCTCCCCGAGGACTTAGGTTTTAAGGCAAAAAACAACTTAGTTATTTTTGAAATTCAGAAATTTAGCCCAATCCCCCAAAAACAAATCTGGCTTGGGAATCCTAGGTTCCACAACCGGCAACCTAGCAAGATAGGTAGCAATACTCCAAACCTCAGTGGCAAGCTGATCCACACGGCCAGACAACTGTGCAAACTCCATTGAGAGAAAAAAAATCCTCCTCAGCACCCAGAGAAAAAGAGGGAAAAATGCAACAAGCAGAAAAAAAAATCTATGACAACTCTGACACCTTTTTTTTTTCTTTCCACACTATTTTTCCCTTCTGTGAGTACCATATAATTTTCAGTTTGGGCCGGTGATACTGTTATGTTTAGATAGCTGAGGAGAAAAAGCAAAAACGGCAATACACCAGAGAGGCTGGAACCTATTGGATTGCAGTAACCTGAACTAACCACACAACTAGAGGTAGCCGTGGAGCGTTCCTGCGTTGATCCTAGACGCCTTGTCACAGCCTGAGAGATAATAACACCTAAAGGCAGAAAGATGAAAGCTATCTGCCCCGGAGCAGATCCCCAAAGAAAATAGGAAGCCCCCAAACATGTAATGGCGGTTAGAAAAGAAGAAACCACGGACACAGACAGAAAATAGAATGAGCAAACGCTGGGGCCCAATCTGTCTAGACAGAAAAGTACAGGAAAGAATTCTGACTGCAATTCAACAAAAAACCCTAAAAAATACCAACACTTCTGATTGCAAAAACACCTGAGATCACACGATCTCCACCACCTAAATCAGATCTCTGGTGTAACAAAACTAAGCCGCAGCCACTGAAAAAACAGGAAAAAGCAAATGAACAAATAACAGTGGCTACAGATAAACTGAGAGGAGCACAGGCCCCAGGAGGGGACCCGACTGACCACAAAAGTGCAGAAAACTATGCAAAAAGCAAGCACAAAAAGAAAAGCAGAAAATATCTTATCTGAAAGCAGTAGATGCAGGAAAGACTCCAGCAAACTTCCAAATGAACCAGGAACCACAATTGAGACAAGAACAATTGATCACCGGCGACCATCATGGGAGGGAACCTCCCTTATATCAGACCAGTCAGTGATCCCAGATTGCCATTCCTCGCTGGAAGGTTCAGTACTGTCTGTAACCACCAGAGGGAGCCTTGCTCAGAAACCATCTCTAGCACATTCATAACACTTTTCCCTATCATTGCTTTTTCCCATCACCCCATCATTACCTTTTCCCTATCACCCCATCATGCCTTTTCCCATCACCATCATTGCTTTTTCCCATCACCCATCATTGCTTTTCCCATCACCCCATCATTGCCTTTTCCATCACCCATCATTGCTTTTCCCCATCACCCCATCATTGCTTTTTCCCCATCACCCATCATTGCTTTTTCCCCATTGCATTTCCCCATCACCCCATCATTGCTTTTTCCCATCACCCCATCATTGCTTTTTCCCCATTGCTTTTTCCCCATCACCCCATCATTGCTTTTTCCCCATCATTGCTTTTTTCCCATCACCCCATCATTGCTTTTCCCCAACACCCACATCATTGCCTTTTCCCATCATTGCTTTTTCCCATCATTGCCTTTTCCGCATCACCCCATCATTGCTTTTTCCCATCATTGCTTTTTCCCATCACCCCATCACCTTTTCCCCCATCATTCTCCTCTCCACCTACAAACACGCACGCGCACACCACCACTCATCACATACATACAAAACACACACAACACCTCTCACCTGTCCACACATACAAAACACACACATACAGCACCTCTCACCTGTCCGCAGCATCACCGGAGCCCGCGGTTCCTCTCTCTGGCACAGCCGGCCGCTGAATGATGTCGTTATCCAGCGGCACTGCTCTGTGTCAGAGACAGTGTTAGAACTCTCCTGTTAGGTTTTTTCTATCTTGCTGGTCACATGACCTTTTTTGCCTATTTAATCCTGTTCCGCCCTTCTGGCTTTGCTGGACTTCATTGTAATTTCTACTGTTAAGCTAGCCAGGTGCTTTGTTACCTTACTCTATTAGTTTTGCTTGGTCTTCGGACCTCTATGTTCTATTTTGTTTGTTAGTCTTTTACTGCTACAACTTCTGTTAGGAGGTGTCCATCTTTCTCCCAGTCCCTAGTTCTTGTAGGGGTCCCTCCCTCGCATCTATAGGTCTTCGTACAGACTAGCTGAGGACTTTAGCGGGTCTGATCGCAGGATCAGGTTCCCCGTTACAGCGTAGGGATCTAGCTTAGTTCTATCGTAGGGACAGATATCCCTTCTTTCCTTAGTGCTTGTAGCAGAACATAACAGTAAGTCCAGCCCAAAAATATCTCTAAAGAAAGATTTCCAGTTTCCATCATGGTGTCGGTTCAGGACTTGGCTCAACGCCTGCAGGGACTCAATCTGGAGGTGGTCGAGCTCCAGCAACACGTAAGTAGCTGTTCTGGAGCACATTTCGTGGAGCCAAAGGTATGTTTGCCTGATTTATTTTTTGGTGAACAAGATTTTTTTTCTTTTAAAAATGCTTGCTTGTTGTACTTTTGTTTGAGACCCAGATCCTCTGGTGATGAATCGCAGCGCATTGGGTTCATAATGTCACTTTTGCGCAAAGAACCTCAGGAATAGGCCTTTTCTCTGCAACCTAGTGATCCATGCTTTAGATCAGTGGATAGTTTTTTTTCTGCTTTGGGGTTATTGTATGATGATCCAGATCGTGTCTCATCACCTGAGACAGAATTGAGACGTTTGAGGCAGGGATCAGGTAATGTGGAAAAATATTGTACTCACTTCCGTCGGTGGTCTACTCAGGTGGGGTGGAACGATTCAGCTTTGAAAAGTTTGTTTCTTGCAGGGCTAGGTGAAAGGGTTAAAGATTTGCTGATTGCTTATCCCACACCTGGTAACTTGCAGGAGGCTATGCAATTAGCTATACCGGTGGATAGGAGACTGCGTGCAAGGGTTAATGAGAGTAAATCCTCTGCCATGTCAGCTCCACGTCTTGAGAGGGTCTGTACTGACATTGGAGAGCCGATGGAGATTGGAGCGATGGCACCCCGCTCTCAGGAAAAAGACTGCAGGTTTTCTGAAGGTTTGTGCTTTTATTGCGGCAAATCTGACCATTTCATTAAGAACTGTGTGCTTCGTATGAACAAAGAAAAAAAAAGGGGTCAGTTCCGCCCGTATAGCCTGATTAAACACTAAGGGTGTCTTTCTTTCTGCCTCATCTGCTGCTCAGGAAGAATTAATGGAATTTCGGGTATTTGTCGATTGTGGTTCTACTCTGAATGTGATTGATGGGGGATTCTTGGAAAAACTTAAATTAAAACCCAAACCTTTGTCATCCCCTATTGCCATGATTTCTGTTGATGGCTCTCCCTTGAAGAATGTTACTCACAAGATCTGTGAATTTCCCCTCACTATTAATGGTGTTCACCAAGAGAATTTGGATTTGGTTGTATTGAATAATTTGCCTTCTCCGGTGGTTTTGGGGTTACCCTGGTTAAAATTGCACAATCCTGTACTGGATTGGTCTACCAATTAAATTAAGTCCTGGAGCCCTAAGTGTTATGACAAGTGTCGTAACGGGCGTATTGCTGCTGTGGATAAAGGGGAATTACCTGTACCTATTTAGGATTTTTGGAAAGTTTTTTCTGAGAAGGAATCGCAGACTTTACCTCCCCATAGAGACTATGATTGTACTATTGAATTTGTCCCTGGAGCGACTTCCTAAAAGTCGTTTATTTAATCTACTATTCCTGAGAGAAAGGCTTTGGAGGAATACATACAGACAAGCTTGGCCGCCGGTCACATTAGGCCTTCCAAGTCTCCTGTGGCTGTTGGATTTTTTTTTGTTAAAAAAAAGGACGGCGGTTTACGTCCTTGTCTGGACTTTCGTGAGATTAATAAAATTACTGTACACAATCCTTACCCACTGCCATTGATTCCTGATTTGTTTAACCAGTTAGCGGGGGCCAAGTGGTTCTCTAAAATTGATCTTCGGGGGGCATACAATTTGTTGCGCATGAAGGAGGGTGACGAATGGAAGACTGCTTTTAACACCCTGTGGGTCATTTTGAGAATCTGGTTATGCCTTTTGGTCTTACCAATGCTCCAGCATTTTTTCAGAATCTTATTAATGACATCCTTAGACCTTTGATCGGCAAAAATGTGGTTGTGTATTTGGATGACATTTTGATTTATTCGCCGGATCTGGAGTCTCATTGGCGGAGCGTTCGTGAGGTATTACAGTTATTGATTGACAATTCGCTTTTTGCTAAGCTGGAGAAATGTGAGTTCGCTGTACAGAGAATTAGTTTTTTGGGCTACATTATCTCCAGCGAAGGTTTTGAGATGGACCCGGTGAAAGGTCAAGCTGTGCAGGAATGGCTTAGGCCTATTGGTTTGAAATCATTACAGAGGTTTTTGGGTTTCGCCAATTATAGAAAATTCATTAAAAATGTTTCTATTATTGTCAAACCACTGACCGATCTCACCAGGAAAGGTGCTAATGCGGTTCAGTGGACTACTGAGGCCATTGAAGCTTTTGTGTTTCTAAAGGAGAGATTCAGCTCTGCTACCATCCTTATGCAGCCTGATGTGACTAAACCGTTTTTGGTTGAGGTTGATGCTTCTTCTGTGGTGGTCGGCGCGGTGTTGTCTCAGGAAAACAGGGATGGAGTACATCCCTGTGCCTTTTCAAAAAAATTTTCTGAGACACAACTGAATTACAATATTGGTAATCGGGAATTGTTGGCTATTAAACTCGCATTTGAACACTGGCGTCATCTCTTGGAAGGTGCTGAATTTCCCGTTCAGGTTTTCACTGATCATAAAAATCTGATCCAACTTGATGCTGTCAAACGCTTGAATGCCCGTTAGGCTTGGTGGGCACTGTTTTTCTCGCTGTTTAATTTTTCCGTTACTTACATCCCAGGTACTAAGAATGTTAAAGCCGATGCTTTGTCTCGCAGCTTTTCTCCCATGGTCGGTGCTGAGGAGGAGGAGAACATTTTACAAGAAGGGGTTGTGATTGCTGCTTTGGACTCTGTGTTGGAAGATGAGATTCTTAAAGCACAGGAGAATGCCCCATCTAACACTCCCCATGGGAGGTTGTTTGTGCCTGGGACCTTTAGGAGAGATTTGTTTGTTGAGTGTCATGAGTCTCGGTTGGCAGGTCATCCTGGAATCTCTGAGACCAAGAGACTTGTGGGTCGCAGTTTTTGGTGGCCTGGATGGCAGAAGGAAGTCATTAAGTGGGTGCGTCAATGCACTGTGTGCTAGATCTAAGTCTTCACATACTCCTGCTGCGGGGTTGCTTTGCCCTCTGGAGATCCCTAGTGCACTTTGGACACATTTGGCTATGGACTTTATTACTGACCTTCCCCCCTCTGAGGGTTTCACTGTCATCTGGGTGGTCGTGGACCGTTTTAGCAAGATGTGTCACTTGGTTCCTTTCATCAAACTGCCCTGCGCTAAGACTCTCGCTAAGGCCTTTGTCAAGGAAATTGTCAGACTACATGGCGTTCCTACTGACATTGTTTCTGATAGGGGACCTCAGTTTGTGGCTCGTTTCTGGCGCGCCTTTTGTGACAGGTTGGGAGTTCATGTGTCGTTTTCATCCAGATATCATCCTGAGTCTAATGGCCAGACAGAAAGGAAAAATCAGGATGTTGAGCAGTTCTTGCGTTGTTTTGTGGCGGACAATCAAGAGGGGTGGTCTGAGTTTTTGCCACTTGCTGAATTTGCTCTTAACAACCATACATCCTCTTCTGCTGGTTGTTCGCCTTTTTTTGTTGTACTGGGAGACATCCGTCGTTTGGGTCATTCTCCAAATTGGTATCGGCCGTGCCTGAAGAGGAGAGTTTTTCCGGTGATTTGGAGAGAGTTTGGACGGATGTGCGTGGTAATCTTCAGGAGGCTAACAGAAAATCTAAAAGGTACTTTGATAGGAAACGGCAAGAGGTTTTGTTTGCTATTGGTGACATGGTTTGGTTGTCCTCTAAGAATCTGCGGTTGAGGATTCCTTCTAAAAAAATTGGGTCCCAAGTTTGTAGGGCCCTTTAAGGTGCTTCAGGTTGTTAACCAATCGGCTGTTAGGTTGGAGGTTCCTACCTCCTGGAAGATTAATCCGGTGTTTCATGTTTCTCTGTTGAAAAGAGCAGATGTGTCGGATGGAGACGCCTCTTGCCACTGTTCCCCTGGTGGTGGAGGATGGGGAATATGAAATTTCCCGCATCCTAAATTCTAGAGGGTATAGAGGGAGTTTGCAGTATCTCGTCGCTTGGAAGTGTTTCGGAACCGAGAATAACTCATGGGTGAGGGCAGATGATGTTTCTGCATCCAGACTTGTCAGAGCATTTCACAAGAGGTTTCCGGGTAAGCCTGGGCCTAGGGGATCCGGAGGATCCTCTTAGAATGGGGGTACTGTTAGAACTCTTTCTATCTTGCTGGTCACATGACCTTTTTTGCCTATTTAATCCTGCTCCGCCCTTCTGGCTTTGCTGGACTTCATTGTAATTTCTACTCTTAAGCTAACCAGGTGCTTTGTTACCTTACTCTATTAGTTTTGCTTGGTCTTCGGTTCCCCGTTACATCGTAGGGATCTAGCTTAGTTCTATCGTAGGGACAGATATCCCTTCTTTCCTTAGTGCTTGTAGCAGAACATAACAGACAGGAAGTGCGAACTCCGGGCAGGAAAGATCCCTGCTGCACCACTCCTGCTTATTTCCTCTTGCAGGCAGCGTAGCTGCTGGGATTGCTCCCTGCCCGCTGCACATGAGGGTAATCTGGCCAGGGGTCCCCGGAGCCTAAAGCCCAGAGAAACCGGCCAGATTGCCCTCATTATTAGCCGCCCTGCAGGGGCCCCCTGGAGCCTCTGGGCCCCGGCCCCGGTGCAGCCACACCGGTTGAACCGGCGGTATGTCCACCCAAGGTAAAAATGGGACGGGTATGGGGGGCATATAAAGGTCCAACAGTTTCCAACAGTCTCAAATTTGTTGGGACTCAACTGGTTTTCTTTAAATAATCTTGAGAAATTTTAAAGTTATCCTGGATCAAATGGGAAAGTGATTACACACTCCTTTGCCCCCACACACACATAAGTGCCTGGACTTTCATGGTTTGTGAGTGATCTGGGGTGGAATTGCAGTCCAAGGCAATACTTAACGGGATTATCCACTTTTTGGATTTTTTTTTGCTTATATCTATCTCTATATTGTATATATCCGGCCCTCTCCCATTCTCGCTATGTATACATATATATATATATATATATATAGAGAGAGAGAGAGAGAAAGATCCATACAGTACAGACTAAAAGTTTGGACACACCTTCTCATTCAAAGATTTTCTGTATTTTCATGACTATAAAAATTGTAGAATCACACTGAAGGCATCAAAACTATGAATTAACACATGTGGAATTATACATTACACTTTACAAAAAAGTGTGAAACAACTTAAAATATGTCTTATATTCTAGGTTCTTCAAATTAGCCACCTTTTGCTTTGATTACTGCTTTGCACGCAGAAAAGGTGAACGGATGGACTCTACATGCCTGGTTCCCACCGTGAAGCATGGAGGAGGGGGTGTGGGGGTGCTTTGCTTTGCTGGTGACACTGTTGGGGATTTATTCAAAATTGAAGGCATACTGAACCAGCATGGCTACCACAGCATCTTGCAGCAGCATGCTGTTCCATCTGGTTTGCGTTTAGTTGGACCATCATGTATTTTTCAATAGGACAATGACCCCAAACACACCTCCAGGCTGTGTAAGGGCTATTTGACCAAGAAGGAGATTGTTGGGGTGCTACACCTGATGACCTGGCCTCCACAGTCACCAGACCTGAACCCAATCGAGAGGTTTGGGGTGAGCTGGACTCATAGTTTTGATGCCTTCAGTGTGATTCTACAATTTTCATAGTCATGAAAATACAGAAAAATCTTTGAATGAGAAGGTGTGTCCAAACTTTTGGTCTGTACTTTATATAGAGAGCTATATATATCAATAGCTCTCTCCTTATAATCTACAGCTCTGGCAAAAGTTAAGAGACCACCATATCAAAACCCTGTCATGGGCTGCCCATTCTCCAGACATGAACCCCATTAAAAACCTCTGGAATGTGATCAAGAGGATGATGGATAGTCACAAGCCATCAAAAAACTGCTTACATTTTTACGTCAGAAGCAGTGTGAAAGACTGATGGCAAGCATGCCAAGACACACGAAAGCTGTTTTTTAAAAATCATGGTTATTCCCTAAAATATTGATTTCAGAACTCTTCCTGAGTTAAAACATTAGTATTGTTGTTTGTAATTTATTATGAACTTGTTTTCTTTGCATTATTTGGGGTCTGAAATCACTGTTTTCTTTTTAAATTTTGACCATTTTTTTGTCAGAAAAAAATACAAAATTTATTGCTTGGAAATTCGGTGACATGTCAGAAGTTTATAGACTAAAAGAACAATTTACGTTTTACTCAAAAATATACCTATAAAGAGAAAAATCAGACAAACTGAACATTTGAAAGTGGTCTCTTAATTTTTGCCAGCGCTGTATATTGTCACGTACCTGCTTCTCTGCACGTGACTTGGGGTTGCGCCAGCAAGAGTTAATCTATCTCCTCTCAGTAAGTCCAGCTTTCAACCTCTGTCCTATGCTGCAATTGGAGCATAAATTACCACCCCAACACAGACCACCCCTGCTTCACACATGCTGCCACCACTCACCGAACATACCGGCGATGAGTTCCTGAAGTACTAATACTACTATCTGTAAATCACCAGGATCATACACTCTAAGGCTATGGATTCTTTTAGAGTATACAAGGTTCAGTCTTATTAAAGTTTTAAGCTTTAATAGAAAAAGTACAGTGCATACAATAAAAGGATATAAAAATATGGAAATAAAAAGACATACAAATATGCAAAACAGTTATATAAGGGAGAACTTACAGAAATATCTAAACTTTGCAGTCTGGTATTCTACTCCCTCAAGGAGGATGAATATAAAATGGATCACATCAGCTTGGCTGTCCCTCACTCTGTGAACCGCCTTTCTTTGTGTAAGGTGTTATGTTTCGGTAGCTGAGGAGTGCAGGTAAAAAAGGCAATACACCAGAGCAGTTGGAATCTATGGGATTGCAGTACCCTGACTAACCACCACAACTAGAGGCAGCCGTGGAGCGTTCCTACGTTGGTCCTAGACGCCTCGTCACAGCCTGAGAAACTAACTACACCTAAAGATAGAAATAGGAAAGCTATCTGCCCCGGAGCAGAACCCCAAAGATAATAGAAAGCCCCCAAACATGTAATGGCGGTTAGACAAGAGGAAATACTGACACAGAAAGAAAATAGAATGAGCAAACGCTGGGGCCCAAACTATCTAAATAGAAAAGGACAGGAAGGGTACTTACTGCAATCCCAGAAAACCCTGAAAAACACCAACTCTACTAATTTCAAAATCACCTGAGATCACACGACCTCTACCACCTAAATTAGCTCTCTGGTGTAACAAAATCAAAACAGCAGCCACTGAAAAAACTGGAAAAAACAAAAGAACAAAACTCAGTGGCTGAACTAAACTGAGAAGGCAGAAGCCCCCGGAGGGGACCCAGAAGGCCCCCAAAGAAGTGCAGGACAAAATGCAAAAATATAGCAACAACACAAAAGAAGAAAAATTCTTATCTGGTAGCAGGAGATGCAGACACCACACAGCAGGCTACAAGGGAAACTGGAATGAAGGATTCAGACCAGAACAATTGATCACCGGCAACCCTGATGGGAAAATGACTCCCTTATATAAGACCAATCAGTAACACCTGATTCCCAGTCCTCACAATCTTCACTAGTACCGCTTGTAACCACCAGAGGGAGCCTCTGCTCAGAACTCATCTCAAACCCATTCACAACAGTACCCCCCCCTTGAGGAGGGGTCACCGAACCCTCATTTGAGCAACCAGGTCGGTCAGGATGAGTTCTATGATACGCACGGATAAGTCTCCTAGCATGGATGTCCGAAGCAAACACCCAAGAATTGTCTTCCTGACCATAACCTCTCCATTTAACCAAATACTGGAGTCTTCGGCTAGAAAAACGAGAATCCAATATTTTCTCAACCACATACTCCAGATTGCCCTCAACCAAAACAGGGTCAGGAGGCACAGTAGCAGGAACCACTGGCTCAACAAACCTCTTCAACAAGGACTTGTGGAACACGTTATGGATCTTAAATGTCCCTGGAAGAAGCAAACGAAAAGAAACAGGATTAATAATCTCCATGATCTTATAAGGTCCAATGAACCTAGGCTTAAATTTAGGAGATGCTACTCTCATAGGAATATTCTTTGAGGACAACCAGACCAAGTCCCCCACTTTAAACCGAGGACCATCAGTCCTATGCCGGTTAGCAAACCGCTGGGCCTTCTCCTGAGAGAGGGACAACCTCTCCACTACCTGGTCCCAAATCTGTTGCATACGCTCAACAACAGAGTCAACACCTGGACAGACAGAAGCTTCCGTCTGTCCTGAAGAAAATCGAGGGTGAAAACCAGAATTACAGAAAAACGGAGACATCAAAGTGGCAGAGCTAGCCCTATTATTAAGAGCAAACTCAGCCAAAGGCAAAAAAGAGACCCAGTCATCCTGATCAGCAGACACAAAGCATCTTAGATAAGTCTCTAATGTCTGGTTTGTTCTCTCAGTTTGACCATTGGTCTGAGGATGAAATGCCGAGGAGAAAGACAATTGAACACCCAGTTTAGAACAAAAAGTCCTCCAAAATCTGGAAACAAACTGGACTCCTCTGTCAGACACAATGTTCTCAGGAATGCCGTGTAAACGAACCACGTGCTGAAGAAACAACGGCACCAATTCAGAGGAGAAAGGCAACTTAGGTAATGGCACAAGATGTATCATTTTGGAAAACCTATCACAAATTACCCAGATGGTGGTCATTCTCTGAGAAACAGGAAGATCGGAAATGAAATCCATAGAGATATGGGTCCATGGTCTCTTGGGCACAGGCAATGGCATCAACAAACCACTAGAGCGAGAGCAAGGCTTGGAGCGAGAGCAAGTCCCGCAGGACTGCACAAATTCCCTGACATCGCGAGACAAGGTAGGCCACCAAAAGGACCGACTAACCAAGTCTCTGGTACCAAAAATTCCGGGATGCCCAGCCAATGCGGAACAATGAATCTCAGACATCACACTCTTTTTCCATTGGTCCGGGACAAACAATTTTCCAACAGGGCAGCGCTCGGGCCTATCCTCCTGACACCCCTCCAGAGCAAGTCTCAAATTGGGCGAGATGGCGGAAAGAACTACACCCTCTTTCAAAATAACAGAAGGATCAGATAACTCAGGAGAGTCCGCAAGGAAACTCCTCGAGAGGGCATCCGCCTTAACATTCTTAGTGCCAGGAAGAAAGGAAACCACAAAATTAAAACGTGTGAAAAACAAGGCCCACCTGGCCTGTCTAGGATTGAGTCGCTTGGCAGATTCCAGATAGACCAGATTCTTATGGTCCGTAAGGACCACCACCTGATGTTTGGCTCCCTCCAGCCAATGTCTCCACTCTTCAAAAGCCCACTTCATGGCCAATAACTCCCGATTACCCACGTCATAATTACGTTCAGTAGGAGAAAATTTTCGAGAGAAAAAGGCACAAGGGTTACTTTTAGAGGTCTCTGGATCTTTTTGGGACAAAACGGCACCTGCCCCAATTTCAGAGGCATCAACCTCCACCTGAAATGGCAGAGAAACATCAGGCTGCCGTAGAACAGGAGCAGAAGTGAATCTCTGCTTAAGTTCCTGAAATGCAGAGACTGCCTCAGGAGGCCAATTCACCACATCAGAACCCTTTCTGGTCAAATCAGTTAATGGTTTAACAATAACCGAGAAATTACCAATAAATTTACGATAAAAATTGGCAAAACCCAAAAATCTCTGAAGAGCCTTTAATGAAGTAGGTTGGACCCAATCACAGATGGCCTGAACCTTGACCGGGTCCATTTCAATAACAGATGGGGACAAAATGAATCCCAGAAATGATATCTTCTGTACGCCAAAAAGACACTTTGATCCCTTCACATACAGAGCATTATCCCTCAAAATCTGGAACACAGTCCGAACATGTTTCACATGAGAGTCCCAGTCATTAGAAAAAATCAAGATATCATCCAAATAAACAATCAGAAATTTGTCCACAAAATCCCTGAAAATGTCATTCATGAAGGACTGGAAGACGGAAGGGGCATTAGTGAGCCCAAAGGGCATCACTAGGTACTCAAAATGCCCTTCAGGGGTATTGAATGCCGTCTTCCATTCATCCCCGTGCTTAATGCGAATAAGGTTATACGCCCCCCTGAGGTCAAGCTTGGTAAACCAAGTAGCGTTTTTCACCCTGGAAAACAGGTCAGAAATCAAGGGTAACGGGTATTGATATTTCACAGTATTATTGTTCAAGAGACGATAATACATGGCCTTAATGAACCATCTTTTTTGGCCACAAAGAAAAAACCGGCACCTAAGGGTGAAGAGGATGGTCTGATATGACCCTTCTCCAATGATTCCTTGATATAAGACCGCATAGCGTCATGTTCAGGTACAGACAAGTTAAAAAGGCGACCTTTAGGGAATTTACTACCCGGCACTAATTCAATAGCGCAGTCATAGCTCCTATGGGGAGGCAAGGATGCAGATTTACTTTCGCTAAACACATCAGAAAAATCAAACAAAAAGTCAGGAACATCCTGACCCTGGGGGAGGCAGAAAAAACAGGAGTGTTGGTATTAACACATTGGCAGCCCCAACTGGTTACAGACACAGATTTCCAATCCAAAACAGGATTATGAGACTGTAACCAAGGGAAACCCAGCACGATAATGTCATGCAGATTATATAGAACCAAAAATTTGCAGCACTCCTGGTGATCAGGTTCAACCCTCATTATCACCTGAGTAGAAAACTGGGGTTTATTCTCAGCCAAAGGGGTAGAATCGATCCCCAGTAGGGGAATAGACTTCTGTAGGGGTATCAAGGGAAACCCACAACGTTTAGCAAAATCATAATCCATCAGGTTAATAGCTGCTCCAGAATCAACGAAAGCCTGAGCAGAAAATGAGGACAGAGAGCATATCAGAGTGACAGTTAATAAAAACTTAGTCTGAACACTACCCAAGACAACTGAGCGTGCAAAACGTCTTCCCCGCTTAGGGCAGACTGAAATAGCATGAGAGGCATCACCACAGTAGAAACATAACCTATTGCGCTTTCGAAACTCATGATGCTGTGCCCCAGACACCACTCCATCACACTGCATGGGCTCAGAAGCTGGCTCACAAGGCAACACCACTCCACGCATACTTCTCCGCTCATGCAAACGTCTGTCAATTTGAATCGCTAATGACATAGAATCATTGAGACCAGAGGGGACAGGGAATCCCACCAAAACATCCTTTACATTATCCGACAGACCCTTCCGGAAAAGGGCCGCCAAAGCGTCGTCATTCCATTTGGTCAGGACTGCCCACCTACGGAATCTCTGACAGTATAACTCAGCGTCATCAAGCCCCTGATTTAATGCCAACAAGGCTTTTTCAGCTTGATCAGTGACATTAGGCTCATCGTACAATAACCCCAAAGCCTGAAAAAACGCATCAACATCACTCAAAACAGGATCCCAGGTATCAGGGAAAAAGCCCAATCCTGAGGATCGCCGCGCAGGAGAGAGATGATAATTTGAACCTGCTGCGCTGCGTTTCCTGAGGACTTAGATTTTAAGGCAAAAAACAATTTACAATTATTTTTGAAATTCTGAAACTTAGCTCGATCCCCTAAAAACAAATCTGGCATGGGGATCCTAGGTTCCACAACAGGCAACCCAGCAAGATAGATAGCAATACTCCGAACCTCAGTGGCAAGCTGATCCACACGGCCAGACAACTGTGCAAACTCCATTGGGAGAAAAGATCCTCCCCAGCACCCAGAGATACAGAGGGAAAGAAAAAAAAAAAATGCAACAAACAGAAAAATATCTCTGACAACTCTGACAACCTTTTTTCTATCACAATATTTTTTCCCTTCTGTGAGTACCATACAATTTTCAATTTTTAGGCCGGTGATACTGTTATGTTTCGGTAGCTGAGGAGTGCAGGTAAAAAAGGCAATACACCAGAGCAGTTGGAATCTATGAGATTGCAGTACCCTGACTAACCACCACAACTAGAGGCAGCCGTGGAGCGTTCCTACGTTGGTCCTAGACGCCTCGTCACAGCCTGAGAAACTAACTACACCTAAAGATAGAAATAGGAAAGCTATCTGCCCCGGAGCAGAACCCCAAAGATAATAGAAAGCCCCCAAACATGTAATGGCGGTTAGACAAGAGGAAATACTGACACAGAAAGAAAATAGAATGAGCAAACGCTGGGGCCCAAACTATCTAAATAGAAAAGGACAGGAAGGGTACTTACTGCAATCCCAGAAAACCCTGAAAAACACCAACTCTACTAATTTCAAAATCACCTGAGATCACACGACCTCTACCACCTAAATTAGCTCTCTGGTGTAACAAAATCAAAACAGCAGCCACTGAAAAAACTGGAAAAAACAAAAGAACAAAACTCAGTGGCTGAACTAAACTGAGAAGGCAGAAGCCCCCGGAGGGGACCCAGAAGGCCCCCAAAGAAGTGCAGGACAAAATGCAAAAATATAGCAACAACACAAAAGAAGAAAAATTCTTATCTGGTAGCAGGAGATGCAGACACCACACAGCAGGCTACAAGGGAAACTGGAATGAAGGATTCAGACCAGAACAATTGATCACCGGCAACCCTGATGGGAAAATGACTCCCTTATATAAGACCAATCAGTAACACCTGATTCCCAGTCCTCACAATCTTCACTAGTACCGCTTGTAACCACCAGAGGGAGCCTCTGCTCAGAACTCATCTCAAACCCATTCACAACAGTAAGGCCTAATTTATACGTTTAACCTGGAGATCTGATTTCTAGACCAGCCTCTCATGTTAATATTCTAATTCCTGGTTTATGACTGGACCATGGCTACTTTACCAATGAATACATTATTTTTCTAAAGGTTCTTGTCTTAGCTTTTCTTTCCATAGTAAATAGAAATTGTCAGTCTGCAATTTGGTGTCTCCCTTCAAAAGGCATCAGAGGTGTGAAATGGTTCCAATTCTGTGTCTACCCAGGAAGGCCCCCTGGTGGTATGAGGCCATGAAAACTGCCTTTTCTTAGGATAACATATGTTTATCACCTTTGTGAGACCTGCCGCCTAAGGACAGATGCTAGTTAACTGCCGGCCATACATCGCCTACAAATACATATTTCCACTACATATATATTATATATCTCTCTTTAGCTATATCTCCATGGTCATCTCTCTTTCCGGGGTCTTCTCTTTTTGTCTATATCTCTAGCCCCCTTTCTCTATATATATCTATATCTCTCTAAGGCCCTCTCTATAGCTATATACTGGGGTTGGACAAAATAATGGAAGCACCTGGAAACATCAAAAAAAGTTAGTTTAATATGGTGTAGGTCCACCTTTTGCGGCGATTAAAGCCTCATTTCTCCGAGGTATGGATTCATTCAAGTTAAAACACCCTCCAGTTCTTTGAGCAACAATGGCAGCGGAAATCGACATCAAACTTGAATCTCTAAAATCGACCATAAATGCTCAATAATGTTGAGGTCTGGGAATGTGGGGGACAGATGAGATGCTCAACTTCATTAGAATGTTCCTCGTGCCACGCTTTAATGATTCTAGCTGTATGAATTGGTGCATTATCATCCTGAAAGATGGCGTTCCCCTCCGGGAACAGTGCTTGAACCATAGGATGCACTTGGTCGCCCAAAATGCCTAAATAATCGCGGCTGTTAATTCTTCCATGAAGGGATATCATTGGCCCGGCAGATCTCCACGAAATTGCACCCCAGATCACAGAACCTCCGCCATGTTTTACGGTTGGGAGAAGGCAGTCTGGATGGAATGCTTCTTTCGGCTGTCTCCAAATGTACACGCGGCCCGAGTTCGGAAATAGGGTAAACGATGATTCATCTAAGAATATCACATGTTTCCACTGCTTGAGGCACCAATTCTGGAGGGTTCTTCACCACTTTAAACGCTTGGTAACATTTCATTGAGAGCAGCGGTTTTCAAATTGCAGCTCTTCCGTGGAATCCTGATTTGTTCAGCTCCCAACAAACAGTTTTCGTGGAAACTGGGTTCTGTAGGTGTTCATTGAGCTCAGCAGTGATTTTCGGAGCCGTGGTCTTGCGATTCTCTCTCACAATTCGCTTTAGAGTCCGATGGTCTCTCTCAGTCAACTTCGACTTTCGGGCAGACCTGTGCTTTGCTGCGGACGTTTTTCCTTCTCTTTCAAACGCAGTCATTACTTTCGAGACAGTACCTCTTGACACATCAAGCATTCGGGCACTTTCGGTTACACTAGCGCCTGCCATACCAACACCAACAATTTGGCCTCTTTGAAAATCCCAGAGGTCTTCCATTGATATCAGGTTCTCATCAATGTTCTTACAATTATGGAAAACAAACAGTTAATTTACATACACATATCACATAACACAAATAATCAACTACAAAACATTACCATATGTCACGGTTTGCATGTTTATAACATGTTCAAAGCTTATGATGCCAAAACGTTAGGTGTTTCCATTATTTTGTCCAACCCCTGTATATCTCTCTCTGGCCTCTCTCTCTGGTCCTCTTTCTCTCTCTCCGACCCCTTGGCCGTCGAGTAAAAATCTGCTGGAAAAATGCTCGACCTCTTCATTGAAATGCATTATGCTGGGTACTTGAATCGAGCACCCGTTCAGTTTACTGCTCACTCATCACTAGTGCTTACCCAAACTTTAGAAAAGAAAATTGTTCTGTCGGCTGTTATGACAAGAGGTTATATTACTCTAGTACACCGAGTACTGGGACACGTGAGTAATGGGATATCACATTGGTATAAGAACAACTAGCTGAAGAAATTTATGTAATTTTGGACAAAATGCAGAATAAATGTCAAGTTGGAGCTTTCTAGCCTTCAGTAGACAGGCTGTCATAATCTGCAAGTCTTGTGCACATGCTTTAGAGAACTCAGTCTATGTTGCCTTCAGGTCTTCCATGAATGACACACCCAATCACACATATATATATATTATCCCAAGATGGGAAGGACTCACTGAAAAGCATTTTAGTGGAAGGACAAGTATCGACTTGTCCCATGTTCAACTCACTCAAAATAAGTAATTAATAAGAAATAGTTCAACAGCCGTAACTCACGTCTGGAAAACGAGACCAAAAATTACAGTGCTCATTTTTAGACATTATTCTGTATATAAGAATCTGTGAAAAGTGTCTGCCCTATTAAACCAGTAGTGTAGAATGTCTTGCGCCCCACACCCACCACATAGAGATGTGTTCATCTCTTAACCAGATATTGTATTGAAAAAAACAAGCCATAACCCCAGTTCATAAAAACTGAATTACCCTATAATGACATTCCTGCACTTTTCAGTCTTGAAAACTGCAATTAGATTATTTTTAGTTGTATGTGTCCATCATAGTGTTGATTAATTTGAAAAATGGATTATGCAAATGGACCTTAATGTTCAACAGTTAAATAATACTCAAGGGGATTAGAGGAGTTATTCAATTTAGAAAACCAATTGTCAAATGCCTTATCAGATATTTAATGGACCTCAAATCAGGCAGAGGGTAGGGTGGATACATAGACCATCTCCCTCTAGAGGACCCACCATGTTAAGGCTGCCTATTGAATTCAATAGGCTCCATGTAAGGCCTGTGTCCAAATTGCAACTGCAATGTGAGAAACTCGTGCGATTTTCTCGCCTCAGTGCTGGGTATTGAGGCGAGAGACTTGCATTGCAGTTGCAAGTGGGACACCAGCCTAATACTTCATTTTGCCTGTGGTGGTGCTGTAGGGGAATTGTACACTTTGGTTTCCAATTGAATCACAGCTGATCTCTGAACATCCGGTGATCTATTTATATTTTTAAAAGCTATTCTTCTAAAGATGGATTTTTAAAAACATGTGAATCTTTTAATAAGCTGATTTTATTAGAAAGTAATTACAATGTTTAAAATTACTTTTTACATTGCTTTATTATGTAGGCCGACAAGATGTCTGTTATTTTATTAGATTTATTTTTTCTGATTTAACGGCCTTCAGCTGGATCTCGAGCCATGGCAACTTGATGGATGAACGCTCTGTAGTAAGAACTTGTGCAAGCCTAGATAGGTCCATCAGTGTCACTATTATTGTCACGATCCACTTTTGGATCTGTGACAGATCTTTCTTTGCATATTAAAACCTTTTTCCTTTCAGGCCATCGGGGGTTAATGTCAGTCTTTTCCCCTGGTGGCCGCTGGTGTAATTACATTGTTGCCGACTTGTCAGGGGAAGGTGGTGACCATTCCCATCATCCTTTAAAAGGTCACCTGAGGCGTCAGCTGACTGTTGGTGATACTTCTGCTTTTAGAGACCAACCAAGCTGGAGTCAGGAGCTTGCTGAGCGCAGTGGTACTTCTGCTGTTTCCCTGATCTGGTGCCTTACTCTGCTGTGTGGTACATTGCAGCAGAGAAAGCTAAGTTTTGTTGTTTTGTTGATTTAACCCCTAGGTGTCTGTCTTTCCTTCCTTTGGTTATTTTGGTGTTGTTCCCTTTATTCCCTGTCTCACCTCCTGGGGAAAGAGATGGGGGTTTAGCTCAGGGCTAAATAGGAGACAGGGACAGGTCGGTGACTTGTGCCTCACTACCTTCAAGTGTATCCCCAAGTTAAGGAAAGACAGGGCCTCCCTTTGCCTTAGGGGCAGTTCAGGGACCCAGGTTCTTCATCCCCTATTCCTACTACTGCCCCGTGACAATTATATTCTGTTCCTATGTATTATACAACTTGCATGATTATAAGGGTCATGGTTCCTTGTAAGGAAGCAAAGTGTAACAGAATTAAAGGGGATGTCTATTGTAAAATTCTTAAATGTGCCCTATATAAAATCTAAAAAAAAACTATAGTTGCCTCTCAGACCCCTGCGATGTCTTTGCTTTGATTCTAGACAGTCAAGAACATTGTCTGCGGCAGTCTTTCTGTATTCCCTCTGGAGGCTGCAGCCGATCTGCCACCACAGATTGGCTGGAGCAATCATATGACATAATGTCATGGAAAAACCTGAAATCATAATGCCAACATCATAAAGTGGCAGTCAGTCCAGGAGTTTTATATATTTTTTGTTTTATTATATATGGGGCACTTAAAGAGGTCTACTACTTTTTGATTGATGGCCTATCCTTAGGAAAGGTCATCAATGTGAGATCGGTCGTGGTCCAACACCTGACACTCCCGCTGATCAGCCTTTCACAGTGTCAGAGGCCGGAAATGCTCACTTGCAGAGCTGCTCGTCTTCTGATAGTGGCCGCAGCGTGGTCCTACACATCCGCCTCATGTTCAAATCAGTAAGAGGCAGATGTGTAGTATCCAGCCGCGGTCACTATCAGATGGAGCAGTCCCGCAAGTGAGCATTTCCGTCCGGAGGCCGCCAACACCGAGGACAATTGATCAGTAGGGGTGCCGGGTGTCGGACTCTGACCGATCAGACATTGATGATCTGAAGGATAGGTCATCCATGAAAAAGACAACCTCTTCAGGCAAGTAAGAATGGGTTTTCCAGTAATGATGAATTACATGGCATGTTGGGTTGGGAATTTATTGTTGTTATTTTTTATTGCAGTGCAGATAAAAGACAGTTTAAGATAAGAGCTTCCTATGATTCAGGGTTCTCTACTTTGTTGTGCATGTCATAATAATTTACGTTATATATTTTACTACCTAAAGAAAACCACAACGGATTTAGGATACATGACATTTGCTCACAGACACATGTGGCTGTACTAAACATCACATTCCACATTACTCAACAATACCTGCGTACCTCCCTTGTGGCTGCTGCCATAAACTGTAAGCTGAGAATGACTGGAGAAAAACCCGTTGTCTAGTACTTTTTTTTTTGCACCAAGTGCACTGTGAAAGCATTAGATAAAGCCTGCTAATTCTCAACTGTACAGCTTCCCAGATCTCATGTTGTTCTTAGATTCTCTTTTGGTGAAGACACCATGTGACAATGGCACCCACTCTTCTTAGTATAGACATGAGTGGTGCAGCCAATCACTGGCTGTTCCAGTGACATGTCACTAGTGATGAACGAATGTGATTGGATAAGGTGTTATTAGAGCATACTCGTGTGCTAACCGTGTCTTCAACGGGCTCAAAAAATATGTTTGAGTCCCCGCAACACATGCAGGGATTTCCTGTTTGTTAGGCAATCGCTGCATGTGATGTGTCTATCGAACAACTGCAAGACATGCAACCTCTGGACTTGAATGTATTTTTCAAAGCATGCCAAAAACACTGTTAGCACCCAAGCATGCTTGGATATCACGATATCCTAGCACATTTGCGCATCACTACTGAACTATATTTGATGTTTCATATTTACCATTTTAAGTGATGGCGTATAACGAAGATGTGCATACTTTGAGGACTGATAAGGGTCCAACCTCTAGGACATGCAGCAATTTTCTAAATTAACTTATCTGTCATTACTTTAAAAGCTAGGGTCACACGACCGTTTTCTCCAAGTCTGAGAAAATCATTCTGATTTATGTTCATCGCACTCTGATCGGTGTTTGATAAGGGTGTGATCCAATTCTCTAGGAGGTGGAAAGTTAAAAATAAAAAGATTCTCCAACTCCTCTATAATGTCAGTGTCATCTAAGTGCAGTGTGATGTTTTCCACATACCCATAGACATAAATAAGGTGAGTGGCTTCCGATCGTAGGCAGATCATGAATGTTGCGATTTTTTTTTCCTTGGAAAAAATTGAACATGTGCATGCCCTCAAAGAATAACATGAGGATGAGTGCTATCCATCAAAACCACAGATAGCTCTTGTCAAAGTTACATGGTTGTGTACACGAGTCCTAATATTAACCCCTTTATCCCCAAGGGTGGTTTGCATTTTAATGACCAGGCCAATTTTTACAATTATGACCACTGTCCCTTTATGAGGTAATAACTCTGGAACACTTCCATGGATCCCGGTGATTCTGACATTTTCTTGTGACATATTGTACTTCATGATAGTGGTAAAATTTCCTTAATATGATTTGCGTTTATTTGTGAAAAAAAACGAAATTTGGCGAAAATTTTGCAATTTTCCAACTTTGAATTTTCATGCCCATAAATCATAGCGATATGTCACATAAAATACTTAATAAGTAACATTTCTCACGTTTACTTTACATCACCACAAGTTTGGAACCAAATTTTTTTTTTGTTAAGAAGTTATAAGGTTTAAAAATTAAACAGTGATTTATCATTTTTACAACACCGGTTTTTTTTTAGGGACCACATCACATTTGACGTCACTTTGAGGGGTCTATATGATAGAAAATACCCAAAAGTGACACCATTCTAAAACCTGCACCCCTGAAGGTGCTCAAAACCACATTCAAGAAGTTTATTAACCCTTCAGGTGCTTCACAGGAATTTTTGGATTTCACAAAAAATTTACTTCAGATCCAATTTGTTTTATTTTACCAAGGGTAACAGGAGAAATTGGACCCCCAAAGTTGTTGTACAATTTGTCCTGAGTATGCTGATACCTCATATATGCTGTTATCCATGTTTGGGTGCATGACATAGTTCGGAAGGGAAGGAGCGCTGTTTGACTTTTCAATGCAAAATTGACAAATTGAGATCGGACGCCATGTCACGTTTGGAGAGCCCCTGATGTGCCTAAACAGTGGAAACCAAGTGACACCATTTTTGATAGTAGACCCCATAAGGAACTTATCTAGATGTGTGGTGAGCACTTTGATCACTTTGAGCACTGTTTGACTTTTTCACCCGGAATTGAGATCAGACGCCATGTCATGTTTAGAGAGCCCCTGATGTGCCTAAACAGTGGAAATCCCCAATTCTAACTACAACCCTAACCCCAACACACTCCTAACCATAATCCCTACCCTAACCATAACCCTAACCACAAACCTAACCCTAACTCACCTCTAATCCCAAACATAACCATAATCCGAACCCCAACTCTAGCCCCAACTCTAACCCTTAGTTTAGTCCTAACCCTAATGGGAAAATGGAAATAAATACATTTTTTTTTACTATTTTTCCCTAACGAGGTGATAAAGGGGGGTTTGATTTACTATTTATAGTGGGTTTTTAAGTTTGGCAGCTGTCACACACTAAAAGACCCTTTTTATTGCAAAAAATAATTTTTGCATCACCACATTTTTAGAGCTATAATTTTTCTATATTTTGGCCCACAGTGTCATGTGAGGTATTGTTTTGTGCGGGATGAGTTGATGTTTTTATTGGTACCATTTTCGGGCACATCACATTTTTTGATCACTTTTCCGATTTTTGGGAGACAGAATGAGCAAAAATCAGCAATTCATGATTTCTTTTGGCGGGGGCGTTTACACCGTTCTGCGTGTGGTAAAATTGATAAGGCAGTTTTATTCTTTGGGTCAATACGATAACAGATATACCTCATTTACATTTTTTTATGTTTTGGTGCTTTTATATAATAAAAATTATTTTATAGAAAAAAAATTATTTTTGCATCACATTATTCTGACAGCTATAACTTATTTATTTTCTGCTGATGACCCTGTATGGTGACTCGTTTTTTGCAGGACAAGATGATGTTTTCAGCGGTACCATGTTTATTTATAGCCGTCTTTTTGGCAGCACGGTGGCTCAGTGGATAGCACTACAGCCTTGCAGCGCTGGAGTCCTGGGTTCGAATCCCACCTAGGACAACATCTGCAAGGAGTTTGTATGTTCTCCCCGTGTTTGCGTGGGTTTCCTCCGGGTACTCCGGTTTCCTCCCACACTCCAAAAACATACTGATAGGGAATCTAGATTGTGAGCCCCATCGGGGACAGCGATGATAATGTGTGCAAAACTGTAAAGCGCTGCGGAATCTGTTAGCGCTATATAAAAATAAAGATTATTATTTATTATTATCGTGTGTAAATACTCTTTTTTTTTGGCCGTATGATAAAGCATTGTTTTTTGCCTTGGTTTTTATGGTGTTAGCTAAAGGAATTAACTAGTGGGACAGTACTAGTGTACTTTTATTGTTTTAGATTTTTTTATTCAAATATTTATTTAGTGATAGAATAAATATTGATTTTTTTATTCTGTTTTTAAATATTTTTACAATTATTTATAAAAAATTTTTTTTACTTCATTCTAAATTTTACACCTTGTCCCACTATGGGACAATGATTTTGTGTAGGCTGATCGCTTCTTTAGCATGCAGATGACATGCGCTGCGCATGACAGGAAGTTTCTCAGCAGCTCAAGACCCGGATGTTGTCATGATGACATCGGGTCTCCATGGCAGCAATCGGGACCCCGCGGCGTGCTGCGGGATCTCCGATCCAAAGGCAGAGGGCCTCAGCCCCTGTGCCGGCTCCGGAACGCTGCGATCTTGTTTGATCGCAGTGTTCCGGGGGTTAAAGTGCCAGGAGCGGTCTGTGACCGCTCCTGGCACTTAGTGACAGGTGTCAGCTGTGAGAATCAGCTGACACCCGGCCACAGTCGGCCACGCTCCCCCCGTGAGCACGGCCGATCGCCTATGACCAGTGGCGTAACTAGAAATGGCGGGGCCCCACAGCAAAATTTTGAATGGGGCCCCCTCTCCCAAACGGGCGGCGGGGGGGCGGGGTTCTGATAGTGGGCGGAGCCAATAGCAGTGGGCGGAGCAAATCACAGCAATTCTCTAGGCCCAAAAAATACTCTTCAGTCTCATAACGGCCAGCTTTTTGCCCAAATCAGAGCTGTATTTAAAGCAGACATTATGGAAACACAATATAATATAATGGACTGGTAGCAATGCAGCCCCCTTATGCTACCATTACTAGTAACCATGTCCCGCATAACTATTAATGCAGGCACATTATGCCCCCATAACTAGTAATAAGCCCTCTTATTCTCCCAGTCCCATCAGTAGTAATGTGCCCCTCAAGTAGTAATGCAGCCAAGAATGCAGAGTTATCACTCACACAGTATGTGCCCCCGTTAATCTTCGGTGGTATCTTCAGCTCCACAGTGGAGCACACTCACCACCAGTGTTCACCCTTCTGGGCGCCGCCGGCGAGTGACGTCAGCAGCGTGATCACATGACATGATCACGCTGCAGACGTCGCTCTGACCCGGCGGTCAGAGCTTCAATTGTACTGGCGTCTGTATAGACACCAGTGCAATTGATTCCTGGGAGACGGCACGCAGCAGCTTCTCTGCACCGGCTGTCAGCATGACAGCCAGCACAGGGAACCGCCGACTCTCAGGCCATGGGCGGCGGAACACAGCCGCAGGGGAGACAGCTGCAGCAGGGACGGGCCCCCTGCTAGCCCGGGCCCTATGGCAGCTGCTTCCCCTGCTTCCACGATAGTTCCGCCCCGCCTATGACGTACTATTCTGTCCATAGGCATTAAGTCCCAGGTCACATGGACGGAATAGTACGTCCGATGACAGAGAGGGGTTACGAAAACTTGTTAAATGTTATAAGAAACTGTAAAAGTAAAAGTTTTTTCCAATACAATATTATTGAAAAGTTGGAGCGAATGAATTAAAATGGCTTATGCAGTGGCTTTCAGCAGAGCACAGGCCGTTATGGCATCCTGTGTTTTCAGAATGTCCCATACACACTATCTGGTATTTATACTTTGCACTAATTCAATTCTGATGTTAAAGATTAGCACCTTAAATTTTCATCCTCCCACGTAGTGAAACGCAAGTCACACCATACCGGACTATTCATGTAATTGAAAAAGGTCATTATCAAATAAATCTGTTACTGTACAGCCATAAACTGTGAGTGATAAAACCTACAAGGCAGCAAGATGTACCGATAAATGGGCCATAATCATGGCTTTCAGTATGCTTGTGCAGCAGGCCATTTGTGACCATAAACCTCCCAAGTTGCTTGGTCAGCTCTCCTCAGTCTGACAAGTTTTATAATCAGCTCTGTTGTGAATGGGTTTGAGATGAGTTCTGAGCAGAGGCTCCCTCTGGTGGTTACAAGCGGTGCTAGTGAAGATTGTGAGGACTGGGAATCAGGTGTTACTGACTGGTCTTATATAAGGGAGTCATTTTCCCATCAGGGTTGCCGGTGATCAATTGTTCTGGTCTGAATCCTTCATTCCAGTTTCCCTTGTAGCCTGCTGTGTCGTGTCTGCATCTCCTGCTTACAGATAAGTCTTTTGCTTCTTTTGTGTTTGTGCTATATTTTTGCATTTTGTCCTGCACTTCTTTGGGGGCCTTCAGGGTCCCCTCCGGGGCTTCTGCCCTCTCAGTTTAGTTCAGCCACTGAGTTTTGTTCTTTTGCTTTTTCCAGTTTTTTCAGTGGCTGCTGTTTTTATTTTGTTACACCAGAGAACTAATTTAGGTGGTAGAGGTCGTGTGATCTCAGGTGATTTTGAAATTAGTAGAGTTGGTGCTTTTCAGGGTTTTCTGGGATTGCAGTAAGTACCCTTCCTATCCTTTTCTATTTAGATAGTTTGGGCCCCAGCGTTTGCTCATACTATTTTCTTTCTGTGTCAGTATTTCATCTTGTCTAACCGCCATTACATGTTTGGGGGCTTTCTATTATCTTTGGGGTTCTGCTCCGGGGCAGATAGCTTTCCTATTTCTATCTTTAGGTGTAGTTAGTTTCTCAGGCTGTGACGAGGCATCTAGGACCAACGTAGGAACGCTCCACGGCTGCCTCTAGTTGTGGTGGTTAGTCAGGGTACTGCAATCTCATAGATTCCAACTGCTCTGGTGTATTGCCTTTTTTACCTGCACTCCTCAGCTACCGAGACATAACACAGCTCCTTGATTTGCGCTATTAGTCTGACACAGACATTTTAGTTCTAGTTAAGAGGTGAAACTTTTTTATTTCTTGAAGCAGTTCATAAAGAAAAAAGGAATTAAAGTTTGTTTTTTATTTGTTTTTTTTTTATTCTTTTGGAACTGTCTTTAGTGGCCGGTGGAAGGGTGAGTATAAGCGATATTTACCTGTCCCGTTCCACCGCCGCTCGCCGCTGTGTCCTCGGGTCCTCTTGCTGCGATGTTCAGGCAGAGAGCGCGATGACGTGGTTACTGCGCGTCGTGCCCTCTGCCTGATCATTCACTGCTGGAGGACCCGGAAGACAGCAGCGCTCAGAGGTGGACCGGGTGACAGGTAAATATTGCAGTTGCCGGGGCCCTGAGCGAGCGGTGATAACGGCACCTGTCCCCCATAGCGCGCCGGTGTCCCCGCCTGCTCAGGACACCGGCACCTGGTCCCCAGCGACGAGAGGTGAGTATGTCTTTTTTTTTTGTTGTAGTTGCAGCAGCTGCGTCAGCATAAGGGACCTATACTATGGAGCATCTATGGGGGCATAATCTATGGAGCATCTATAGGGGCATAATCTATGGGGGCATAATCTATGGCGCATCTATGGGGGCATAATCTGTGGAGCATCTATGGGCCTAATACATGGGGCATCTATGGGGGTATAATACATGGGGAATCTATGGGGGCATAATATAAGGAGCATCTATGGGGGCATAATCTAAGGAGCATCTATGAGGGCATAATCTATGGAGCATCTATGGTGGCATAATCTATGGAGCATCTATGGGGCATAATCAATGGAGCATCTATATGGGCATAATCTATGGAGCATTTATGGGGGCACAATCTATGGAGCATCTATGGGGCATAATACATGGGGCATCAATGGGGGCATAATCTAAGGAGCATCTATGGGGGCACAATCTATGGAGCATCTATGGGGCACAATCTATGGAGCATCTATGGGGGCACAATCTATGGAGCATCTATGGGACACAATACATGGGCAGCATATGGGGCACAATCTATGGAGCATCTTGTGGGGCATAATATGGGGCATAATCTCATTTTCCACCCTAGGCTTATACTCAAGTCGATAAGTTTTCCCAGTTTTTTGTGGCAAAATTAGGGGGGTCGGCTTATACTCGAGTATATACGGTAATAAAAAGTAATTTTAAAGTCTATATGGCATTATGAAGGGTACTACATATAAAGCATTTTTGAAGACATTTGCATTGCAGTTAAAGAAAACCTGTTCAGAGATGAAAAGTGTCAAGTTTTTGTTCTTATTATATTCCTGCTGCTCTCTGATTTGGGCCTTTTTATGCTAATTTTTTATTGTCTTTACAAGGAGGTGTGGCTCACAGGGTAATTATGCAAACACGCCCCAGAGGATACTTTTGTTAAAAGCTATAATCTTTACCACTAAATGAAAATGTCAGTATCTCTGGAACATACTTGGAGAAGCAATGTGAATAAAAGTACAAAAACTGGTAACTTCTGTACTATTTAAGATTTTCTATTTTATTATTTTTGTAATTCAGCATGCTTTGGGTGTCCTTATATTTTTTTCTGCCTCTTTTCCTATACATTTCTCTTTTGGACTTTAACTCTTTCACAACCGATGATGTATATTGACGCCATCAGCCGCTTCCCTTCCTTTGATGCGGGCTCATGCACTGAGCCCTCATTTTCATTTTTTTAAATCAGCCATCAAGTGCCTCTAACAGGTGTCAGTGAATCTGAGATCCACCCTCGGCTGTTAACCAGAAAAATGTCGCTGTCAATCACTGACAGTGGCATTTAACACATCGGCCAGAATCGCGTCACGAATCCGGACCATCGGCGCCCCTGTCATATGATCACAGGGCGCCAATGGGTTGTCATGACAGCCTGCAACAGACCCCTGTATCAGTCATTACGATCCTCCTGTGAACATCAGCTCGGAAGATCGCAGCTTCAAGTTTCCTATGGGGACTATTCAACACAGTAAAAAATAAAAAAAAATTAAAAAAACAAATTCAAATCACCCCTTTTTAGCCCCATTAAAAATAAAACCATTAAAAATTATACATATTTGGTATTGCTGGATTCAGAAATCTGATCTCAAAATATAAAGTAAATTAATCTGATTGGTAAATGACGTAGCGAGAAAAAAAATCAAAGACAGAATTACTTTTTGGTCGCCGCAACATTGCATTACAATGCATTAAGAGGCGATCAAAATATCTTATCTACTCCAAAATAGTGTCAATGAAAATCTCAACTGAGGGTGCAAAAAAGAAGCCCTCACCCAGCCATAGATCCCAAAAAATGGAGGGGTTTGGAATTTTCACCACTTAGCAAACATGTATATGTTTGCTATCTGCGTACTCGTACTGACCTGGGAAATCATATTGCCAAGTCAGTTTTACCATGTAGGGAACATGGTAAATAATAAAAAAAAGCAATTGTGGAATTGCACCTTTTTTGCAATTTCACAGCATTTGGAATTTTTGTTTTCCTGTTTTTCAGTACACTATATTGTAAAAATCATTGGTGTAATTCAAAAGTACAACTCATCCTGCAAAAAACAAGCCCTCATACAGCTATATTGACAGAAAAAACAGAAAAATAAAAAAAGTTATGGCTTTTAGAAGAAGGGGGAATATAACATGATAACTGGAAAATTGCTTAGGGGTCAAGGGGTTAAAAATGCAAGAGAAAACATGTTAAAAGAAAAAAAACATTAAAACACTTTAAAAAATGTCATAATGCGAAAAAAACTATTGAAAACTGCTAAAAACAGTAAAAACAGCTTAAGGCGTACAATACTAGGACTATTCAATCTGATTGTTTGCCCCCATTAAAATAAAAACACTTATTTTTACGTCCTGTGCTCCAGCAGTGTCGGCACTCACATTCCCGGGGCTCTCAGGTTACGTCATGTGAGCCCTGTGCCCAATCAGTGATGGCTTCATTGCCTTTGGACGCAGGTAAAAAATGAAGAAAATTCACCGTACACTGTATCAGTAAAGTGATGCCAAGAAGAAATTTATTTATATGTTCACATATAATGTTCGTGGAACAGAGAAGGAAAAAACTTAATAAAGCGACTCTGACGTTTCGACCATTCACCGGTCTTATTCAATATGCCGCACTTTGTCCCCTTTAAGTCATATGCCACAGCTGCGTCTTCTCACACTGGCTGTGAGCAGACGCAGCTGTGGCATATGACTTAAAGGGGACAAAGCGCGGGAGCACTACCCAGATTACCTACTCTCTAAGACCACACAGGCATTACACATCACAAGGCGACATATTGAATAAGACCGGTGAATGGTCGAAACGTCAGAGTCGCTAAATTAAGTTTTTTCCTTCTCTGCTCCACGAACATTATATGTGGACATATAAATAAATTTCTTCTTGGCATCACTTTACGGATAGAGTGTGCAGTGACTTTTCTTCATTTTTTGATCCGGGGTCCTAAGGTTCATTGCTCACTATTGGACAGAGTGCAGGCCAATTTATCCTACTTTGGACGTAAGTAATCAAGAGGAAGCGAGAGCTGCGGCTGACTGCTCAATTCTTGATTACTTAAATGTCCGAAGGAGCATTAACGGTGAAGCCAGCACTGATGGGGCTCACGTGACGTAACAGCCTCACCAGGGTTGTGGAGGCAGAGTCGGAGTTGGTCTCCATTTTGGTGGAGTCAGTGTTGCAGTTGGTATAAAATAGAGCGCCTCTGACTTCCAAAATATATAATAAATTGGGTTCAGTAGTTCAGTGCAGGATGTGCTGTAAATGTTTTCATAATTTAGAAAGTTATATAATGTCCTATATATGTCTGCTCTATTCTTGATCTATGGATCTATTCTTTTAGTTGAGATGAATCTACTGCACTTTGCACTTTATGTACATGCTCAGCAGTGAGGCATTGTTGTGGAGGTGGAGTTGGAAGTCCGTAAAATTGAAGAGTTGGAGTTGGTGGTTGGGCTTACCGACTCCACAGCCCTGATCATGAGAGGGACAAACATTCAGATTAAGAACAGGTTTTCCTAGGACCTTTTTTAAAAAAAGAAAAAAAAACCTTTGACGAAAGCCTTAATTATGACTTTTCAATGAGTCGCTATATAGTTTGTACAAAAGTAACAGAGCTGACTTTGCCGTTCAGCTCAACCCATTGTGAAATTACAATTTTTTTCTGTGATTTTGACATAGGACTGATGTTAATCCTGCTGCATTAATTCAGAAACTTTTTTCAATTTAAATACAAACTGTTAAATGACATGTCTACCACTATTACATCTTCACACACAGGGGCGTACATAGAAATCATGGGGCCCCATAGCAAAAGTCTGAATGGGGCCCCCCCCAAAAAAAAAAGCCAGAGCCATTGTAAATGTAAAGTGCCAGCACAGTGAGGAGACACATTTAACAAAAAAAATGTATTATGCCCCCATAGATGCTCCATAGATTGTGCCCCCATAGATGCATCATGCTCCATAGATAATGCCCCCATAGATGCTCCATAGATTGTACCCCATAGTATAGGTCCCTTATACTGCCGCAGCTGCTGAAACCAAAAAAAAAAAAGACATACCTCCCGGCACCTGTGATATTTACCTGTCACCCGGTGCACCGCTGACCGCCGCTGTCTTCTGAGTCCTCCGCAGTGAATGCTCAGGCAGAGGGCGCGGCGCGCACAAACTACGTCATCGCGCCCTCTGCCTGAACATTCACAGCAAGAGAGGATGCGAGCACACAGCAGTGCAGCGGTGGAACGGGACAGGTAAATATCCCTTATACTCACCTCCTCCTGGCGCGGTCTCTGCTCTGCTCTTCTCCCGCGGTCTCCGGCTCCTGTGTTCAGCGGTCAGGTGGTACCGCTCATTAAAGTCATGAATATGCACATATTCATGACTTTAATGAGCGGTACCACGTGACCGCTGAACACAGACGCCGGAGACCGCGGGAGAAGAGCAGGGCAGAGACCGCGCCAGGAGGAGGTGAGTATAAAGCACACAGCTGCGCTTCGCCTCCCCCGCCTCCCCCTGCCCTGGTAGTACTGTGTCAGCACAGCTGCCAAACCGCAGCGGCTGTCGCGGGCCCCCTCACCTGTCCGGGCCCCATAGCAGCTGCGTGGTCTGCTACAATTGACGGTACGCCACTGTTCACACATACAGCAGCTAAAGCGAAATAAGGAAACTAAAAAAAATACATACAGCAGCTAAAGCGAAATAAGGAAGCATAACAAATACAGCAGTAAAGGAAATAAGGTAATTTTTTTTCTTTTAAGTTTTACCCTTTTACTAAATATTCCTTTTCTTCTCCTAAATTCTTTATCCTCCCCCATTGTATTCTTCCTCATGTACCAACGGGAAGGATCTGGGCCTGTAGCCAGTGCTACATTCCTCTCATAGCTTCAGCAGGTATGCTCGAACAATAAGTAAGTAGTGTTATTCTGCTTCAGGTGTAGTATTTCTGTACCTGGGAGGCATAAGAGGTAGAGTGTTTCATTTTGACAGAGAACAAATAATGAGATACTTGTTGACCGCAGTGCTCAATTCCTCCTAGCCCTGGGGCCTTAACTTTCTACTGTGACTATATGGTTTGGTTTTCATTCAGGAAGTAAAGGCTCAATTTTGGCTCTGCATGATCAACTCACTAAATTCCTATATGCATGGTGTATGTGTCCTCATAGAGAGCAGATTCGGAGCTATTTTATGATGAGTACTATTTACCACATTGTACATGCTGTAAGCTTTTCAGGGGATATAGCTCTGAGATCGCCGTCCGGGTAGACGGAATGGCATAGAAACGGTTCATTCAGAGACAGCAGTTCTGGTAAAAACTGGCCGCAACCAGCTTTATTAAAGTCCACAGCAAACAGATAAAACAAATCATAAACATAAGACCTGGGCTTGTCTAGCCACTTACTTCACTTAGATAGATTTCCCTATCTATCCGGGTCCCGACTCTAACAGCCTGGGCCAAAACAACACATATGTTCAGCATTTACCAGCGTGGAGTTTCACAGAGTCTCCTCCTTGTGTCTGAAGGCACCTTCAATGTCCAGACTTGAGAGAGCTCCCCTCCTATTAAGCAGCTATCCACATGGATTCTCACAGAGACTACTCCTGTGTCCGGGGTACATCGAGCACCCAGACTGAGACAGCTCATACTCCTGGAGACACCTTCTGTGCCTGGACCCCTCCTGTGTCCAGACTAAGCGAGCTCTCTGACTGTGCTCCCAAGCACCTACTTCTGGCTTCCTAATCAACACCTGAGTGGATTCAGGTCTGAGCTGCAAGCGTGTACTGAATGGCAGGTGTAGTGACCTTTCTTTACCACCAGGTTTATAAAGCCACACATTTCGCTCATACCAGTCAGCAAAGTACTTAGGTGAAATATACACCTCATTCAACACATATTCCTTCACTGTCTCACATATCCCCCCCCTCTTCTCCAGACCGGAGGGCTGGTCATCCAGACCGGAGGGCTGGTCAACAATCCTAAAGAGACAGTGAACTCCGGACCAGTTATGGCCAACACCAAGTTCATCTTCACCATTGTCATCTGTATCTTCACCTAAAGCAACCGCACTACGCTGTACCCTCCCAGGCCTATGCTCTCTGCGGGCCTCGGGTGTCCTGCACGGTTTCAGCTTGACCTTAGTGCCAGCCTCAGTCTCGGTATAGTGCCTCACCAGAGAAGTACGACCAGGCACGTCAGAACACCTCTGCTGATTCTTCCTCAGAAACTTTCGTACCTCCTGTTTTTGGGGCACTGACCCTGTGTCACCAACTATCACAGGAGGTAAAGGGGGTTTTTCACCTTTCTCTAATTCCCCCTGAACCTTCTTTAGCACATCTACTTTCTTAAATCTCAGTTGATTCATAAATTCTATTTCACAGAACTTAAGCTCCTCTGCCATGGTCTCTGACCATTTTAAGCTACACTGTTCAAATGCTTGGCACTGTAGAAGGAGCTGATCGTTTTTCTTTGGCAGTACACATAATTCATCCTCTTCTTGTACTTCATTGACCTTCTCAAGAAGCGGCTCATGGCTTTCATCACGCACCTTCATCACAGTTTGGAGATTTTTCTGAGAAGTAATCAATTCATCTTGTACCTGTGCAACCACTTTTTCTTGATCTTGCAAGGTACCATATACACTTTCCCTTTCACCTCGTGCTCTCTGGAGCAACTGCTGGAACCGCTCACGTTCCTGGCGAAGAGATACCACATCCAGTTCACACTGCTGAAGCCGCTCGCGTAATGCAACATTATCAGTCTTTTTCCTCACAGCTGCACTTGAGACCTCAGCTTCTGATGAGGTATCTGGTTTGGTGTCTACCACTTCTATGGCTTTTTCCACCTCTGCAGCATTACCTTCAGAGTCCTTGGCACGATGCAGATCCACACCATACATTGATAACTTCTCATTTCCAACAGCATCTACTTGGGCTGTATTCAGTTTCAGAGTCCTGCCTTTAAAGCTCAGCTCTCCTCCTTTCACCTTAGTCTTCGCCAGGGAATCGGCCAACTGTAAAATATCTTCAGATGCCATCTTCTGTCCGGCTGTAAGGTCAGCATCAGCTTTCTTCTCAGGACCCTCAACCTCCTCTGCTACCATGCCTTCCTCATTTGCACTGGTTGCTTGATCGTCATCAGATGATTCACTATCACTACCACTATCCCTGTCTGACCCCTTTTTCTCAGCCACATCCGGCTCACTTTCAGGGTTATACAATTCATTCTCATTCACATCCTGCTCACTTTCAGGGTTATACAATTCATTTTCATTCACATCTTGCACACTTTCAGGGTTATACAATCCATCATCTTGATCTGGAACCTTAGTTAACATGTCATCCACAACATTAACTTCACCATCTGGTCCCTCAAGTATGTGACTATGTGACAACCCCAGCACTATACTTCTATATAGCTCAGGTACCAGGAGCTGACTCACGACCTCTCCCTGGACTTCAGTGTCCCTATACAATAGGTTATTGTTCATGGCAGCATGAGGAAACCTCTCCTCAGAGCCAGGCTCTTGGGGAACCTCATTCAGAACAATTACATTTTCCTGTGCCGTTTTAAGAGTGGGGTCTCGCACCGGCTCACTCCCAAAATTGTCACAGGACACAGGCAGGTCAGGGACACTCGGTTCCCGAGAACCACCATCCTCGTCTCCCAACATCACCTGCAAAGGAATTTCATCTTTATCACGATCATCATCAGTATCATCACTATTATGATTAGCATCATCATCATTATCAATATCAGCATCATCATCATGGTCATCATCATTATCATGATCATCATTATCATTATCAATATCAGCATCATTATCATGGTCATCATCATTATCATGATCATCATTATCACACAAGATTAACGGCCCACTAACATTGTGTTCCGCCCCTCGGGACTGCGTACCCTCAGTAGGAGCTTCATCACACTGTCCAACAGAATCACCCTTCCCCCAGAGATCCTTAGACCGGGGAAAGTCATTACCCAATATAACGGGGTGCACCAGGTTCTTCACTACCCCCACTTCATATGAAACCTCCCCGAGTTTGGGGACCAAGTCCACGGCAGTCTCTGGTAGACTTTGGTGTCTCCATGGATGCACACCATACTCAGGTGCTTATCAGGGATGAAGTCCCTATCAATCAGGCTGTCACATACGGAAGTCACTGGACTCTCTGAGTCCAAGAGGGCCTGTGCTGGGCAGTCATTTACAACCACCGGGGACACCTGTGGTCCAGTCTCTTCGGCTGAGGTGGACACACACACAGGTTCTGCGCAGAGAGAGAGGATCTGCCAACATCACAATACATAGGCTCCCCCTCTATTGGACAGTTGGCTACAATTTCACGACATCTCCAACCCTGTCCATCACACTTTTCCACCCACATGTCCCCTCGGGCCCGAACCCGCTTATCAGCATACCCCATGTCCCCAACAGCTGGAACGCTCTTACCGTGAGAGTTCAGCGTCCGGGAACTCTGAAGTGACGACCTCTCAGACGGCTGGTCACGGAGACAGTCTTTGCTGGCGAAGGCCTTCTCCATCAGGCTGACCAGACGATTGGCGTCCTGGTGGTCTCCTTGTCCGACCTCTGGCTGTACCTTAGGAGGACATGCTTGGGTGTAGCGGTCCACTATCACCCTTTCAACTCCACAATCAGGCCTGCTGACTGCAGACTCCCAACTGTATCTCCAGTCATGAACTCCCCTGGCACGGGCTGTCACCGTAACACCCAGCCGGGTAAGAATCTCCGCTTTCAGCTTGGCATAGTCTTGGCTGTCCTGCTCGCTCAGGTCAGCATAGGCCCTTTGGGGTTCTCCAATCAGATAGGGTGCGACCATCATGGCCCATTCAGATAGGGGCAGATTCTCCTTCTCTGCCAGTCCCTCAAACCTAGTGAGATATACCTCCACATCATCACGAGGTGTCATCTTTTTCAGGGACCGTCTTACCGCCTTCTTTACAGCGGACAACGCAGGTGCCTTCACAACATTACTCTGGGATGAGGTGCTGAGAGCTGCAATCTGCTCCAACAACCGGTTATTCTCCTGCTGCTGCTGCTGGCACTGCAGTTGCATGCTCTGCTGGGCCTGTACCAGGTACTCAACGAGCTCCTCCATACTGCCGGACTTATCTGTCTCAACCACGGCAGTCTTATGTTGCACATTAACTTGCGCCATTTGTTCAAACAGCGCCTCCATGCTGTCATCCATGTTGTCAGACTTCTCTGTCTCAACAACGGCAGTCTTCACTCAAGACATACACACTCCACAGTCTTTTCCACAGAAAATTCAGCTTTGCTGTGCAGACACTTTTTTTTTTTTTTTTCTCTGCAAACTCTATTAGGGCCACTGTCTCTTTAAGACTGCTCCAATAGACGTTTCCCTTGCTGCTGCACACTCCACAGTCTTCTCCACAACAAGTTCATCTTTGCTGTGCAGACACACTTTTTTTTTTTCTTTTGCAAACTCTATTAGGGCTACTGTCTCTTTAAGACTGCTCCAATCAGACGTTTTTGCTGCACACTTTTTTTTTTTTTTTTTTCTCTGCTGCTGCTTCAACAGACTTCACCTTTATTGCTGTCTCTCGCCACTGTGCTGCACGCACATTCCAGCACCAATGGTATCAGCCACTGTGCTGCCCCAGCATTCTCCGCCAATTGTAACATTTCCAGGGGATATAGCTCTGAGATCGCCGTCCGGGTAGACGGAATGGCATAGAAACGGTTTATTCAGAGACAGCAGTTCTGGTAAAAACTGGCCGCAACCAGCTTTATTAAAGTCCACAGCAAACAGATAAAACAAATCATAAACATAAGACCTGGGCTTGTCTAGCCACTTACTTCACTTAGATAGATTTCCCTATCTATCCGGGTCCCGACTCTAACAGCCTGGGCCAAAACAACACATATGTTCAGCATTTACCAGCGTGGAGTTTCACAGAGTCTCCTCCTTGTGTCTGAAGGCACCTTCAATGTCCAGACTTGAGAGAGCTCCCCTCCTATTCAGCAGCTATCCGCATGGATTCTCACAGAGACTACTCCTGTGTCCGGGGTACATCGAGCACCCAGACTGAGACAGCTCATACTCTTGGAGACACCTTCTGTGCCTGGACCCCTCCTGTGTCCAGACTAAGCGAGCTCTCTGACTGTGCTCCCAAGCACCTACTTCTGGCTTCCTAATCAACACCTGAGTGGATTCAGGTCTGAGCTGCAAGCGTGTACTGAATGGCAGGTGTAGTGACCTTTCTTTACCACCAGGTTTACAAAGCCACACATTTCGCTCATACCAGTCAGCAAAGTACTTAGGTGAAATATACACCTCATTCAACACATATTCCTTCACTGTCTCACAATGCTTACTAAAGAGTATCTATTCAGTTAGGTTTTGTATCCGGACTGGAGCCGCATAAAAAAGTAAAGTACTTAGCCCAGGTGCAGATGACCGTATTTTCAGTCCAAGTGGGATCTGACAAAAACATCGGATTGCACTCGTACCAATGTGGGGCTGTGCACATGTCTGAGTTTTTTTTTCGGACAGTCTGTTGGAGGAAAAAAATTACTGCATGCCTGAGTTTGATTTGATCATCGAATCGCAGTCTGCCATGCAAATCGATGAGTCCGTGGAAAACATTGGACTGCACTTGGTTGACATCTGAGTGCAGTTTGAATTCCATGGACTGACAATGAAAAAAAGGGAGAATTTTTTTCTCCATCACATCCAAGAGAATGGGCGCACACTGTGATCACACTCTGATCAAACTTTGATCAGAATGTGATTAGCATAATTGATCAGATTTTCTCAGATGACAAAAAATTAGCTCGTCTACACCGAATCTTAGGTTGATGGTTCTGCTCACTCAAGCAAAACAGCAAAACTTAAAATAGTGCAGGTTGTAGTGTATGTCCTACCTGCAACACTTCACCGGCTAAAAGTACAAGTTTTGCAGTAGATCATTTAGTGGAGACTTCCTAGAGGAGTAGACAAGTTAACCAGAACTTTTCTATAGTGGTAATGAACATTGGTGTGTTGATAATCTGATTGATCAGCAGCTCTATAAGGTCTGAAAGTTAACTGTTGGCTCCATTGATCCGTGTTTGTCGATTGCTGGCACTATTTTAGAGGGCACCATGTGGCAATATTTTAAGGGTGCTTTATGGTGGCAATTTCATAATGCCAGTTTGGCTCTTATGTGGTTTTTGGGAATACTCTAGTTTTACACTGGCTAGACAGAAACGATCCAATAAGCCAATGACTGATTGCTCATTTGGTAGGCGTTTATCTCTCCCAATTCCCCCATACTGAACATTTTGCGTGTTTTCAATGGCAGCATCTTGCTTTGTGCTTTCCCACCAACTTATCTCCTCTGTAACCAAAGTGTTGGGCATTACAATTTAGACAGCCAGCTATGTTTCCCAATGTATTATTTATTTATTATGCATTGCTTATATAGGGCTATCATATTCTGGAGTGCTTTCCCCAACATCATCTCTCAGAGGAGAATCAAAAGGCCCCATACACATTAGACTAACATTGGCCAATATTGATGGGTTTGGCCAAAAGTAATGTCTCTGACTCTACCACGAGAAATGACATCGGGAGAGATAGGATTAGGCATGTCCAATTTCAGACTGCCGATCGTTTTGCCCTCTAAGAAATAAGCTACTGACAGAGTTGTCGGATAGCCGCTTTCAAAAAAGAGATGGGAGTCTAGTCTCTCCCCTGACAGTTGATGTCATGGAAGAGAATGATCCTCCCACTTGTTGAATTTCTACTGCAAATCTTTCTGTTAAGCATTGAGATAAGGAGTCTGGCAAAGGCTCTCGTAAAGAACAGAGTTGCACTTGGCTGAATGTTCCTGTGTATGGGGGAGTTTATTTAATAGAATTTTTCAGAACACATTGTGTACTTTACTTGTTTTTTTGCTTTGGTTTCCATATGAAATATTAAATTGAACACGTTTGGTCACAACATTTAATGAACAGAACGAGATTTCAGGAATTCTACTAAAACCTTGAGGCACTTGGACTCCCACCGCTTTGATGAATCACCTCGTCAGAAAACATAGGATTTTTTTTATAAAACTTGTTATTCAGGGGGCTGGTATCATACCAACTGCCTCTTGATCACAAATTCTGTCAGGGGGGATTAACTGAGCCATGCCCGTGAGGAATGCCAGTTATGTGCTCCCTTAGAAACTTTAAATATAAATCCCCGGTCTTTCTCACTACAGCTTTTCACCATACTAAATTGCGACGGTTACTATGCAATGTTTGCGCCTTATATCCTGTTAATAACATGGGACAGGAATGGACTTAACTCCTAGATATTTACGGGCTATTACATTGAATGATGTTTGCACATTTTTGTTTATCATATTTTTATATAGATCTGTATATAACGTATGAATTTACAGTAGTGTGATTGTATTTGGTTGATATTGTATACCCAAAGTCACAGATGCCAGCAAAACCTCCTTTTTACTATAAATAACGGTATTGTTGCTTGAAACCCATAAGCGAACTTTGCTGTAATGTATCATTTTGTTTTAAACCATAATGGATATTGAATTTTTTTCAGAAGCTGAGGGCTGCACCCAAAAACATTTTGTCTACCTGTAATGGAAGTTCTTGCCTATGAGGTCATATTGGTGATGAGCGAACGTGCTCGGATAAGGTGTTATCCGAGCATGCTCAAGTTCTAATAGAGTGTCTTCGGCGTTCTCAAATACTATGTTCGAGTTACCATGGCTGCATGGCATGCGGCTGTTTGACAGTCACAACATATGCAGGGATTAACAGTTTGTTAGGCAATCCCTTCATCTGTTGCAGCTGTTGAACAGCCTGGAGACATGCATCTGCGGGGACTTGAAGATATTCTTAGCACACGAGCATGCTCGGATAACACCTTATTGGAGCACGCTCGCTCATCACCAGTTCATATATATTATTTGTATTGACTTTCGGCTCTGTAATTTATATGTACATCTCTGTAAATACTGCAATACAGAAATAATTTGCTTCTTTAGTTGGTTTACGGTTTGTCTGTTTGTAGAATGTTTCCTAATGTGGGGAAACCTTTTATATTTGGGGAGTGCAGCACTCTGCTATCTCTGGCTGACACATAGACGGTGAATTCAGCAGTGATGTGCATGCGATTCCATCAGTCCCATCCTTGGCAATCGGCAAGTTATCACTTATCCACAGAACTTGCAAAGATAGGACTAACCCTTTCCAGAAGAAAACTTGTACATTAATGAAGTGGTAGATGAATGATAGATTGGTATAAAAAAGAGAACAGCCTATCTGGAAATTCAAAAGATCCAGTGCCTCTGCAAAGGTAAAGCCCCAATTTTTTTCATTGTAATTCAGGACTAGATGGTGCATCCGTAGCGCGGATGACGCTCTGCCCGTGAGTGGCACACCAATGGCTTTGCAATTGTGAAACAGTGGGAATAGTTTTGGTCTCCCCGTCAGGCAATTCCACTGGATTGATGGGATCAACCTGATCCAAAAACCTGATCCAAAGCTTGTTTACTACAGCAGGATGAGCTGTCGCTTTTAGTGATGAGTGAGCGTGCTCGGATAAGGTGTTATCCGAGCATGATTGGATGCTAACCGAGTGTCTTCGGTGTGTTCGAGAAATAGATTCAAGTATCCATGGCTGCAAGTCTCGCGGCTGTTAGCCACAACACATGCAGGGATTGCTTAACTTTCGTGAGACATGCAGCTGCAGGGACTCGAACATATTATTCGAGCATGCGGAAGTCACTTGGTTAGCACCCAAACATGCTCAGAAAAGACCTCATGTTCTCTCATCACTAGTCGCTATGTATGACCATTTAAAAAAAATCTGTGCAAATTCTGCCCCCTCTTTACAGTGTTCTCTGATACTATAAGAATTGACTTAACCTTACAAATGATTATGGGAAGTTTCCTCTCTGAATCATATTATAGAGCTGTCATCTAAATAGCAACAGGAGGTGACAATTAGCTTTAAACATCTTATGAAAATTATAAATTTGTTTCTTGCTCTGGCTGGAGGAATTTTACTCTTTTCATGTGATTTGACTTTTAATCCTCTTACTGAGAAAAAAAGGGATTGCATCTACTATGTTTAACCTTTTTTTTTAATCTTTTCCGAGCACTGTGGGAACTAAATACACAGAGATAACTTTGACAGAATACATGCACAGATTCTGGAATTCTGCTCATAGTCTATTACTCTTATTTATATAATCCTTTGCACGTTATGCTGTCACATTAATCCATGTGACCAGCAGAGCTAACAATCTACTGTCATTTCTTATCTCAAAATAGAGCCCATTCCATTGAAATCTCATTAACTGGTATCAGTTTGGTTTTGAAGTAAGCTAAGAAATCTGAGTGGTGGGAAAACATACAGATTCTGTGCAGATGGTGACATGGAGAAATTTATGCACATGACTATTTTGCTGCACTATACAACCCCTGCTAGCTGGGCTGTGGAGTCAGTGTCCATTTTGGTAGAGTAGGTATAAAAAGGACCGACTCTGACTTGTAAAATCAATTTGGTTCAGTAGTACAATGCGAGATGTGCTGTAAACGTTTTCATAATAATTTGGGAAATTTATGAAATGTCATTTAAATGTCTGTTCTGTTTCTGATGTAAGGATCTCGGCTTTCAGTTGAGATTAATCTATGCTGCACTTTATGTACATGTTCAATAGTGAGGCAGTGCTGTGTAGTTGGAGTCATGGAGTCCATAGTCAGGGAACTTGAGTCGATGGTTTGGCTTACCAACTCTACAACCCTGCCTGCGAGTGCCTATACCTCCTCAGTTACATTCACTCTCGGCTCGACAAGTCAGACATGTGTTTTCAATGCTACCAATCAGCTCTAGCAACAGTGCATCTCCTGTTGGAATAAAGGATAGGGCATTTTGAATTAAAATATGTCCAATCCAATACTTGGGACACTCCCAATTATATGCTTTGGTAAATCCACAAAAATTGTAGGATTCAGTTAAGTTTCCTCTACTGAATTGGGAGATGAGTGGTAGATGCAACATTGTGTTGGCAGATATCTGCTTCTGCCAGGAAGTGTGCACAACTGTCATGTGTGCATTGCCATGAAGATCGTCGCGGTTGCACATTTTGACTTCTCACAGCTGAGTTGCTGTTTCTTTGTGTTTGGCAGCTAGGGAGTTAATTCTGTCTGTGCTCGGTGCTGGGACTGGGTGCAGTTTCTCCCGGCTGCAATTGATTATTTGTTGATTGGTTTCCTTTAAGTTTCTGGTTGTCTGCTTTGGGAGTTGCCAGTGAAACCCTTCATGCAGACCACAGATAGGAATGAATCTGTATAGACTCTAGTTGAGAGCTCCTTAGTTGTTTTAAGCTTAACTTGCTTAGAGTTTATTTCCCAGACCATTTATGTTCCTTCGGTGTTTGAGTGTGTATGCAAGAGAGTGCTATCCTGTCTGTCTTATATGTCTAATCTGTGTATTTAGCTGAGATCAGCCCCTATCCCTTTGGTGGTAATCAGGATCCTTCTTAGGACTGATTACAGGGTTCAGGGTCTGATAGGAGACAGGGTTAGGCTGGAGACTTGGACCTCTGAACCATTATCAGTACCTCCAAGGTAAGGGATTAGTTAGGACCCCAGTGCAGGGTCAGGTTAGACCCCGGTCCTCCTCTTTCCTGTTACAGCTCATCAAGTCCTCAAGATTAACCCTGAGTTCAACTGATATCGTTTCTGCACATCTAGTCTTCAAGATTAACCCTAAGTTCTGCTGATATTGTGTCAGGTAAATCTATTTTATACTTACATTCTGATGTTGCTAACCTACATGTTGTATAGAGTGTGGTTCCTGTATAAATAGTTTACTGACATTGTAGTCATATCATTAGACAGCGTGACATTTTCACTGGCCATAAAAAATTATCTCTAGTTACCATGGATCCAGTAGCCCAGCTGGCTCTGCAGTTGCAGGGATTATCCATGGAGCTGACGGACATTAAGTCCAAAGTTTTGTCTCCCCTGGAGCAAACCAGAGTTGAACCTAAAGTAGCTCTTCCAGATAGGTTCACTGGTGGGCGAGACAAATTTTTTACCTTCCGGGAGGCATGTAAATTATATTTTCGGCTTCGGCCGCGATCATCAGGGAGTGATGAGCAGAGAGTGGGAATTGTTATCTCACTTCTTCAAGGGGACCCTCAATCCTGGGCATTTTCCTTCCTCCGGGATCCCCGGCTCTACAGTCTGTAGATCAATTTTTTACTGCTCTGGGATTGGTATATGATGACCCAGATCGGGTCTCTCTTGCTGAGACTAAATTACGTAAGATACAGCAGGGAGATCGTCCTGCGGAGGAATTTGCTTCTGAGTTTCGTAGATGGGCCACGGATACTCAGTGGAATGACCCAGCTCTTAGGAGCCAGTTTTGTCATGGGCTTTCTGACAAATTAAAAGACGTTTTGGCTCAGTATGAGTCTCCTCCTTCTCTGGAGGCTGCTATGGCCCTAGCTATCCGTATTGATAGACGGCTTCGGGAGAGGGGTGAGGTAACTCCACTCCCTGTTGTTACTCCACCTACTACTAAAGTCCCTTATGTTGAGGTTCCCCTTGTCTGTTCGGATGAGCCTATGCAGTTGGGAGGGACATCTTTTCGTAGTAGGGGATTGGCGGCACGCCGCAGGACTAGAAGGTGTTTTTTCTGCGGGAAAGAGGGACATTTTGTTGGAGAATGTCCATCCCGTGTCTTGTTAAGTAAAAAGTCGCCGGAAAACTGCTAATCCCAGGTTGTGTGGTGGATGACAACCTGGGAGTATGTATTTCATCCGCCGGTTCTTCTCAGTTCCTTGTACCAGTGGAGGTGGTGTTTGGTACTAGAGTGAAGAGATTGTCTGTTCTTCTGGATAGTGGTTCCGGCGCCAATCTGGTTGACGCTCAGTTTGCTCAGGCTCAAGGTATGCATCTGAGTGTATTGGTCAAACCGATCCCTATTTTTTCCATTGACACCAGGCCTCTCGGCCAAGGTAGCTTTGTTCATGAGGTTCATAACATTGACCTTCGGGTAGGGGCAATACATAGGGAACAATTATCTTGTTATGTGTTGGAGGGTCTACCTACTCCCATTGTGTTGGGTCTTCCTTGGCTGGTTAAACATAACCCTGTAATTAATTGGCAGTCCAGAGAGATAAACCAATGGGGTGAGTTTTGCAAAAGCAACTGCATGAACACAGTCATCAGTGCGGTCGTACCTAGTACATTGCCTCCTTTTTTGGAGGATTTTGGGGATGTTTTTTCTGAGGAGGGGTGTCGGGAGTTGCCTCCTCATCGTGTGTATGACTGCTCTATTAATCTTCTTCCTGATGCTAAGTTACCTAAAGCTAGGTTGTATAATCTTTCTGGTCCTGAAAGACAGGCTATGAAAGATTATATTTCCGAAAGTCTGGCCAAAGGGCATATTAGACCTTCATCTTCCCCTGTAGCCGCGGGGTTCTTCTTTGTGAAGAAAAAAGATGGAGGCCTACGCCCTTGCTTGGATTTCCGCGAACTTAATCGGATTACTGTTCGAGATCCGTATCCACTCCCTCTTATTCCTGATCTCTTCAATCAAATTGTTGGCGCCAAATGGTTCTCTAAATTGGATCTCAGGGGAGCGTATAATCTGATTAGAATAAAAGAGGGGGATGAGTGGAAAACGGCGTTTAACACGCCGGAGGGACATTATGAAAACCTGGTTATGCCTTTTGGTCTGACTGCTGCACCAGCAGTATTCCAACATTTTGTTAATGACATTTTTCGTCACCTTGTGGGGGTGTTTGTGGTCGTATATTTGGATGACATTTTAATTTACTCGCCAGATCTTGTGTCTCACAGGAGCATGTGAGACAGGTGTTGCAGATCTTGCGAGACAATAAACTATACGCCAAACTGGAGAAGTGTGTTTTTGCCGTACAGGAACTTCAGTTTTTGGGTTTTTTGGTGTCAGCCTCCGGTTTCCGTATGGACCCTGAAAAGGTGAGAGCAGTGCTTGAATGGGATCAGCCAGGGGATCTTAAGGCTCTGCAGCGTTTTTTGGGGTTTGCTAATTACTACCGGAAATTTATTTGTAATTTCTCGTCTGTCGTCAAACCTCTCACTGACATGACGAGAAAAGGGACGGATTTTTCTAGGTGGTCGGACAAAGCTTGCCAAGCCTTTTCCTCTTTAAAGAGATGTTTTGCTTCGGCACCCGTTCTCATCCAACCAGATGTATCTCAGCCGTTCATTGTGGAGGTGGACGTGTCTGACGTAGGGGTGGGTGCTATATTGTCCCAGGGTCCGTCCCCTGGTAAATGGCATCCGTGCGCTTTCTTTTCTAAGAAATTGTCGTCCGCCGAAAGGAATTATGATATTGGCAATAGGGAACTTTTGGCCATTAAATTGGCTTTTGAAGAATGGCGTCACTTTTTGGAGGGGGCAGTCCACCCGGTCACCGTTATTACTGATCACAAGAACCTGCTGTATTTAGAATCCGCTAAGCGTCTGAATTCCAGACAAGCTCGATGGTCGTTGTTTTTTACCAGGTTTAATTTTGTCGTCACTTATCGTCCGGGGTCTAAGAATGTAAAGGCTGATGCTTTGTCTCGCAGTTTCCCAGGGGCCGGGAAAACGGATGACCCGATTCCTATCCTTCAGGAGGGGGTGGTAGTGTCGGCTGTATGTTCTGAGCTTGAGGAGGAGGTGTTAGAGGCTCAGGGGGACGCCCCTGCAGGACCTCCAGGGAGACTGTTTGTCCCGAATCAGTTGAGACAAAAGGTTATTGAGGCACATCATAATTCTGCTTTAGCAGGACATCCAGGGAGTAAGGCTACTTTAGATCTCCTTTCTCGCAGATTTTGGTGGCCTAACGCTAATAAAGATGTTATAACTTTTGTCGCGTCCTGTGGGGTTTGTGCTCGCTCTAAAACTCCTCATACCCGTCCATCTGGGACCCTTTTACCCTTGAAACTTCCGGAGCGTCCATGGACTCATTTATCTATGGACTTCATTACGGATCTTCCTCCGTCGTCAGGGAATACTATCATACTGGTGGTTGTTGACAGGTTCAGTAAGATGGCACATTTCGTTGCTCTTCCTGCACTCCCTAATGCTAAAACTCTGGCGCAGGTGTTCATTAGGGAGATCGTGAGACTTCATGGGTTGCCTTCTGATGTGGTGTCAGATAGGGGGTCTCAGTTTGTGTCCAAATTTTGGAGGGCATTTTGTTTACGTCGGGGGATGCAATTGTCGTTTTCCTCGGCTTTTCATCCACAGACCAATGGTCAGACAGAGCGTCTGAATCAGAGTTTAGAGACATATCTCCGGTGTTTTGTCTCGGAGAACCAGGAGGACTGGTCATCTTTCTTGCCTCTGGCAGAGTTCGCTCTTAACAACAGGCGGAGCGAGTCCACTGGTAAGTCCCCATTTTTTGGGGCATATGGTTTTCATCCCCAGTTTTGTACTTTCAATGGGGGGGGTCCTTCTGGGGTTCCTGAGGAGGAGCGTTTCTCGTCGTCACTTGCTTCTGTGTGGCGAGGTGTATTGAATAATTTGAGTACGATGGGGAACCGTTACAAACGTATGGCTGATAGGAGGAGAGTTTCTGGTCCAGATCTGAATGTGAACGATCTGGTATGGTTGTCTACCAGGAATATAAAACTTAAAGTGCCCTCCTGGAAACTGGGTCCCAGATTCATCGGGCCGTACAGGATCAGTTCCATAATTAATCCTGTGGCATTTCGTCTGGAACTCCCTTCTACTTTTAAAATTCATAATGTGTTCCACAAGTCATTACTTAAAAGGTATGTGGCACCAGTCATACCGTCACCTCTACCTCCTCCTCCAGTGTTGGTCAATGGTAACTTGGAATTTCAAGTATCAAAAATCATTGACTCTCGCCTGAATCGCCGGTCCCTTCAGTACTTGGTGCATTGGAAGGGGTATGGTCCGGAGGAGAGGACGTGGGTCCCTGCGTCTGATGTTAACGCAGATCGTTTGGTTCGGACCTTCCACAGAACTCACCCGGGCAGGCCTGGCCCTGAGGGTCCGGAGGCCCCTCGTAGAAGTGGGGGTACTGTCATGTGTGCATTGCCACGAAGATCGTCGCGGTTGCACATTTTGACTTCTCACAGCTGAGTTGCTGTTTCTTTGTGTTTGGCAGCTAGGGAGTTAATTCTGTCTGTGCTCGGTGCTGGGACTGGGTGCAGTTTCTCCCGGCTGCAATTGATTATTTGTTGATTGGTTTCCTTTAAGTTTCTGGTTGTCTGCTTTGGGAGTTGCCAGTGAAACCCTTCATGCAGACCACAGATAGGAATGAATCTGTATAGACTCTAGTTGAGAGCTCCTTAGTTGTTTTAAGCTTAACTTGCTTAGAGTTTATTTCCCAGACCATTTATGTTCCTTCGGTGTTTGAGTGTGTATGCAAGAGAGTGCTATCCTGTCTGTCTTATATGTCTAATCTGTGTATTTAGCTGAGATCAGCCCCTATCCCTTTGGTGGTAATCAGGATCCTTCTTAGGACTGATTACAGGGTTCAGGGTCTGATATAAGACAGGGTTAGGCTGGAGACTTGGACCTCTGAACCATTATCAGTACCTCCAAGGTAAGGAATTAGTTAGGACCCCAGTGCAGGGTCAGGTTAGACCCGGTCCTCCTCTTTCCTGTTACAGCTCATCAAGTCCTCAAGATTAACCCTGAGTTCAACTGATATCGTTTCTGCACATCTAGTCTTCAAGATTAACCCTAAGTTCTGCTGATATTGTGTCAGGTAAATCTATTTTATACTTACATTCTGATGTTGCTAAACTACATGTTGTATAGAGTGTGGTTCCTGTATAAATAGTTTACTGACATTGTAGTCATATCATTAGACAGCGTGACAACAATTGACAGGTTTTGAGCCCCAGCCCAGTTATATGAATGGGGCATGTGCATGATACCATCTTCTCATGTTTAATGCTTGGAAATGGTACATAACACTTGATTTGAGTGGACCATCCTCTAATCGTAGGTAGAGCATCTTATGATCCTTTCCGTACTGGTTGGAACAATACTGGTAGCAAGTTGTGACCATATATCGCTGTTCTTTACCATGTAGACATGCGACATGGCTGTATGCAATGACACTGCTTTCACTATGGAAGCCAAATCAGATCAAATAAAACCTAAATGACTGTTATGCATTGCAACTCGATATTATTGAGCTATAAGTTTTTCACACTAATTGGGAGCACGATAAGAAGCACTCCTATACAAATTACCATCCACTGTGGCAAATAATGCCTATAAAATATGGAAGCATAAGCTGGAAAATCTCCTCTATAAATATTATCTCTTTATGAATGTGAAACGAGGCATGTAGAAGCACAGCCTGCCGGTGCAATCATATAACTAATGATCAGTGCACTACAAGCAGTAATTGTTGACAATTGTAATGCCCTGCTGGATAAAAATCTACAATGTCGAGATCTTTTAATTACTACACAGAAATAGTATAGAACAGAAAAATAGAACTCATGTCTTGTGAAACCAAGAGAAGTTTCCATCTCCCGACATCTGGAATATGCCTTATTCTAATGAATTAGCTTATTTTGTATCTGCAAAATATCCTCTTCATGGATTTGGGGGCCTACATGCTTTCTTTCATGTTGGAGTTATGGTTAGAGATGAGCAAACCCAAACTTAAAAGTTTGGAGTTCGTACTGGACAGTTGGTAGACTTTGCTAGACTCCAAACATGGACTTTTCCCAGAAGTCTGTTGCAATGTTTGGAGTTCCCATTGGAGATAGAGAGATTTAATCCAAATCCAAAATTTGGGTCATCATTGTTTTCAATGGGGTTTGGGTTGTGGTTCAAGCAGGGCCGGCTCCAGGTTTTTATGGGCCCCGGGCGAAAGAGCCTCAGTGGGCCCCTTTAACACAGACCACGATTCATGATGCACAGATACGGCAGAGAAATATGGGTATAGTACTATGCCAAACACTTCACTTCTTCCATTACATGACTGATATCTATTGTAAATTGTACAATAGCTCAAAAACCGCCAAATCCTCACAGCGCACAGTATAGACTGGACAGTACAGTCCTCCATACAATATTATGGGCACCACAGTCTCCCCCTCATCACCCATATAATACCCCATGCAGGATGTCACCCCCCATATAATGCTCCATACAGAATACTGGACCCAAAATAATGCTCCATACAGAATACTGGACCCAAAATAATGCTCCATACAGGATACTGGTCCCCATATAATGCTCCATACAAAATATGGAGCTCTCCTCTGCGCTGTACTGCGTTCTGCACTGTTACGGCTCAGGAAAGGGAGCTGTGGAAAGACTCCCCATTATCATCATGATTGTCTCCCCATCATCATCATTGCCTCCTTATCATCATCATTGCCTCCCCATCATCATCATGGCCTCCCCATTATCATCAATGCCTGCCCATCATCATCATCTCCTCCCCATCATCATCTTCTCCCATCATCAATGCCTGCCCATTATCATCAATGCCTGCCCATTATCATCATCTTCTCCCCATCATCAATGCCTCCCCATTATCAGCAATGCCTGCCCATCATCATCTCCTCCCCATCATCATCAATGCCTGCACATCATCATCTTCTCCCCATCATCAATGCCTGCCCATTATCATCAATGCCTGCCCATTATCATCATCTTCTCCCCATCATCATCAATGCCTCCCCATTATCAGCAATGCCTGCCCATCATGATCATCATCTCCTCCCCATCATCATCAATGCCTGCCCATCATCATCTTCTCCCCATCATCAATGCCTGCCCATTATCATCAATGCCTGCCCATTATCATCATCTTCTCCCCATCATCATCAATGCCTCCCCATTATCAGCAATGCCTGCCCATCATCATCTTCTCCCCATCATCAATGCCTGCCCATTATCATCAATGCCTGCCCATTATCATCATCTTCTCCCCATCATCATCATCAATGCCTCCCCATTATCAGCAATGCCTGCCCATCACACACAGACAGCACACAAGCACTCTCTCACATACATACACACACACAAAGCACCGCACTACATACACACAGACACACACAGAGACACACACGTCTTACCTGTCCGGCGTCCCCGCGCTCTGTGCCACAGCCGGCCGCTGAATGATGACGTCATTCAGCGGCGCTGCTGTGAGAGGAAGCGCCGGCGCCCCCTGGAGCCCGGAGCTGCGGCAGCGGAGGCACGGGAGAGGTAAGTATTGTGCCAGCTGCTGCCGGGGCCCTGAGCAAGCGGGGGAGGGCCCAGTGGCGGCGCTGACACCGCTCTCCGCTAACGGGCGCGGGGGTGCCAGACTGCGAGTGGGCCCCCCGCCTGCTCAGGGCCCCGGCACTTGCCCGGGTGTGCCGGGTGCTGACGCCGGCCCTGGGTTCAAGTTTGTGTCAGGTACCAGAACCCAGACTTCCATTGGTCCGCTCATCTCTCTCTCGTCTTTCTCTCTCGTCCTTCTCTCATCTTTCTCTCTCTTCTTTCTCTTTCTCTCTCGTCTTTTTCTCTCATCTTTTTCTCTCTTCTTTTTCTCTCGTCTTTCTTGTCTTTCCTCCGAATATTCCAGCAGACCTTTGGGAGAAGTCTGTCATCATTTAGCACCAGACAGGACACTACCTGTTGGGTACGAACCCCAAAAGTTTGAGTTCATTCTCCTTGGAAAAAAATGGTCTTTTTCCAACTTGGCCAAAAAGATAAATTGTATTTTACTTTATTTGCTAAAAGAGACCTGTTCCTTCTTTTGAAATGTCTGATGGACTAAAATCTTCTATTCTCAATGAAATAACAATGGTGGAGGAATTTTTCATTAAATTTCTGCATTACACAATTCTTTGTGTAGTCTTCCTGGAAATGACCACAAAATATCTGAAAAAATACAATGTCAGGTTGTACTAACAATATTATATTAAAATACCCCAAACAAAAGAGAATGAATGAAAACATGAGAAGTAACAAAAATTTATCTTAATTAAATGCAATTAACTTTAAAAACAAAAAGCACACAAGACATTGCAAACAAACAAAGCTGGGAAAAGAAATGGAATAAATTCATATTAGGACACTACAGAGGTATATCTATAGTATTCAGGCTGAAAAATTCTGTTCCCCAAAAGGAATATATATTGATGACTAAAATGCAAAAGATGAACGATATAGAAGTGCTCAAAAATTAATTGCAAAAGTTAGCATTGCATTATAGCAAGAGTGACCACAGTAAATAACAAATGAGAGTACACAGGAACAATCAAGAAACTTTGTATAGGTGCCTTAATACAGACTTTGCATGATGGAGTCAATCTTCTGTTCCCCTGCCATGCAGAAGTCTGTCTAACAGAAGATCAAAGGCTGCAGCCAAACAGTGGACCTGATTGACTGCAGTGATCACATGACTTAAATATGTAGTAGTTGTAGCAATAATAATAATGTTAGTAAAGACACTTGGAGATGAAAGTGGATATAAAACCTGCGATTCCAACGATGCATATGTTATGAATACCTTCTTATTTTTCAAAGCATTTCGAGGTGTACAAACCTCTTCATCAGGACAAACCACAAAGAATTGTGGTTTGTCTAGATGAAGAGGTATGATCACCTCGAAATGTGTTGACAAATAAAACCACATCCATACCGCATCTGGTTTCCTATCGTATAATGGATCCTCGGCAGCACGGGTTTTACAGGGCCTTGTGAAAGTATTCTGCCCCCTGGAACTTTTCAACCTTTTCCCACATATCATGCTTCAAACATAAAGATACCAAATGTAAATTTTTGGTGAAGAATCAACAACAAGTGGGACACAATTGTGAAGTTGAATGAAATTTATTGGTTGTTTTAAATTTTTGTGGACATACAAAAACTGAAAATTGGGGCGTGCAATATTATTCGGCCCCTTTAACTTAATACTTTGTTGCGCCACCTTTTGCTGCGATTACAGCTGCAAGTCGCTTGGGGTATGTTTCTATCAGTTTTGTACATCGAAAGACTGAAATTCTTGCCCATTCTTCCTTGGCAAACAGCTCGAGCTCAGTGAGGTTGGATGGAGATTGTTTGTGAACAGCAGTTTTCAGGTCTTTCCACAGATTCTCGATTGGATTCAGATCTGAACTTTGACTTGGCCATTCTAACACCTATATATGTTTATTTGTGAACCATTCCATTGTAGATTTTGCTTGTTTGGGATCATTGTCTTGGGTCTTTTGCAGACTCCCACAGGTTTTCTTCAAGAATGGTCCTGTATTTGGCTCCATCCATCCATGGGAACATCAATTTTATCAATCTTCCCTGTCCTTGCTGAAGAAAAGCAGGCCCAAACCATGATGCTGCCACCACCATGTTTGAAAGTGGTGATGGTGTGTTCAGGGTGATGAGCTGTGTTGCCTTTACGCCAAACATATCGTTTGGCATTGTTGCCAAAAGTTCAATTTTGGGTTTCATCTGACCAGAGCACCTTCTTCCACATGTATGGTGTGTCTCCCAGGTGGCTTGTTGCAAACATTAAATGACACTTTTTATGAATATCTCTGAGAAATGACTTTCTTCTTGCCACTCCTCCATAAAGGCCAGATTTGTGCAGTGTACAACTGATTGTTGTCCTATGGACAGACTGTCCCACCTCAGCTGTAGATCTCTGCAGTTCATCCAGAGTGATCATGGGCCTCTGATTAGTCTTCTCCTTGTTTGAGATGAAAGTTTAGAGGGACGGCCGGGTCTTGGTAGATTTACAGTGGTCTGATACCCCTTCCATTTCAATATGATCGCTTGCACAGTGCTCCTTGGGATGTTTAAAGTTTTGGAAATCATTTTGTATCCAAATCCGGCTTTAAACTTCTCCACAACAGTATCACGGACCTGACTGTTGTGTTCTCTGTGCTTCAAACAGAACCCTGAGACTATCACAGAGCAGGTGCATTTATACAGAGACTTGATTACACACAGGTGGATTATATTTATCATCAGTAGTCATTTAGGACAACATTGGATCATTCAGTGATCCACAATGAACTTATGGAGTGAGTTTGCTGCACTGAAAGTAAAGGGGCTGAATAATATTGCAGGCCCCACTTTTTGTATTTCCACAAAAATATAAAATAACCAATAAATTTCGTTCAACTTCACAATTGTGTCCCGCTTGTTGATTCTTCACCAAAAATTTACATTTGGTATCTCTATGTTTGAAGCATGATATGTGGGAAAAGGTTGAAAGTTCCAGGGGGCCGAATACTTTCGCAAGGCACTGTAAATCTGCTTTCATCTCCAAGTGTACTATTTGTTTGGTGGCTCTGCAGCAGCCATCTTTGTTTAAAAGATAAAGGGGTTATGACTTTCACATAACCCCCCCCAGGAGAGCAAATCCAGTTTTACTTTTTCCCTTTCTAATTCAGATAAGACACTATTGAGCTTATTGTCATTACAGTTTTCATCTAAACACATGCAAATAATAATGTTAACAAATACCACCAATTAGAAATGTAGTATAGTTTTTCTGATTCGCTATGTCTCTTTCCTTATGTGCAGGTATTGCAGGACCTTATGCGTGTCCATGGTTACGACCACTGATATAGGTACAGCTTGTTGCTAGTGGTTGTAACCATGGATACTTAAGGTTCTGTAATGCACATGAGGAAATGGACAAAGTGAATCAGAAAAACTATACTACATTTCTAATTGGAGGTGTTTGCTAATATTATTACTATCACACCTATTGCATATTGGGATATGATCTTGGAGATGGGAATTCTCCTATAATAATATTACATCACCACCTAAAAAAGACACACGGGAGATTGCAGATGGGGCACCAGTCTGGCAGAGAAGTATACTATTTTTTATTTAGTATTGCAGAACTGAGCTATTAAAAAAGGGGTTGTGCAATACTGGTCTTTAATGGGAACAGTCAGGTCCTTCATAAATAATCTATCAGCTTTATTTTTCTCCCTGGATGGCAATCAGCTGTTATTCACCATCAATTTCTAGAATTCCTCTTTAATTAAAACTTTTAATGCCAGCTGTGTTGCTTCCTGTATAGTCACGCAACATCACAGTAATTTTTATTAATTTAAGAAAGACCGCCACCTCGTCTAACCTGTTTTTGGAAATCATTTTATTTCCCATAAACAAAAAATTATTTTGAACATCTTTCATTACAATTGTATGTTGTATGTTCCTCGATTAGTCCTCCTACGAGTTTATGAATAAATTGACAACTGGGTGTTTCACTATGACACTGGCCAATCAGTGCTGACTTTTGGTTCTCTAAATGGTAGAGAGAGTGCTGAAAAGTGGAATTGTGGCACAGAGTTGTCAATTTATTAATCTGTGGACAAATTAGGAGAACTCACAGGTTTTCTTTAAAGAGGTTTACCACTAGTTGGGCAATTCCTTTCTAAACACTATATTCCCCAGTATAGAATAAAAATAATGGAAACTCAACTCCCTCACCATCGCAGCGATGTCCGTGTGAGGCATCCCATCATGATACTGTTATAGCACTGCAGCCAATCAGTGGTGGCTGATTGTCTATCTGAGGTTCATTCAAGAGAAGTTTGAGCACTGCAGTCCATCAGCAACCCCTGATAGGCTGCAGTGCTCACATGGCAAAAAATTTTCATGTGAGCCTTGGTGAGACGAAGCGTCAACATCGCTGTAATGGCATCGGTGCAGGAAGTATGTTATTTTTATTTTATACTATAGTATTTTGGACCATCCCTTTAAATATAAAATGATAGATAAATAGATTAAATTGGAAAGTATACTGTAAAATACATTTCCATCGGGAATAATGTAGTGGGAGTCAATGAGGAGCAGCAGAGTGATATAATAGATGAAGCCTGGTATTTTGGTTAAGAAAGCATCTCCCTGTGAGTGGTTATATAATAGCAGCTTTGTTATTGTGCATATGGAAACCCGAATGGATGACCTGTGTTCGGAGCAGAACACTGCTTCTTCCTATCCCTCTCAGTATGGAAGGGCCCGATGTTGGTGAACCTGCCTACTATGGCGAGCCTTTCAACACCAGCGGCTCTCAGTCCCTTTTCAGTCTTGGGCTGGCACTAAAACATTTCCTTGTAGGGAACATCTTAATGTCCTTTTCAAAGCCCTTGGGAAAGGGGGCAGGGAGGAAGGCTTCTTCACTGTAGCTAATGTGCTTGAAAGTCTCGCTTTTTTATTTCCTTTGTTGCTTTTTTATACCTCAAACAAAACCCCCCAAGAGTCTGGTCTGACAACATCTATTCAGAATTTTGTGCGCACATAAGCTCTGCCTGTCACAATGTGACCTGCCTATACAGACTTTGTAAATTATGGGCCATTTTAAGTTTCACAGAGAAGAAAAGCAACACATTTCTCATGAAAACCCAAATTTTAGCCAGGAAAATCATTTTATTTAAATTATTATTCTTTTGTATTATTGGTATGAAAATAACCACATTTCTGTATTGTACATCTTTGTACTGTGTCCCACAGAGATTTCTATGTTAAAAATAGGGAAGATACACAAGCCAAAATGAAAAGAACGGCTGGATTTTTCAGCAGTCACTTTTTGTAGTGGTTTTCCATTCAATAATGGCTGTTAGACAGAATCCTCCTTGTAATTGTAGTTTGCCGATCTCAAACATTCTACTAAGCGGTGACATAATTCTGCATCTTTCTAGAACTGATTGGGCTTGTATTTGTTTAGGCTTAGCTTTTTTTTGTGATATTGTTCCTACAGATTTGTTGCAGACATTTCTATGGCTAAAACTCAGAACCATTCTTTGGGTTGTTTGTGCAGCAAGTGATTAGATTTTTGCAATCTTCATTCAGATTAATGGAGCAGTCACAAAAATGTCTGCAGCAAATCTGCCACAAGTATCCAGATTCTTACAAATATTTTTTGTGAGAAATCCACCTGTGATCAACAATTGAGGGCCATCATTATCTTGAAGCAATTGCCCAACAAATAATTATTTTTTAGGCATGGATTCTTTTAAAATAAAGTAAGCATACTCTCCTACCAGAAACCCTGTTTATCCATTGCAGCGCGATCCAGATGTCTGTACCAATTCAGGAAGCGATGTCTGCTCTGTTTCTAAGTCAGAGCATCTTTAAAGCCTGTGATTTGCTGCAGCAGGTGATTAGAAGGGGCATTATCAGAGAAACATCCAATGATGCACTTTTATAGCCACCTGTCCGCTGCCGCCAATCTCAGGCTTTTGTGGTCCGTGACTTCCGATTGGAGTAGACATAGCTTCCTGAGCAAGGTTAAACGCTCAGAGTGGCAAGTGCTGGATCCAAGGAGCTCATTATGGGTGAGTATGCTTCCTTTTGTTATTTTAAAAGCATCTGTGCCCCAAAAAAAAGGTTGTGTTAGACATCCTAACCCCTTAGTGACCGGGCCAAATTTTTCAAATCTGAGCAGTGTCACTTAAAATGGTAATAACTCTAGAACGCTTCAAAAGATCTTATTGATTTTGAGATTGTTTTTTCATGACACATTGTACTTTTTGGCAATGGTAAATTTCTGCCTATATTTACAGCCTCTTTTTATAAAAATATCTGAAATTTGTCAAAAAATTTTAAAAGTTAGCAATTTTCAAACTTTGAACGATTATCAATTTACTCCAGACAGTTATACTACATAAAAGAGTCATTGAATAACATCTACCTCATGTCTCCTTTAGCACCGTTTTTAAAATATCCTTTTATTTGGTTAGGATGTTAGACGGTTTAAAACTGTAGCATCAATTTTTCATTTTTCCAAGGAAATTTACAAAACTTACTTTTTTAGGGACCTATTCAGTTTTAAAGTGATGTTGGTGGACCTATATGTCGTAAAATCCCCAAAAGTGAGACAACTTTAAAAATAGCTCTCCTCAACGTATTCAAAACTGCTGTCAGGTGGTTAATTAGCCATTCGGGTGCTTTTCAGGAATGAATAAAAATTGGCATGACAGAAAGGAAAAATTTATTTTTACCAGCTTAATGTTGCTAGCTTCTGAAAAGACCGCTATAGCTGGACGACGTTAAGGCCATTATTTGGCTGTGAATTGCCACTTCAAGACCCACAAAATCAAGATCTCAGGGTGCCAATGGGATCAAAGAGAGCCCCCACACTCTATTAACCATTTAGATAATGTAATCACTATTGACAGCAAAATCTAAGAGGTTAAAAAGCCATGATTGGGGCCAAAAGCAATTATTATTATTTTTATTATTATACATTTATATAGCGCCATTTATTCCATGGCGCTTTACATATGAAAAGGGGAAAAATATAGACAGGTACAATAAACATGTGCTGGACAAGGGACACACAAGTACAGAAGGAGAGAGGACCCTGCCCGCGAGGGCTCACAGACTGCAGGGATGGGTGAGAATACACTAGGAAAGGGTAGAGCTGGTCATACGATGGTTCAGTACACTGAGGATCATTGCAGGTTGTAGGCTTGTCGGAACAGGTGGGTCTTCAGGTTTTTCTTGAAGGTCTCCGTTGTGGTGTCAGGTATAGAGTTCAGTTGACAGCTACTGCATTTTCACCAGTCGGGGATGCTGTTGTCTGATATGTGAGGTCAGTAAAAAGACATTTTCGTGGTTACTAAAGGGTTAAGACCCCTTACGTTTTCATGGCTGGTTGTATGGTATATTAGAACCAATAATGCCTACAGACCAGATAGGCATCCATCTAGAAAATGGGGACCAGGCCTTGCTATCATGGAATGGAGACGTAGCCTGTTGCCTGGCTAGCTGCTTACATTTCTTTTTAGTAGCTCAAAAAAATTGACTAGGACAGCACCTTTTAAAGAATAGTTACCTATAAGGCTGGGTTCATATTGAGTTATGGCAGTCCGTCAGACGGACTGCGTTACACCGCGGTATAACACGGTATAACGCAGTCCGTTAACGCTGCCATTCGCCCCCATTGTCGGGCGCATCGTGATGCATGCCATAAAGCGGCATGCATTCGCGACGTGCCGTCATTCAGTGACGGAGCCTCGGACGTGGCCTGCAGTGTCTGGGCTCCGTCACCGCTAGCACAGATGATTCACCGATAGCACAGCGCTAGCGGGTATAGCATAACGCGTTATGCTATACCGTTACCAGCCCGTCAACGCTATGTGTTGAACAGGCTGGTAAAACGCAGTGTGAACCTAGCCTAAGGGGCTACATAGGACCTTCTATAGTGAGCTCCTTTGATTCATTTACAATACAGCATTAGCTGTAAAGCCCCATACCCAATAGATAGCTACCGACTGAAGATGCTTCTGATGATTATTCAGCCGGCTGGTATCCCTTCCGATTCTTCGCACTCAGTCGGTCGAGCACTCCTGTGTTCTCTTTGAGAGATCCACTTCTGGAGTCTCTTTCAGCTGCTTATCTTCGCAAGAATAGGATCTGCAGTTTGAAAACGGACATGCTGAATCTTTGTCTCCCCCGACATAATCTGTCGGCCAACACTAGTCTAATGCGTATGTAGGCCTTAAGATATTTTTCACCAGTTTAAAAACTAAAAGTCATGCTAGACTGTTTAAGAATAACTTCCTCCTAATTTTTTCACGTTTCAGTCCCTATTTTCTTTCTTAGTATTTTTTTATGTTGAGAAAAAAAAAGCCAAGGAGAAAAAAAAAGAAAGGAAACCGTGTTGCATTATAAACTGCAGTAAATAATGCAAAGTTACCACAATAATAATAATTCTCTATTTTCCACATTAATTTCTCTAATTAAATGGATTATTTAGAAAACAAATTAACCATAGAACCAAATTAATACATTTACTTTAACATGTTAACTTGTAGATTATCTTCTAGACCTTATCTAATCTGAGATAAGCACACTATACTATAGCACAATTACCAATTTTAAGCCTTGGGGTACATAATCCTGCCATATGGTATCTGATGGTGCACGCTACTTATGTTTCTAAAGGCATTCAGACAAACACTTCTTTCCCATAGACTTAAAATTTCAGTTCGTGCCTAAAAATGTATGTGTTTATAATAAGAAAACTGGCTGATGACTTATCATTGTGTGGATTACATGTCTGGTCATAAAGTATTTGCAGCTGAACCTAAGAAAACAGAAGAAAGCTGTGTTATGTTTGGATACTGAGAATGTGTTTATGATGTATAGACTGAGGTCAGAAACCACTGTTTGGTGTGGGTTAGCCACGAATCACAATTCAGTAATACCAGTCAAGGAAAAAGACCCATTATGTTGGCACTGCAGAGCAATAGTGTGTCCTAGACCAGACCATTGTATGTATATTTGTGATTGATGACCCTGTTGGTGGACCATATCAGCTAGCTGGCAACTGATTGGTAATCACAACATTTAAAAGGAACCTATCATGTTTTTTCTGATCTGCAGGCAGGATGTTATTTAGCAGGAAGAACTGATCAGATTGATACACAATTTTAAGGAGAAAGTTTCATTAAACCTTACATTTTATTTGTTGTAATTCCCAGTGTCTCTATGCATATGAATCTAGTGGGCAGTCCTACTCTGCGATTGACAGTCTTTCCTGTATGACTGTATGCAAATAGTTATTACAGCAACACAATGTTAAAAAGAAACAATCAAACATCCCAGATAATGATAAAAGTACAAAAACTATATTAGTGAAAAAAAATCAGACATAAAGAAAAAAAGGACAAATTGAATGCATAATTATGTAAAGCATGCATACAAACCAGAAATCACCCAGGAAATTTTCAGTCTATCAAAGTATAATCACCATAATTGGCCGTATCCATATAATTGTAAAACCCCATTTGGCCTCACTGATAATACACATAATTTACACATTGGTGCTCACCCCAATGCGTCTTTCGGCGAAGCATTTGTCAGGGTGATAGACAAACTTTATATAGTCTATCACGTATGCATTCAATTTGTACTTTTTTTCTTTATGTCTGATTTTTTCACTAATAAAGTTTTTGTACTTTTATTATTTTCTGGGATGTTTATGTTTGATCGTTTCTTTTTTACATTGTCTTGTAATGATTTTTCAGCGATCTATCTCTAATTTATTTGTTCTATTCAGTGCATGATATGTGTAACATATTCTGGCCATTAGATTACATTATATTTGTTACATGCACATGTTTTCCATGAGTTATTTATTAAACAGAAATAGTTGTCAATCACTAGTAGATCTGCCCACTGGACTCATATGAATACAAAACACAGGTTCCTTTTAACTATGGGGTGCTTGACTTTAAGTCCCTGATTCCTGAAGAGCACCCCATAGATCCTTTGTCGAATAAAAGACCTGCATGCCATCTAATAGGAAAATGGCAATATCCTCATTAGAACACAGAGAAAAATTATTCATGTGTCTATACACTCAAAGTTACACAGCAAATGTATGAAAAGTAATAATTAAAAAAAACTTCCAAAGACAACAAGTACAAGGAGTTTGTATATTCTCCCTGTTTTTGTGGATTTCCACTAGTCCAGTTTCCTTATATACTACAAAGACATACTGATATGAAATTTATATTATGAGCTCCAATGGGGACATTGATGGTGATGTCAGTAAGAGCACTGTGGAATTAATGGCGCCATATAACCAATTAAAATAATAATAAAATAGACTAAAACATTGGCATCACACACAACCACTTTCTTTGACCAATGTCTGCAATCAGCTTGGATGATTTACAGAGGAGAAGGTTATAGTATTGATGAATTTTCTCTGTGACATTAAGCTGTAGAATATTTCCGAAGAATGCTATTTATGAAATCACGGTGACAGATCCACTTTAAGAGATAAATTATATAGAATGTGGTTGCCAGACAGCATATTTATGGTGAGAAACATGTCGGCAGCTTGATTCTTTGGTTAGGATCAGATTCCATTATCCTGCATAGACTAAATGTGCTGTAACTTCTGCATCCAAGATAATTTATTGCTTAACCAAAAACCGAATGATTGACCATGTTTTCTCAATGTACAAGCCAAATATTCTATATATTCTCATTTCTGGGAATATTGCATTTGGAGAAATAGCTTGCATTTGTATCTGTGCTTATATGGAATAATATACTTTATATAAAAAAAATAAGACTGGCAAAAATCATCATGAAGGTCCGTGGTGATATAAATTTTTTGGGTGGCTGAAAAGTGCCAGAGCTGCTGCAAAACCTCTTTTAGAAAAAAAAACTGTAGCTCGTCCTGCCAATTGCTGAACCTGTTTTATTTCCCTTAAAATAACCACTACAATCATCCTGGAATACAGCAAATTTATGACATGTGTAAGCCAATATGGCAGGGGAAAAACAGGAAATGCAGCTGGTATGTTACAGCCACATTTAGGGCTCATGCAGACTACCGTAAAAATTGGAGAAGTGCTATTCCTTCGTTTTGATGAATAGCACATGTCCAATTATTTTCATGGACCGAGTGGTCCAAGGAAAAAAGTTGTAGCATGCACAAGTTGCATCCAGTTATCAGATTGCATACTCCCATTCATATCTATGGTTTAATAGAATAAATCGGCCCGCACTTGAATGATATCCAAGTGCAGTCCAATTTTCACTGACAGAATGGAAAAGATGGAAACATTTTTTTCTCCATATCTGAGAAAATTGGATCAAACTCTGATCATAATTTGGTCAGAGTGTGATTAGTATAATTGGACCTATTCTCTCGAATAAACAAAAAAATGGTCGTGTGACCGTGACCTAAGACTAAAAGCAAGCTAGTAGAAATGAGGTTGCATGCTGGTCAGCTGTCTTATGGAAATTGTGTATTCAAACCTTATAGCAAAAGGAGCAGTGATTCTCGGGTGCTGCCACAGTGAAGACAAGGGTGTATGTTCTCTGGATCCTTATTCATTCAAACAACGCGTTTCTAAGTCAGGTCAATTCCTTCATCAGATATAATATGTTGCAGTTCAACATTCGGTGCTGCAGCCATTTTCTAATACAAGTACGGAGTTGTGCCATGTCACAACCCAGCCAGGTGAGCAGATACAGTCCTTTGCTCGCTGTGTCTTTTATCGAGGGTGTCGCACTTTGAGCACCATATCTCTTTTTCTTTTCTAAAATTATGAGCACTAAATGTGAAATTGGAGGTGCAAGCCCCAAGTGCTCAGATCATGGGGGTCACAGGCAATCCGCCGTATTTGATTGTGCACTCTTAAGTCCACTCTGACCAAATCTCTCAAATCATAATTATTACCATCCTGATTTTTGATTCTGAAAATTTAAGAGCAAGACCAGTACCAGTCATCATTGTGGTAGATTTTCATGAACCACCTTTCCTCTCAATTTATCAATAATTACTACATATTTCAATTTTTTTCTTCATCTGCATATAGAGAAGTCAGGCCGAGTGACCAAGTAGTTTGTGTGGGTCATCTGAAGTTATTCAGATGGCAGGTGGTTAATGGAAACATTATTATGGATCTGGGTAATCTTTCCAGTAATGGTACCACCCAGATGTAGTAAGCCTTACATTCGGTATTTTTACTAGACTGTCTTATGTGGCAGTATATTTACTAGTGAACATTCCATAGACATGCGTCATGTTTATCTAGATTACTATTATTTCTTTTAAAAGGAACTGTTACTGTTCCTCCAGGTATAGTGAAACACTTGGTTTCTACATGCCAAGACAGGGAGCTTTTCTGTCTGCAGTTATCTGTACACGTTGCAGTTGTTTGATGACTTCACTCATAGTTTTTGTTATATGGAATAAAAGCTAAACGTTTAAAAATTAAACAGAAAATCAAAGTTGTACTTAAAGGGAATCTGTCACCTATTTTTTCCCCTATAAGATGCGGCCACCGCCATCAGGGGCTTATCTACTGCATTCTGTAATGCTGTAGAAAAGCCCCCATTGTAACCTGAAAGATAAGAAAAGCGAGTTAGATTATACTCACCCGGGGGGCGGTCCGGTCCGATGTGCATCGCAGTCCAGGTCCGGAGCCTCCCATCTTCATGCGATGACATCCTCTTCCTTGCTTCTGTCGCGGCTCCTGCGCAGGCGTGCTGATCTGTCCTGTTGAGGGCAGTGCAGAGTACTTCGGTGCGCAGGTGCCGGACCTCTCTGACCTTTCCTGGCGCCTGCGCAGTGCAGTACTCTGCTCTGCCCTCAACAGGAGCCGCAACAGAAGCAAGGAAGAGGGCATCATTGTTTGAAGATGGGAGGCGCCGGACCGCGACACCCATCGGACCCAGACCGCCCCCGGGTGATTATAATCTAACTCGTTTTTCTTATCTTTCAGGTTACATCGGGGGGGCTTATCTACAGCATTACAGAATGCTGTAGATAGCCTCTGATGGCGGTGGCCACATCTCATAGGGGAAAAAATAGGTGACAGATTCCCTTTAATAAGCAAGAGTATGTGCGCACAGGGAATTTCCTTTTGTGACATCCGCAGCAATAAAAAGCCCAGCAGATATCATTACCAAAAATTACTTAGGCCAAGTTCACATTAGTGTTCAGGGGCTTTGTGGAGGGCTGCGTACTTCCTCCATTAAGCCCCGCCTACATCCGCATACTCCTGCATGCGTTCTGCGTACCTATCTTTAACATTGGGTACGCAGGACATGCGGATGTATGCGGATGCCTTTTGACGCGCCCGCCGACTGCACGGGAACGCAACAAGTTGTGTTTTGCGAGGACAGCGGGCACTTCAAAGCGACGCATCTGCATACATCCACATGTCCTGCGTACCCAATGTTAAAGATAGGTATGCAGGACGCATGCAGAAGAATGCGGAAGTAGGCGGGTCTTAACGGAGGATGTACACAGCCCTCTGCAAAGCCCCCGAACGCTAATATGAAACTAGCCTTAGTGAGCCTTCACATTGACTTTTTGCATTTCAAAGGGTGAAATCTGCGGTTGCATCTGCAGCACAAATTGACATACAGATTTTAAACCCAGAGCGCAGTTCAATTTACACATTGTAGAATATCTGGACACAATAGTGTGGTTGGGTGCATTAGTAAGTCTAGCAAAAAAGATTAACACCGTTGAAGAGAAAGTCAAACGTAGCTTAAACTTTCATATCTTATTCTGTGTTTGTCTCATTCAAGTGAAATGTTACATTCTGGGAACATCTGAATACAATTTTTTGTCTCTTCAGATGTAAGAGGACTTTCACATTGTGTTCTGGCACCGATTCAGTGGCCCCATCGGGTTTATGTCTGAACCACCCGCAAAACAGTATTCGAACATATTAACCAACAGGACCATAGACTATAATGGTGTTGGCAGAGCGAACATGCGGTCTGACGTGCATAATATTAGGGCATATGCACCTAAATGTAGTAGACAGCGTATGAGTGTCCTCCTCCAGTAGGCATGCATGGGCAAAAATAATGCACATCAGAGCGCACGTTCACTCTGCCGGCACCATTGTAGTCTATGACCCCTTTGGAGCATACATCTAAATCCCGTTTTGCGGACTGATTCGAGCATGAAACCCGTCTTGGCCAATGAACGGGTGTCTGAACGCAATGTGAAAGCACCCTTTCTTTTTGGAGTGCTCTGTTAACAGAATGTGCTGTTTACCGCCCAGTAACCTATCCATAAATTTTATTCACCCTGTTTTATTGAAGGATCACAATTAAACTGTTTGTGCTTCTGATGCATACAAGAACCGCAGTGTCCAGTTGCCACTGTGGTTTAAAAATTGCACATGGGCCTAACCGCTTAGACAGAATGAGAAACACATCCTTGTTCAAAGCGGCAATGCACATACTCGATCGCTGCCCCATATGGGGCTGCTGAGCACTTCGCTTGGCTTTTTTTTTTGCACAGCCTGACCTCTCCATTTTGTAATAGGGATAAATGTTCCCTGTTGGGGACTAAGACTTCCAGTGCAGGTACCAGCAGTCGGACATCCACTGATCAGGAAGATAATATATCCGCTGGATAGGTGGAAAGTTGTTTTCACTGGAGGACCCTTTTAAACAAGAATTTTGCAGGGGGCAACAACTGTTTCACCTGCAAGATGTCATGGCACTGTTGCAGGATATCCCTGGGTTAGGGGCTCTTTCCCATTCCTTAAAGCTAGGAGTGCCCTAGCTATCCCTGCTCCTCGGATTACTTCTGATAATGAAGACACTGGGGCCATGTGCCTTGCTGAGCTAAAAAATCAGCTCTCTTCTGTCCTCCCCCCACACAGGGAAGAGGGGGGTTGTAGTGTTAAGAATACACAAACCAAACTATCAAGGGAAAATGTGCAGGAATAAATGAAAATACCAATCATACGAATATGCACTCACAAACAGCAAAGTTGGAAGTAAAGAAAGGAAAAACCAAATAGGAGCAGATGAGGATATGCGTACACAAATCACCAAGCAACAGTCTTCTGAACAACACTCCAAATGCCTTTTCAAACAACCAACACCTCCAACTCCAGAACCAGGCAGTGTGAAACTAATACTGGAAAACCCTGATTGCCATAGGCAAGTATATATAACAGAGAGGAGAGGCCAACAATGAACTGCTGAGAGCATCAAAGCAGGACTGCTCTAGGAGCTCTCAACTGAACAGATTAACCCTTGCACTGCTAACAGAAACCTGCACTGTTTAAAATGATGGTGAAGGGCTTCTAATTAGTGCAGGAGTACATGAAATCAGACACCTCAGTCTTCTGGCACCTCTCTGTTGCAGAAACCCTATGACACTAGAACTGTGCATCCAGTTTAATAGTCAGTTTGAAAATCACAGCAACACCCAGTCATGCCGCGACTGCATTGCAACTTAAACGTCTTCCCCAAACACTTCGGTATTAAGTAAACAGCTTCTGCACAAATGAATTCCTCTTTCTGATTTATCATCTGTTTTTAACATTTATCATTAATAATTGTAAAATGAAGTCCATATATGTGAACTACCATGCCTATAATCATGTCTGATGTCTACATATAAAAAATGGACCCTGACTCTAACAGGATTTCTTTGCTATGAGAACATCTCCTGGCTGCCACAGTGCGTTTAAATAGAGAATATTTGTGTAAGGTTTACTAAGTAATGATAGGGACTCCGCACTTATCAGACTTCCTTACTCCTGTATCTTGTGATTGACTCCATCTGGAAGGTCAAGGGGGAACATCTGGATCTGTGCTTCAGACATGAAAACTATTCCGGAGGGGGCCCTGTAACAACCTGACACTGCAGCCAAAATTTGTGTATGCACATTGATGTGTGGTTTGTGTGATTCAACTTTTTCTGTTAAGAAGTCTTGTCCTTGGCAGCGAAACTGCATGTGTTATAATGGCTTTGAACTCCTCTGCCATTGACGATTTGTCCTCCAGCCCTTGTCTACAAGACGGCTCAGAAGGTGCAACGCCATCTGCTGAGAGTCAAGTCAGACAGATTACATTTTTACAAGCTTTGGATGGATTTTACTTCCTCCCGTAAAGCCAAATCTTATTTATTGTGGGCTAATCATGACCTAGCTTCTTGTGATACTTCATCCTGCTTTCTTAAAGCTTTGTATAGAAGTATAGATGTATATATATATATATGTATATATATATATATATATATATATATATATATATATATATATAGTATTGCCACAGCTCAAAAAAGGTAAAAAGGCATAAACTGACATGTTCATGGTCATAGTGCATATTTATTTACCTAGATCTCCAATGAAGTCAAAACTTATGCATATGGCAGCCATCACAATTGCCAGTTAAATTCATATAGTTCTGTATTATAAAGCAGTAGGCACGTCATATACTGCTGTATGGTGCATGCTTCTAATGAGAATATCTCAGCAACGTGTCATTTAAGGGAACATGCAACAAAAACCTTCATGTAAAATTGGAGTCTCAGTACGGTCCCGCAGTGTGGGTTCTATATTAATGGGTTCCTCTTGCACTCCTCATTTTCATATCAGGAGTATAATGTTGGCGATGCTGTCAAATCAACAAGTCCATGCCATGTTGCATGCATTTCTGGGAGCTATCCTGTATTTGTTCTGGCAGGCACCTGTCTTTAGGATGTCATCAGCACCGATCACCTCTGTAAGGCCGGGATCACACATGCGAGGAATACGGACGAGTCTCACATGTTAATTCCCGGCACTGCCGCCGGCATTGGGAGCGGAGCATGCAGCTCTATGTATTGCTATGCAGCCACACGCTCCACTCCCAAGGACGGCGGCAGTGCCGGGAATTAACATATGAGACTCGGCCATATTCCTCGCATATGTGATCCCGGCCTAATAAAGCTACTCACTTGGGTACGGAATGAGGTATCATAGGAACCCTTTCTGTTAAAAAGTCTGGCTGGTTTATTTCACTCCTAATAAACCACCTGAGTTAGAGTACAGCTTCTTAGGCTGTGTGCACACATTGCGGATTTGCCGCTGCGGATCCGCTGCAGATCTGCAAGAGATTTACAGTACAATGTAAATCAATGGGAAAAAACCTGCTGTGCACATGCTGCGGAAAAATCCAAGCGGAAACACAGCGGTTTATTTTCCGCAGCATGTCAATTTGTGCGGATTCAGCAGCGATTTTACACCTATTCCAGTATAGCAATCCGCTGGTGTAAAAGCGTAGGGCAAATCCGCACAAAAACTGCAGTAAATCTGCAATGAATCCGCAGGTAAAACGCAGGTCATTTTACCTGCAGATTCCTCGCGGAAAAATCTGCACACGAATCCGCAACGTGTGCACATACTCTTAGACCTTTAGCAAAGACACACACTTCTGGAGATCTGCATGCCTCAACACACAGACCATGTGTAAGGCCGGCGTCACACTGCCGAGTTTGATGCGAGTTAGTCGCACGACTTTCTCACATTAACACCCGGCACGGCCGACCGCTCTCGGACCCGAGTGCGCGGCGGCATAGAAATACATCAAACTCGCATCAAACTCGGCAGTGTGATGCCGGCCTAAGACAACCAGGCCCTATTTTACAGTTTGAGCCATACCCAGGAGTGAAGATATGGTGAGCAGCTGTCCCACCCATCTGTTCAGCTGCTCACACTAAACCTGACCCTGTCATGGCCGATTAACCCCCTTTAGTACTATGTATACTTGAGCATTACTACACGTTTATATTACAGAGGACATTCACCTCTGTGATACATCACCCATCCACCATGTGTCCAGCATCCACCTTACCCCTCCTAATGCAGAACTAAGCGTAACCAAAGCATCTTTTAGGCTGTGTGCACACATTGCAGATTTGCCACTGCAGATCTTCAAGAGATTTACAGAACAATGTAAATCAATGGGAAACAATCCCTCTGTGCACATGCTGCAGAAAAATCCAAGCGGAAACGCAACGGTTTATTTTCCGCAGCATGTCAATTCTTTCTGCGGATTCCGCAGCGTTTTTACACCTATTCCATTATAGGAATCCGCAGGTGTAAAAACGCTGGGCAAATCCACACCAAAACCACAGAAAATCTGCAGTAAATCCGCAATGAATCCGCAGGTAAAACGCAGGTCATTTTACCTGCAGATTCTGCATGGAAAAATCAACACACGAATCCGCAACGTGTGCACACAGCCTTAAGGATCCAGACCGCTTGGAACCATGATACAGCAATATGCATGAGCTAAAATATTAGGAAGCTAAATAAACTTTATAATTAAAGAAAATCCACATAAACAGGGAAGACAGGAAAAAAAATCAGTGCAAAGTGAGCCACCCAAACCAATCCAAATATGTTGGTGGGTTTTGTAACTAACCTTATGATTTCTATATTTACATTTTCATTTTTATCAAGCACACGTTACAAAATGTAAATATATCTTCTGTGATTTAGAGATCGATTATGTCCGATCCTTTCCATGACACTTTTATTCAGCTCACATAGGCTGTGTTTCCACGTTCAGGAAACACAGCGCTTTGGATGGAGCGGAAAGTCCGCTCCGCCCAAAGCCCCGCCCCCTACTGTACGTGCGCTCATTCCGGATGTGTTCACGGAACACATCCGGAACACATCCGGAATGACCGCACTACATAGCCCTGTGTTATTTCCCTTGCGACGACGTCTAAAAAGACGCGCCGCATGTCCGGAAATGCAGGTCTTCCGCCTGCGTGTTTTGCAGCATAGTGGAGACGGGATTTCTTGAAATCCCCTCCACTATGCTGTAACATCTGAACGCTGCGTGTTTGACGCTGCGCCAACGCACAGCGTCAAACACGCAGCTAATCCGGACTGTTTCCTGACCGTGGAAACATACCCTTAGAAACCGTTAGCAAAAAAAATTACTTGTGACAATTTTGCAATTTAAATCTTGGTCATTTGGTGAGACATTTAAGCAAATATTGTGTTTTACTGACAAAACAAATTGTTAATAAGGAAACTTTTTATGTAACTACCTCTTAGTTTGGTAGCCACAAAGATTTCTAAAATTAATCTGTTGTTTTGGGAATGTACCCATATGGTTTTTGCACCTAATCATTTTACATCTCTATGCAATCTGCCAGTTGACATTGGTAGACTTTGATGCCGTATGGTGGCACATAGAGTTCTTACAGCTCTACAGTAGGGGACTTTGTGCCCTGTATAAGCTCCGTTCACATTGTAGCAGATGAAGTGCAGTTGCAATGAAGCCGAATACTATGACAATTTACAACAAGCTGCATGTCTGCCGAGGTTTCAAGCTTATTGCTTAGGGTCATGCTGTTTTGCCAATAAATTGAACTTTTAGCTGCAAAATGAGAGTGACACTATGTATGTGATTTTTGGCTGTGGATTCTCTCTCAGATAAGACCTACAACCAGGTTAAAAGTGCCTCTGAGTATTTGTTTTACTTTTAAATCCATCACACAGTTCCTAGAGAAATGGACTATTCCATTTGATTCTGATATGGTCTTTTGCAAGGGGGGCGTGTCTCACATGATTTTCTGGCGCTCTTCTATAGGCATCATTCACACATCCATGTTGTGTTCAGAAAAAACTGCCCATTATAATCTATGCTGCTGTTCGCATGTCCATGTGTCTTTGCAAAAATCACGGAGATATGTCTATTTTTCTATAAGGCTATGGATTTGTAAAAAACATATTTAATAAATGGATGGCTAAAGTGTTCTGTACCTGTGCTGTCAGTTTTATCATTGCAAAGTATCAAACAAGCTTTGTAATTTATTTCTTTATCCATCTGTGAAAAACACTTATGGTCAAAACTCTACTCCACCTTGGTCAGGCTGCATCTTGAATACTATGTTCAGTTCTGGGCACCACATTTTAAAAAAGACTTGAAAAACTGGAGCAGGTTCAGAGAAGACCTACCAGGATAGTGAGCAGACTGTAAACTATGTCCTACGAGGAACAGTTAAAGGATCTGGGAATGTTTAACTTGCAAAAAACAAGGCTAAAGGGTATGCCACACTAAACAACATCGCTAACGGGATCGCTAAAAAACGTCACTATTTAGCGATCCCGTTAGCGATGTTGTTGTGTGCGGCATCTGCCAGCGACGAGCTTCCTGCTGTGATCTCGCTCGTCGCTGGAATCGTTCCGGACCCTATTTTATCGTCGGCGCTCCCGCTGGGTAAGTATATATCGCTAAGTGTGGCACCTTTTTTAGCGATTTAGGTACTTTTGTACCGCTAAAGTCGTTAAGGAGATCGCTAATCGCGATAGCGTCCTTAACGATATCGCTAAATGTGGCCGACACTAGTGATATAGAAACAATCCCGCTAGCGATCTCATTAGTATGCGACGCTAACGAGATCGCTAGCGGGATTGTGTAGTGTGGCAGTACCTTAAGAGGAGACTTAATAGCTGCCTACAAATATCTGAATGGAAGTCACAGTGTAGAAGGATCATTCTCATTTGCACATGGAAACACGAGAAGCAATGGAATGAAACCGAAAGGGAGAAGATGCAGATTAGATATTTGAAAAAACTTTTTGACAGTGACAATGATCAATGAGTGGAACAGGCTGCCACAAGAGGTGGTGAGTTCTCCTTCAATGGAAGTCTTCAAACAGAGGCTGGACTGTCACAGCACATGCATGGAGAGCCTGTGTGTTGGGCTTTCCATGCATGTGCTGTGACTGTGACACAGCCACAACACATGCAGCTGCGGCGCAATCCAGGAAGCCGGGTTCCTGCTGTAGTTTATTCGGCAAGTGCTACAGCTTGCCGAATAAGCAGGGAACCAAAGATATTTGCTCAACTCTACTAACAAACAAAAAAAACAGCAACAAATATTTAGTAGCTGGAGCAATAAAATGAGAGCAAAAACTTACCATTTAGTGTATCTTGCATCAAGCCACAATAATTACGTTTTGGAAGGTAAAAGCCTTGTAATTTTTATTTTGCTCCATAGGAGCCCTATTTAAAAAGGCCAAAACAAATCTAATAGTCTTTTAACCCCTTCATGACCCAGCCTATTTTGACCTTAAAGACCTTGCCATTTTTTGCAATTCTGACCAGTGTCCCTTTATGAGGTAATAACTCAGGAACGCTTCAACGGATCCTAGCGATTCTGAGATTGTTTTTTCGTGACATATTGGGCTTCATGTTAGTGGTAAATTTAAGTCGATAATTTTTGCGTTTATTTGTGAAAAAAATGGAAATTTGGCGAAAATTTTGAAAATTTTGTAATTTTCAAATTTTTAATTTTTATTCTGTTAAACTAGAGAGTTATGTGACACAAAATAGTTAATAAATAACATTTCCCACATGTCTACTTTACATCAGCACAATTTTGGGAACAACATTTTTTTTTGTTAGGAAGTTATAAGGGTTAAAAGTTGACCAGCGATTTCTCATTTTTACAGCAAAATTTACAAAACCATTTTTTTTAGGGACCACCTCACATTTGAAGTCACTTTGAGGGGTCTATATGGCAGAAAATACCCAAAAGTGATACCTTTATAAAAACTGCACCCCTCAAGCTACTCAAAACTACATTCAAGAAGATTATTAACCCTTAAGGTGCTTCACAGGAACTAAAGCAACGTGTAAGGAAAAAATGGACATTTTAATTTTTCCAACAAAAATTTTCTTTTAGCATCAATTTTTTCATTTTTACATGGGCATCAGGATAAAATGGATCCTAAAATTTGTTTGGCAATTTCTCCTGAGTACACAGATACCTCATATGTGGTCATAAACCACTGTATGGGCGCACGGCAGGGCTCAGAAGGGAAGGAGCGCCATTTGACTTTTTGAATGGAAAATATGCTGGAATATTTAGCGGTTGCCATGTCACATTTGGAGAGTCCCTGTGTGCCTAAACATTGGAGCTCCCCCACAAGTGACCCCATTTTGGAAACTAGACCCCCTAAGGAACTTATCTAGATGCATAGTGATCATTTTGAACCCCCAGGTGCTTCACAAATTGATCTGTAAAAAAAAGAAAGTACTTTTTTTTCACAAAAATTTTCTTTTAGCCTCAGTTTTTTATTTTCACATGGGCAACAGTATAAATTGGATCCTAAAATTTGTTGGGCAATTTCTCCTGAGTACACAGATACCTCATATGTGGTCATAAACCACTGTTTGGGCGCATGGCAGGGCTCAGAAGGGAAGCAGCGCCATTTGACTTTTTGAATGGAAAATATGCTGGAATATTTAGCGGTTGCCATGTCGCATTTGGAGAGTCCCTGTGTGCCTAAACATTGGAGCTCCCCCACAAGTGACCCCATTTTGGAAACTAGACCCCCTAAGGAACTTATCTAGATGCATAGTGAGCACTTTGAACCCCAGGTGCTTCACAAATTGATCCGTAAATAAAAGAAAGTACTTTTTTTTCACAAAAATTTTCTTTTAGCCTCAGTTTTTTCATTTTCACATGGGCAACAGTATAAATTGGATCCTAAAATTTGTTGGGCAATTTCTCCTGAATACACAGATACCTCATATGTGGTCATAAACCACTGTTTGGGCGCATGGCAGGGCTCAGAAGGGAAGCAGCGCCATTTGACTTTTTGAATGGAAAATATGCTGGAATATTTAGCGGTTGCCATGTCGCATTTGGAGAGTCCCTGTGTGCCTAAACATTGGAGCTCCCCCACAAGTGACCCCATTTTGGAAACTAGACCCCCTAAGGAACTTATCTAGATGCATAGTGAGCACTTTGAACCCCCAGGTGCTTCACAAATTGATCCGTAAATAAAAGAAAGTACTTTTTTTTCACAAAAATTTTCTTTTAGCCTCAGTTTTTTTCATTTTCACATGGGCAACAGTATAAATTGGATCCTAAAATTTGTTGGGCAATTTCTCCTGAGTACACAGATACCTCATATGTGGTCATAAACCACTGTTTGGGCGCACGGCAGGGCTCAGAAGGGAAGGAGCGCCATTTGACTTTTGAATGGAAAATATGCTGGAATATTTAGCGGTTGCCATGTCGCATTTGGAGAGTCCCTGTGTGCCTAAACATTGGAGCTCCCCCACAAGTGACCCCATTTTGGAAACTAGACCCCCTAAGGAACTTATCTAGATGCATAGTGATCATTTTGAACCCCCAGGTGCTTCACAAATTGATCTGTAAAAAAAAGAAAGTACTTTTTTTTCACAAAAATTTTCTTTTAGCCTCAGTTTTTTATTTTCACATGGGCAACAGTATAAATTGGATCCTAAAATTTGTTGGGCAATTTCTCCTGAGTACACAGATACCTCATATGTGGTCATAAACCACTGTTTGGGCGCATGGCAGGGCTCAGAAGGGAAGCAGCGCCATTTGACTTTTTGAATGGAAAATATGCTGGAATATTTAGCGGTTGCCATGTCGCATTTGGAGAGTCCCTGTGTGCCTAAACATTGGAGCTCCCCCACAAGTGACCCCATTTTGGAAACTAGACCCCCTAAGGAACTTATCTAGATGCATAGTGAGCACTTTGAACCCCCAGGTGCTTCACAAATTGATCCGTAAATAAAAGAAAGTACTTTTTTTTCACAAAAATTTTCTTTTAGCCTCAGTTTTTTCATTTTCACATGGGCAACAGTATAAATTGGATCCTAAAATTTGTTGGGCAATTTCTCCTGAGTACACAGATACCTCATATGTGGTCATAAACCACTGTTTGGGCGCATGGCAGGGCTCAGAAGGGAAGCAGCGCCATTTGACTTTTTCAATGGAAAATATGCTGGAATATTTAGCGGTTGCCATGTCGCATTTGGAGAGTCCCTGTGTGCCTAAACATTGGAGCTCCCCCACAAGTGACCCCATTTTGGAAACTAGACCCCCTAAGGAACTTATCTAGATGCATAGTGAGCACTTTGAACCCCCAGGTGCTTCACAAATTGATCCGTAAAAAAAAGAAAGTACTTTTTTTTTCACAAAAATTTTCTTTTAGCCTCAGTTTTTTTCATTTTCACATGGGCAACAGTATAAATTGGATCCTAAAATTTGTTGGGCAATTTCTCCTGAGTACACAGATACCTCATATGTGGTCATAAACCACTGTTTGGGCGCACGGCAGGGCTCAGAAGGGAAGGAGCGCCATTTGACTTTTTGAATGGAAAATATGCTGGAATATTTAGTGGTTGCCATGTCGCATTTGGAGAGTCCCTGTGTGCCTAAACATTGGAGCTCCCCCACAAGTGACCCCATTTTGGAAACTAGACCCCCTAAGGAACTTATCTAGATGCATAGTGAGCACTTTGAACCCCCAGGTGCTTCACAAATTGATCCGTAAAAAAAAGAAAGTACTTTTTTTTCACAAAAATTTTCTTTTAGCCTCAGTTTTTTTCATTTTCACATGGGCAACAGTATAAATTGTATTCTAAAATTTGTTGGGCAATTTCTCCTGAGTACACAGATACCTCATTTGTGATCATAAACCACTGTTTGGGCGCACGGCAGGGCTCAGAAGGGAAGGAGCGCCATTTGACTTTTTGAATAGAAAATATGCTGGAATATTTAGCGGTTGCCATGTCGCATTTGGAGAGTTCCTGTGTGCCTAAACATTGGAGCTCCCCCACAAGTGACCCCATTTTGGAAACTAGACCCCCTAAGGAACTTATCTAGATGCATAGTGAGCACTTTGAACCCCCCAGGTGCTTTACAGAAGTTTATAACGCAGAGCCGTGAAAATAAAATATCATTTTTTTTTCTCAAAAAATGATTTTTTAGCCCACTATTTTTTATTTTCACAATGGTTACAGGAGAAATTGGACCCCGAAAGTTGTTGTCCAGTTTGTCCTGAGTACGCTAGTACCCCATATGTGGGGGGGAACCACTGTTTGGGCACACGTCAGGGCTCGGAAGGGATGTAGTGACGCTTTGAAATGCCAACTTGATGGAATGGTCTGCGGGCATCTTGTTACGTTTGCAGAGCCCCTGATGCGCCTAAACAGTAGAAACTCCCCACAAGTGACCCCATTTTGGAAACTAGACACCGCAAAGAACTTATCTAGATGTGTGGTGAGCACTTTGAACCCCCAAGGGCTACACAGAAGTTTATAACGCCCGGGCATGAAAATAAAAAAATCATATTTTTTCCACAATCAGGATCTTTTAGTCCCCAATTTTTTTATTTTCCCAAGGGTAACATGAGAAATTAGACCCCAAAAGTTGTTGTCCAATTTGTCCTGAGTATGCTGATATCCCATATGTGGGAGAAAACTACTGTATGGGCACACGTCGGGGCTCGGATGGGAAGTAGTGACCTTTTGAAATGCCCACTTGATGGAATGGTCTTCGGGCGTCATGTTACGTTTGCAGAGTCACTGATGTGCCTAAACAGTAGAAACTCCCCACAAGTGACCCCATTTTGGAAACTAGATCCCACAAAGAACTCCTCTAGATGTGTGGTGAGCACTTTGAATCTCCAAGTCCTTCACAGAAGTTTATAACGCAGAGCCGTGAAAATATAAAATCATTTTTTTTTCCACAAAAATAATTTTTAGTCCCCAATTTTTTTTCCCAATGTTAACAGGAGAAATTAGAACCCCCAAAGTTGTTGTGCAATTTTTCCCGAGTACGCTGATACCTCATATGTGGGGATAAACCACTGTTTGGGCATACGTCGGGCTTGGAATAAAGGGAGCACTGTTTGACTTTTTGAACGCAAAATTTGCAGGAATCAATGGTGGCGCCATGTCGCGTATGGAGACCCCCTGATGTGCCTAAATAGTGGAAACCCCTCAATTCTAACTCCAACCCTAACCCCAACACACCCCTAACGCCTACACACACCTAACCCTAATACAAACCCTAATCATAACCCTAACCCCAACACACCCCTAACCCTAATCCCAACTCTAACCATAAACCTAACTCAACTAACCTAATTCCAACCTAACCCAAATTCCAACCCTAACCGTAATTCTACTTAGCCTAATGCTAACCCTAACCCAGTTCTAACCCTAAGCCCTGGGTTCATATGCGCTTGTAACCAGCCCGTTCAAACGTAGCGTTGACGGCTGGTAACGTAGCATACCGATGCGTTATGCTATACCCGCTAGCGCAGATGAATCAGCAGATAATCACCGCGGATCAGCTAGCAAAATCAATCGCGGATCAGCAGCAAAATCCGCCGCGGATCAGCAGCGAAATCGCCGCGAATCAGCAGCGAAATCCGCCGCGGATGAGCAGCGAAATCAGCCGCGGATCCGCAGCGAAATCCGCCGCGGATCAGCAGCGAAATCCGCCGCGGATCAGCAGCGAAATCCGCCGCGGATCCGCAGCGAAATCAGTCGCTGGATCCGCAGCGTAACATCCGGATCCGCAGCGAAATCATCGCGGATCCGCAGCGAAATCCGCCGCGGATCAGCAGCGAAATCCGCCGCGGATCAGCAGCGAAATCCGCCGCCGATCAGCAGCGAAATCCGCCGCGGATCAGCAGCGAAATCCGCCGCGGATCAGCAGCGAAATCCGCCGCGGATCAGCAGCGAAATCCGCCGCGGATCCGCAGCGATGTCCGCCGCGGATCAGCAGCGATGTCCGCCGCGGATCAGCAGCGAAAGTCCGCCGCGGATCAGCAGCGAAATCCGCCGCGGATCAGCAGCGAAATCCGCCGCGGATCAGCAGCGAAATCCGCCGCGGATCAGCAGCGAAATCCGCCGCGGATCAGCAGCGATGTCCGCCGCGGATCAGCAGCGATGTCCGCCGCGGATCAGCAGCGAAATCTGCCGCGGATCAGCAGCGAAATCCGCCGCGGATCAGCAGCGAAATCCGCCGCGGATCAGCAGCGATGTCCGCCGCGGATCAGCAGCGATGTCCGCCGCGGATCAGCAGCGAAGTCCGCCGCGGATCAGCAGCGAAGTCCGCCGCGGATCAGCAGCGAAATCCGCCGCGATCAGCAGCGAAATCCGCCGCGGATCAGCAGCGAAATCCGCCGCGGATCAGCAGCGAAATCCGCCGCGGATCAGCAGCGAAATCCGCCGCGGATCCGCAGCGATATCCGCCGCGGATCAGCAGCGATGTCCGCCGCGGATCAGCAGCGATGTCCGCCGCGGATCAGCAGCGATGTCCGCCGCGGATCAGCAGCGAAGTCCGCCGCGGATCAGCAGCGAAATCCGTCGCGGATCAGCAGCGGAATCCGCCGCGGATCAGCAGCGGAATCCGCCGCGGATCAGCAGCGAAATCCGCCGCGGATCAGCAGCGAAGTCCGCCGCGGATCCGCAGCGATGTCCGCCGCGGATCAGCAGCGATGTCCGCCGCGGATCAGCAGCGAAGTCCGCCGCGGATCAGCAGCGAAATCCGCCGCGGATCAGCAGCGAAATCCGCCGCGGATCCGCAGCAAAATCAGCTGCGAATCAGCAGCAAAATCCGCTAGGAAAAAAAAAAAAATTCTTTATTTTTTTTATTTGTCCCTACCTATGATAAAGGGGGGGTTCATTTACTTTTTTTTATTTTGATCACTGTGACAGTTTATCACAGTGATCAAAATAAATTTTTGAACACTGGGGGGCGCACTGCGCATGCGCCGGCCGGCGGGCGCACTGCGCATGCGCCCGCCATTTTCCAATATGGCGGCGCCCATGAAGAGGCCCGGGCGGACGCCGGGCCCGATCGTGGGACATCGGTGGATCGGAGAGGTGAGTAGGGGGGTCGGAAGGCTGGGGGGGGATAGGAAGTGGGGGCAGTGGACCAAAAGAGGAGGGGAGCTGTAAGTGACGGCGGTGACCGATCGCTGCCATCTTTCGGTGGCGGCGGCCGATCACCGCCGTGAATCCGTGTGGGGGGGTCAGGGCTCGGTCTCCAGCCATGGCAGATGCTATTGCAGCATCGGCCATGGCTGGATTGTAATATTTCACCAATTAAATTGGTGAAATATTACACATTGCTCTGATTGGCTGTTTCACTTTTAACAGCCAATCAGAGCGATCGTGGCCACGGGGGGTTAAGCCAACCCCCCTGTGGTGAAGCACAAAGGGTCCTGTAACTGCGGGTCGGGTGACCTTTGAGTGACCCCGGTCTCCCGGCCCGCAGGGACGAGATCCTTTCATGACGCCACATAGGCGTCATGGGTCGGATTGGCACAGGTTTTCATGACGCCTACGTGGCGTCATGGGTCGGGAAGGGGTTAAACTACTCAAAAGTGACTTAAAGGGAATCTGTCACCCTAAATTGACGGGATATTTAAATGATGGCTGTCAGGTCAGATGGGCAGTGTTTTGGGTACTTGCCTTAACATGTTGTTCGCCACTGTCTCCATTATTTCTGGGAATTGTAGTCGTTGCCCTCCATATAACTCGCCTGCGCATTGCAATCATACGCGCAGTATGCTTTGCCCTTTAATGAATACTGTTTGTGTGGCATGCCCAAAAATCAGCAGCCAATCACGCCCTGCTGATTCAAAGCTCTTAATGTAGCACAGATTAGGTCTGTACTAGAGATGAGTGAACGTGCTTGAATAAGGTGTTATCTGAGTATGCTCCAGTGCTAACCGAGCGTCTTCGCTGTGCTCAAAAGCAGAAAATCTCTGCATCTGTTGTAGCTGTTGAACAATCGTGAGACATGAAGCTACTGCGAATCAAACATTTTTTGAGCACTTGATTCACACACGAGCATACTCAGATAGTTCCTTATCCGAGCACGTTCGCTCATCACTAGTCTATACAGTTAGTACTTAGGCTATGTGCACACGTTGCGGAATTGCCGCGGAAATTTCCTCGGCAATCCCGCACCTCCCTGCCGCGGGAAATACGCATTTTTATTGGTATGCGTATTCCCGCCAGAAGCTAGCGTTTTGCAAGCGTAATTAGCTTGCAGAATGCTAGCATTGTCCAAGCGATCTGTAGCATCGCTTGGAAAACTGATTGAGAGGTTGGTCACACGAGTCAAACATAGTGTTTGACAAGTGTGAGCAACTTTTTACCATTGATGCCGCCTATGCCGCATCAATAGTAACAAGATCTAATGTTAAAAATAATAAAAAAAATAAAAAATCATGATATTCTCACCTTCCGGCGGCCCCCGCAGCCTTCCCGCCTCTCAGCGACACTCCCGGCCAATCGCGTTCCCAGGCGTCCTTAGCGACAATGACCCCAGATGACGTAGCATCATGCGAGACAGCTATGTCATCTGGGGTCATTGTCGCTAAGGACTCCTGGGAACGGGATTGGCCGGGAGCGTCGCTGAGAGGCGGGAAAGCTGCGGAGGCTGCCAGAAGGTGAAAATAGCATGATTTGTTATTTTAATTATTGTTTTACCAGGGATATGGTACCCAGGGCCTGGAGGAGAGTCTTCTCTCCTCCAGACCCTGGGTACCATCCGCACATGAATCGCTCACTTTGCGCATGGTGGACATAGCCACATGCGGAAAGTAAGCGGTTCAATGCATTCCTATGGCGGCATATTTTTCCACGATGTTATTCTGCCGCGGAAAAACACGCTGCTTGTGCACAGCATTGCGGAATCCCAAAGAATATAATGAGTTGCGTTGGGTAAGCGTTTTTGCCGCTTTTTCATGGCGTTTTCGCTGCAAAAACGCTAACAATCTGCAATGTGTGCACATAGCCTTAGACTCTGGTACAGAGAACAGTTAACTGTTGCCAGCGATTGCGTAGTCATTCAAAGTATGGACAGCTGAGATGAAAAGCATAGAAGCCCACACTGAGTTGCAGAGCTCCAGACAGTTTGCTGAGAACAGAGCCGTGCCTCCAATTTATCACAGTCCCTCCACTACAGGTGGATCTTAGCATGCTGAGCAGGTGCTTGGTGACTTAAAAGTTGAGTCACCTGCGTGCATTGTGCCCTTCTCCCGAAAACATGTCTTGAAGAGATCAAACTCAAAAAAAAAAAATCTGGGCTCTCTCATAACCTGTTCATATGTGTGTGCACGCAGGCAGCGTCCTCTGTTTGTTCTTCATGTTTAAAAAGCTTTGAATCAATATTTTGCCTTCACTAAAAGTAAAGTTTAACTCTTCAGATTTTGACGGTTCCTATTGTTCATGATGTATGTAAAGAAAACTGTTTATTCTTCATAAATGGGCTTTTCAGAGATGTACGAATGTTAAAAAAAATTCCCATTTATAAAAGCAGATCTTTATCATAAGTAAAGATTTATTCAAATGTATTGATTCTTAAGCTGCGATTTTCTCAAAATCCCTGGAAAAATACAATATACAGTAGCAGCAATTTGTCTGTATGTCTAAAGTTAGTTTTATACAAGCAAATTAGGCAATGTTCCATGCGGTTTTTTTCATTCTGCTACATTTAAGGCCTCATTCATACATTCAGTATTTGGTCAGTATTTTACATCAGTATTTGTAAGCCAAAACCAGGAGTGGGTGATAAATACAGAAGTGGTGACGTGTTTCTATTATATTTTTGCCCTGATTGTTCCACTACTGGTTTTGACTTACAAATACTGATGTAAAATATTGACCAAATACTTATCATTTGAACATGGACTAACTGTCCAAGCAAAGTGGATGTGCTTTCCTGAAAACTCCTGTCCACTGTACATTCATATGTTGAACCATGCGGTTTGCTGGTGCATTTTTTTCCTATGGGAAGCCCTTAAAAAAATGCATGTCAAAAAAACGCTTTTCTGTACTGAAATGCATAAAAAAGGAATCAATGTACAAACACACAGAAAAAGATCACGATATTGAGAGAAGATTGTTACGTATTATGGTGTGGGCACCTTTAGAATATATCTGCATTAAAAGCAGCAGAAAAAATGCAGCATTTTCACTATGTGTGAACATGGCCTTGGGGATGCAAGCCCCCAACATTATCACAGATCTACTGACCGCATTGTGATTCCTTGCTTCTCTGTTGGAGATCAAGATCAAAAGATGGAAGAAAATGAAACAAATATGCCATTATTAAAAATATAAGGAGCTATAGTTAGCTGTAAATTAAGAAGTTAGACACTCTGCCTTGTGCGGCAAATTTGTCCAAGGTTATTAACAGATGAACAATATGATTTGTGCTGCCCTTATCAAGTGTCCAATCTTCACAAGTGCACCTAGCATCCTGAATGTGTGTGGCACTTGCTATATCCTACAATGTGATAATGACATGTGGCCTAGTAAGCAACAAGAAGAAGTGTAGACTGGCTGCTCGAGAAGACTGAACTAAATGCTGGATAAGGGCAATGCAAATTGAATTTCTCATCTCTAATAGTTATGACTATGCTTGAGTGCCAATTGTTAGAGGTTCAGAATCTCAATAAAGGAATTGTCTGTGACTTTAATATTGATGGCCTACCCTAAGGCTATTTGCACATGTTGCGGAATTTCCGTGGAAATTTCCGCGGCAATCCCGCACCTCCCTGCCACGGGAAATACGCATTTTTATAGGTATGCGTATTCCCACCAGAAACAAGCATTTTGCAAGCGTAATTAGCTTGCAGAATGCTAACGTTTTCCAAGCGATCTGTAGCATCACTTGGAAAACTGATTGATAGGTTGGTCACACGAGTCAAACAACGTGTTTGACACATGCGACCAACTTTTTACTATTGATTCCGCCTATGCCGCATCAATAGTAAAAAGATCTAATCTTAAAGATAATAAAAAAAAAAATTGTGATATTCTTACCTTCTGGTGTCCCCTGCAACCTTTTTTTATTTTAATTATTGTTTTAATATGGATATGGTACCCAGGGCCTGGAGGAGAGTTTCCTCTCCTCCAGACCCTGGGTACCATCTGCACATGAACTGCTTACTTTGCGCATGGTGGGCATAGCCACATGCGGAAAGTAAGCGGTTCAATGCATTCCTATGGCGGCGGAATCACTGCGATTCCGCAAAAAGAATGTGCATGCTGCGTATTTTTCGTGATATGATTCCGCCGCGGAAAAACTCGCAGCATGTGCACAGCATTGCGGAATCCCATAGAATATAATGAGTTGCGTTGGGTAAGCGTTTTTACCACGGCAAAACGCTAACAATCCACAACGTATGCACATAGCCTTAGAATAAGTCATCAATGTCTGATCGGTGGGAGTGCAACTTCCAGTACCCATACCAATCAGCTGTTTCTGGCGTCCATAACTGCTCAGTTGTGGAGCTGTGTTGCACAGCTCTGTCGACTGCATAGTGGTTGCAGCCGGGTACTGCACATCTAATCACTATTGATTTGAATAGGCAGATGTGCACTACCCAGCTTTGACCAATGTACAGTGGATGGAGCTATGCTGAGCAGCTTCATAACTGAGCAGTTTCACCCACCGACGACACAGAGAACACATTGGTGTTGCACCCCCACCAATCAGACATTAACCGTTTCTAAGTGATTGCCATCAATATTAAAGTCCTGGACAACCGCTTTAACACAAACGACATCATTTTAGAAAAAGACTTGCATGGGAACTAAAATCTCAAAGGCACACTGCGATGCCATCCCTGTAATTATACCGAGTGATGAAAGACTGCCAATGCCTATAATTTACTATGGTAAAAATAATGTCTAAAAGCGCAGGTTCGAAGCTTAACGCTGTTACTTACATGATGATTCTAGTGCCTGCCACTGTAATGTTCAGTAGTGATCACCCAGATAGTGAATGAATTAACCCGAGATATCTGTGACTATGACAGATTGCAAATTGCCTCTTCAAAAAAAGAGGACTTGTACTCTATAGTGCCACCTATTGGAAGTAGCGATCCTACAAGTCACAATCAACCCTTTAGCGAGTCTTGTAATATGACTTAGGATAAAAGCCAAATCAGTATCTCCATTTGCAGACACGGTGTTTCGGACTATTGGTCCTCGTCAGTGCAAAGTACCTCCATTGCAGTACCTCCAGAGATCTGATTTGGCTGG
>JARQOD010000003.1:363619358-363660846 GCA_033576555.1 Oophaga sylvatica
TCGTATAAGCCTGTCTATTCAGAAACTGTCCTGGTCACTTACTGTGACAACCTGCCTGTCCAGAGACTGCCCTGGTCACTTGCTGTGACAACCTGCCTGTCCAGAGACTGCCCTGGTCACTTGCTGTGACAACCTGCCTGCCCAGAGACTGCCCCGGTCACTTGCTGTGACAACCTGCCTGCCCAGAGACTGCCCTGGTCACTTGCTGTGACAACCTGCCTACCCAGAGACTGCCCTGGTCACTTGCCGTGACAACCTGCCTACCCAGAGACTGCCCTGGTCACTTGCCGTGACAACCTGCCTACCCAGAGACTGCCCTGGTCACTTCCCGTGAATTCCTGTCCGTATTCCCCGGGCGCCACCTGCTCTCTTACAAGTATACTGTCTTGTATAATAAAGCTCAGTGGTTTCACCTACCAGACCCGTTACAGTTTGCTCGGGCCATGGAACCCGGTGGCACCCAAACCCCTTCACTACCGGAATTGTGTCATGAACTATCTCGCCAGAGGTCGCAACAGGAGGCCATCCTGGGTCACCTGCGGAACGTCAATTCCCGCCTGGACACTCTGAATTCATCACCAGCAACCACCGCTGGAGCCATGACTCATAATCCGGCAGCCTCGCTGCTTCCCAATTCCGTGGTTTCCATTCCCGGACCCCGACTTTCAGCTCCTCCTAGGTTTGGAGGCGACCCTGCTCTGGCTCGTGGTTTTATTAACCAGTGCACCCTGCATTTCGAACTCCTGGCACACCAGTTTAACTCTGACCGGGCCAAAATTGCCTTCATCATGTCCCATCTCACCGGAGAGGCTCTGGCCTGGCTTAATCCTCTCTGGGAGAGAGAAGATCCTCTGGTATCTGACCTGCCTGCTTTTCTCTCGGCCTTCCGGAAGGTATTCGACGAACCTGGACGGAAGACCTCCTCTGCATCATCTCTGTTGCGTCTCCGTCAGGAGAGTCTCACCGTTGGTCAATATGCCATACGGTTCCGTACTCTAGCCTCAGAGTTGGCTTGGGACAATAACGCCCTGATTTCGGTCTTCTGGGAGGGTCTGTCCGGCCGTATTAAAGATGAACTTGCCGGTCGGGACATTCCAACCTCCCTTGATGATTTAATAAATCTTGCCAATCGAATTGATCTACGGTTCCAGGAACGTGCCAAAGAGGTCACCCGTGAGAGAGGGTTTCCTCGTCTTGCACCCTCGTTTCAGAGACCTATAACCCCCTCCGTTTTTCCCCAGATGCACACTGCTGAGCCTATGCAGGTCGACCAGACCAAGATGGTCAAAGCCCGTCAGGACTCACGCCGTGCCGAGAGGAGTTGCTTCTACTGTGGCAGTAAGGAGCACTGGATCCGTACCTGTCCGGAGAGGTCGGGAAACGCCTGTGTCTAGGTTCGCTCGGAGAGGTCCACCTAGACCAGAATAAATCCTCTTCATCTCTGCTGCTGTCTGTCTCTATTCTCATCGGTAAGAACCGTTACTTCGAACTGGCCCAACTTGATTCTGGAGCAGCTGGGAATCTTGTTTCACAGGCTCTAGTAGAGAAGTATCGCATTCCCACCAAACCTCTGGTTGAACCAGTATCTGTTGCTGCTGTGGATGGGGGTCTCCTACCTCGTCCCATCCAACTTATCACCGAAGCCATAACCCTGCAGGTGGGAATGTTGCATTCTGAGAGCATCTCGTTTCATGTTTTACCTGGACTCTCTCATGCTTTCTTACTAGGTCTGCCTTGGCTCCAAAAACATGCACCCGTGCTCGACTGGCAGAATGGAGAGATTCTTCGCTGGGGACAGGACTGTCATAAAACGTGTCTGGTGCCTGTCCATCCTGTCCGTTCTTCTCCTACACCTGCTAATCTACCTGGACTCCCGATTCCATATTGGTCATTCGCGGATGTCTTTAATAAAAAGGAAGCAGAGACATTACCCCCGCATAGACCATATGATTGCCCGATCGACCTGCTACCCGGTACTACGCCTCCCCGTGGGCGTATTTACCCATTGTCCGCTGCAGAGACCAGGTCGATGTCAGAATATATCGAGGAGAATTTAGCGAAAGGATTCATCCGTAAATCTACCTCCCCCGCGGGAGCAGGTTTCTTTTTTGTAAAAAAGAAAGACGGATCTCTCCGTCCCTGTATTGACTACAGAGGCCTAAATTTGATCACAGTGAAGAATAAGTACCCTCTTCCGCTCATTCCGGAGTTGTTTGATCGTCTTAGAGGGGCTAGAGTCTTCACTAAACTGGATCTTCGTGGAGCATACAACCTGGTTCGTATCCGTCGAGGAGATGAATGGAAGACGGCATTCAACACCCGGGATGGCCACTACGAGTATCTGGTTATGCCCTTTGGTCTCTGTAATGCTCCAGCAGTCTTTCAGGAGTTGGTCAATGACATCTTCCGGGACCTCCTCTACTCCTGCGTTGTGGTGTACCTTGACGACATCTTGGTCTTCTCTCCGGATCTCCAGTCTCACCGGAGGGATGTTCGTCAGGTTCTGCTCAGGCTCAGGCAGAATCACCTCTTCGCCAAATATGAGAAGTGCCTCTTTGAGCAGACCTCGCTTCCGTTTCTGGGCTACATTATCTCTCAGACAGGCCTACGAATGGATCCGGAGAAACTGTCTGCCATCGAGAAGTGGCCCCGACCAGAGGGGTTGAAGGCCATTCAGCGGTTCCTGGGATTCGCTAACTATTACCGTTTCTTCATACCGCACTTCTCTTCCAGGACTGCTCCAATCTCAGCGCTCACCCGCAAGGATGCTAACCCCAAACAGTGGACGCCCGAAGCAGAGGAGGCCTTTCTTTCCTTGAAACAAGCCTTCTCTTCCGCTCCAGTGCTGCATCGCCCGGACGGCAACAAGCAGTTCTTCCTGGAGGTGGACGCTTCCTCTGCTGGAGCCGGAGCGGTACTTACTCAAAAATCTTCATCCGGGAAGATGGTTTCCTGTGGTTTCTTCTCCAAACTCTTCTCCTCCTCCGAGCGCAACTACTCCATAGGAGATCGAGAGTTATTGGCCATTAAATTGGCATTGGAGGAGTGGCGTTACCTACTCGAGGGGGCTCTTCATCCGGTAATCATCTACACGGACCACAAAAATCTGTCTTACCTTCAGCATGCTCAGAGACTTAACCCTCGCCAAGCCCGGTGGTCCTTGTTTTTTGCCCGTTTTGATTTTCTCTTGCATTTTCGCCCGGCTGACAAAAACATCAAGGCGGATGCCTTGTCCCGGTCCTTCCTGGTGTCGGATCTCGAAGATGAGCCTAAACATATCATCGATCCCGCCAGAGTGATGCAGGTGGCTCCCGTGAGTCTAAACCGTCTCCCTCCTGGTAAGACGTTCGTATCAGAGACTGATCGGAAGAGAATTCTACATTGGGGTCATTCGTCTAAACTCGCTGGCCACGCTGGTCAGAAAAAGACCCTCCAACTCATTACCCGGCATTATTGGTGGCCTACCCTGCACAAAGACGTAATAGACTTTGTTTCTGCCTGTGTCTCCTGTGCCCGCAACAAAGTTCCGAGACACCTGCCTGCCGGCCGTCTTCTTCCGCTTCCTGTACCCGCTGCTCCCTGGCAACATATAGCCATGGACTTCATTACGGATCTGCCCGTCTCTGCCGGTTGTACGGTCATTTGGGTGGTCGCTGACCGCTTTTCCAAGATGGCTCACTTCATTCCTCTGCCAGGTCTTCCGTCTGCACCCGAGTTGGCTAAAGACTTTATCCGCCACATCTTCCGTCTCCATGGTTTGCCTCGTCACATTGTGTCGGATCGTGGGGTACAGTTCACTTCACGTTTCTGGAGAGCTACTTGTAAGTTACTAGACGTCACCTTGGATTTCTCCTCCGCTTACCACCCACAGTCCAATGGACAAGTTGAGCGAATAAATCAGAATCTGACCAGCTATCTCCGACACTTCGTTAATGCTCATCATTCTGATTGGGTGGAGCTCCTGCCTTGGGCCGAATTCTCTTACAATAATCACGAGAGCGAATCGTCCACCAAGTCTCCGTTTTTTATAGTCTTCGGTCAGCACCCTCGGATTCCTGTCCCCGTTTCCATCTCTGTGGACAATCCAGCTGCGGAATCTCTGGTTAGAGAATTCTCCTCCATCTGGGAGAGTACCCGGTCCGCACTCATTCTGTCATCCGAGCGCATGAAAAGACATGCTGACAAGAAACGTCTGGATCCTCCTCAATTCCGTCCTGGGGACAAAGTCTGGCTTTCGTCCAAATATGTTCGGCTCAAAATTCCTTCCTACAAGTTAGGTCCTCGGTTTATCGGTCCTTTTGAGGTCATCAGGCAGATCAACCCAGTGTCCTATAAACTGAAACTCCCGGCCAATTTGCGAATTCCTAACTCTTTTCATGTGTTTCTCCTCAAACCTGTGGTACTTAACTCTTTTTTCAAGTCTACAGGTACACCTCCTGCTCCAGTGTCTGCTGATGATGAATTTGAGGTAGAGAACATTCTGGCCACTAAAAGGGTAGGAAGAAAGACTTATTTTTTGGTGGATTGGAAGGGGTTTGGTCCTGAGGAGAGAACGTGGGAGCCTCGGGAGAACATCCATGCCCCTCTCATCCTAGCTAAATTTCTTTCTGGCCTAAAGAGGGGGGGGCCTAGAGGGGGGGGTACTGTAGCATCGGCGTCCCGGCCCTCTGCCAGGCAGGGACGCCGTTCCCCTTACCAGCGCTCTGCGTCCTCAGCGCCCCCAGCGTCCTCAGCACCCCCAGCATCCTCGGCGTCCTCATTCCGCCCTGCTGGGCCCGCGCGCTCCTTCCCTGCTGCTGGACTTAGGGCGCGTACCCGCGCCCTCCCCCGCTCTTAAGGGAGCCGCGCGCATTTTCCAAATTAGTCTCCGGCCAATGCCGGAGGACTCCACCCTATATTAAGGGCTTCCTCCTTAATGGAGGTGCCCGAGCAATGTTGTTGTTGCACTGTATAACTCTGCTTCAGTCCTCAGCTCCTGTTTCCAGTTGCCTGCCTGTTACCCGTCTGTTTGCTGTCTGCCATCTGACTGCAGCCCTCCCCGGAGGTTCGGACATCACCTGCAGTGATCCCCGGCGATTACAGAGACTCTTGCCTGCTCACTTGGGAGCGATCATCTGCCATCCGACTGCAGCTCTATCCGAAGGTTCGGACTTCATCAGCAGTGATCACCGGCTACTTCAGAGACTCTTGCCTGCTCACTTGGGAGCGATCATCTGCCATCCGACTGCAGCTTTATCCGAAGGTTCGGACATCTCCAGCAGTGATCACCGGCTACTCCAGAGACTCCTGCCTGCTCGCTTGGGAGCGATCATCTGCCATCAGACTGCAGCCTACCAGGAGGCTCCAACATCTCAGGTCGTATAAGCCTGTCTATTCAGAAACTGTCCTGGTCACTTACTGTGACAACCTGCCTGTCCAGAGACTGCCCTGGTCACTTGCTGTGACAACCTGCCTGTCCAGAGACTGCCCTGGTCACTTGCTGTGACAACCTGCCTGCCCAGAGACTGCCCCGGTCACTTGCTGTGACAACCTGCCTGCCCAGAGACTGCCCTGGTCACTTGCTGTGACAACCTGCCTACCCAGAGACTGCCCTGGTCACTTGCCGTGACAACCTGCCTACCCAGAGACTGCCCTGGTCACTTGCCGTGACAACCTGCCTACCCAGAGACTGCCCTGGTCACTTCCCGTGAATTCCTGTCCGTATTCCCCGGGCGCCACCTGCTCTCTTACAAGTATACTGTCTTGTATAATAAAGCTCAGTGGTTTCACCTACCAGACCCGTTACACAGTTTATGATAACCCTGACTTTCCAGCAGGCTTACAACTGGAGTTATTCTTAAATAAATGCAGAAGCATGCGACCTATCATATACAATTACATAAATCAGTCTAATATAAAATCACTAGCTGAAATATATCAGGCCAAGGACCCTCCCGCAGGGGCCTGTTTTTTCCATGAACAATTAAAAAGTTTCATCAGTACAGCTTCCAAACAAGTAGATCTCTTTAGACCATTAACTCCCTTTGAGAAGCTTTGTGTCAGGGGGGATCCTCCTGTCCACACGGTCTCATTGCTGTATAATTTGTTTCAAACAACTCAACTACCGACACGAGGCTTCCCAATATTCTTCGCTAAGTGGGAGTGTGATCTGGGGAGATCTCTAGACCAAGAGGAAAGAGACAAAATCCTTTTATTCACGTTTAGGGCGTCTCTGAATGTGGTGTCGCAGGAGAGGAGCTACAAGGTTCTCTCAAGGTGGTACAGGTGCCCGTCCATGATACACACTATGTTTCCGGTGATTCCAGATACTTGCTGGAGATGTCTGAAAGATAAAGGATCGTATACACACATATGGTGGAGCTGTCCACCTATAAAGAATTTTTGGCTATCTATTTTTGATCTATATAACAGACTATCTCTGCGCAAAATTAGACCTACCATGGAATTAGCTCTCTTGTCATTATGTGACATGTCAATCTCTAGATTCAAGAAGAACCTACTCAGACATTTCCTCACAGCTTCAAGGAATTTAATACCTAGATACTGGAAACAGGTAAAATCCCCTTCCAGGGCAGAGTTTGTAACAGAACTTAATGATATATATCATATGGAACAGCTGATACAACAATCCACAGGAGACTCTGATAAAATATATAATACTTGGATTCCGTCCCTGGCTTTTAGGGAGTCTCCAGAGTTGGAGGCCTGGATCTCCGGACCTTAAATAACCTTTGAAGTAGCCCTGGATAATTTTGAAATTAATAGTGGGCTCCCGGAAAGACTTGTCGTCAAACTTACAACCCAGCTCAGTCATCCATTTTTCATATGTTTTCCTCTCTGTTTCAGAGGAGGAGACTGGGGTGCCCCCGAGGGGGTCTCGGACATTGATATCTCTATCTCTTTCCCTTCTCTACTCTACCTCTTTTCTATCTCCCTATCTCCCCTTCTATCTTTCTCCTTACTTTTCCTCTCACTTCCATCACTTAAGCTCTTCCCCTTGTTGTATTTTTCTCTATCTTACTCCCATCATTGACCCTAAACTCTTGGATCATATAATACCACGTGTTTTTTATAAGCGTTATGGCCTTCATGAGATCTACGAACGAAATGCATTAACAGAGATAACATTTGAGTATTTAATAATTAGAAAAGACATGTCTGTTTATGGTTATATTGTTTCTTGTAAGCTTTTTGGATCACATACTTATTTAGAGTCATGATTGTCTAAATGATTCTTACTCAGCTATTCAATAAAGCTTGATTTACACAAAAATCACACCTGAATACAGATAAAAAAGGGGAGAATTTGACTCAATCTTGGCATTGTGTGTCTGGGTGTGCCACTCTAAGCATGGAGAACAGAAAGAGGAGTCCATCTGCAGAGATCTTGATGTTCCTTGGTCCACGGTGTGCAGGATAATCAAAAAGTTTACAACCTATGGCACTACAGCTAATCTCCCGGGACATGGATGGCAGAGAAAAATTGATGAAAGGTTAAAAATGCAGGATAGTCCGGATGGTGAATAAGCAGCCGCAATTTCCAAACAAATTCAAGCTGTTCTGCATTCTCAGAGTGCATCAGTGTCAGCTCAAACTATCTGTCGACGTTTGAATGAAATTAAATTGGTTAAGCACATCATTCTACTGTTTCCTAAAAACAGAATGAGGCCTACAAAGAAAAGAACACAGTACCTACAGTCAAATATGGTGGAGGTTCAAAGATGTTTTGGAATTGTTTTGCTGCCTCTGGCACTGGATGCCTTGACTTTGCGCAAGGCATAAAAAATCTGAAGATTACCAAGGAATTTTGGGTTGCAATGAAGTGCTCAGTGCGAGAAAGATGGGTTTGCATCCTAGGTCACGGATCTTCTGGCAGGAAAATGACTCCAAACATACTTCAAGAAGCACCCAGAATGGATGGAAACATCTAAATCTAAATCCCATTGAACACCTGTGGAGAGATCTTAAAATTACTGTTGGGATAAGGCTCCCTTCAATATGAGAGACAAGGAGCAGTTTGCAAAAGAAGAGTCGTCCAATATACCAGTTGTAATACCTTACCAGTTGTGAGAAGCTTGTTGATGTTTATAGTAAGCGATTTATTGGTGATTTATTCTAAAGGGTGCGCAAGGAAATAATAAGTTGAGGATGCTAATTTTGACAAGCCTATTATTGGGGTTTTGTGTTAAATTATGTCCAATTTGCTTTTTATTCTGTTTTTTTTGTGTTCCAATACACACAAAGAAAATAAACATGTGACAGAGTCACTGGTGAAGTGATGGAAGGGAGATACATGTCACTGCGCATAATGGCGTCAGTGATCTAAAACCAAAATAGTTTCCTACAGCAAACTACATGTTGGGTTGGTCTACTGCAAGTTATATTATGGGCTGGTTTTAGTGGACCTTCAAAGAGCAAGGGCCAAGGGACACCGTTTATGTCTAAGGTAATCAGGGAGTTGTACAAGGCCCTTCAGATTACCCAACTTAGGACATAGGTGTACCATCTGCAGACAGATGGACTGATGGATAGGTTCAATAAGACCCTGAAGTCCATGTTGAGGAAAGTCGTGGAGATGGATGGATGAGATCGGGATTGCCTCCTGTCATACCTACTGTTCTCCATCAAGGAAGTTCCCCAGGCTTCCACAGGGCTCTCACCGTTCGAGTTGTTATACTGACGGCACCCCCGAGGACTCCTAAATGTTGCAAAGGAGACTTTGGAAGCAGAAGTTACACCCCACCGGAGTGACATCGAGCATGTGGCTCAAAATGCAGGACTGAATCACGAGGGTGATGCCAATTGTGAAGCAGAGCCTCCTTCAAGCACAAGCCCAGGCGAGGGTCTATAACTGGGCCGCGAGACTGAGACAGTTTAAACCTGGGACCGGGTGCTCGTGTTGATCCCTACAGTGGAAAGCAAATTCCTGGCCAAGTGGCAAGGACCATACGAGGTAGTCAAGAAGATTAGTTATGTCAACTATAAAGTCCACCAACCAGGAAGAAGGAAGTTGTACCAAGTGTACCACATTATCCTGCTGAAACCATGGTGAGACAGGGATCTGGTAGAAGCTTTGTGCCTAGGGGCCCATCCTAAAGCCAAGGATGATGATGTCACAGTAGCAGAGTCTCTGTCACCGGCCCAGAAACAACAGTGCCGTGAGCTGCTTCAGCGGAATTGAGACCTGTTTTCAGAGTTACCAGGATGTACGCAGGTGATGGAGCACGAGATCTTGACTGAACCACATGTGAGTGTGAATCAAAGGCTGTGTCGGATTCCTGAAGCTCGCTGTGAGGTGATCTCCCAGTAGGTGAAGAGAATGTTGAGCCTGGGTGTCATCGAGGAGACAAAGAGCAGCTGGTCCAGCCCTATTGTGCTGGTGCCGAAGCCGAATGGAGAGTGGCGCTTCTGTAATGATTAGAGGAAGCTCAATGAGGTGTCCAAGTTCGACGCATATCTGATGCCCGGGTCGATGAGCTTTTCGAGAGGCTAGGGTCAGCCAGATACATCACCAACCTGGATCTAACAAAGGAGTACTGGCAAATTCTCCTGTCTCCAAGTGCCAAGGCGAAGACAGCCTTTTCTACACCTGACAGGTGCTTTCAATATACCTGGATGCCGTTCGGACTACAAGGAGCTCCAGCCACTTTCCAGAGGGCTATGGAACGGATATTACTTCCTCTCAAGAAGTATGCCACTGCTTATTTGGACGACATTGTGATTTTCAGTCCTGATTGGGGAAGTCACCTGCCGAAGGTCCAGGCGGTACTCGACGCTCTAAGGAAAGAGGGGTTTACCATAAACCCAAAGCAGTGCGCCCTCAGGAAAGAGGAGGCGAAGTACTTGGGCTATATCGTGGGAAGAGGCGAAATAAAGCCACAAATGGACAAAGTGGAGGCAATCCAGAAGTGGCCACAGCCAGTCTCCAAAAAAGCAGGTCAGAGCATTCAGGATTGTGGGATATTATCAGCGAATTATCCCGAACTTCATCATGATAGCTGCCCCCCTGATTGATCTTCTCAAGGGCACAAAGTCGACGATGCTCAAATGGTCCTCTGAAGCGAAGATGGCATTCCAGGAGTTAAAGCTCGTCCTGTGCCGACAGCCAGTCTAGGTCGCACCAGACTTCACAAAGGCATTTGTGCTCCAGACAGATGCCTTCGAAGTCAGTTTAGGACCTGCACTGTCCCAGGTAATAGATGGCGACAACACCCAGTCCTATACCTGAGTAGAAAACTACTCCTATGAGAACTTTGCCATCGTAGAGAAAGAGTGCTTAGCCATCAAGTGGGCAATCGACACCCTGAGGTATTACCTGTTAGGCAGAAAGTGCAGACTAATATCTGATCATGCTCCCCTAAGATGGATGAGGAAAAAAGGGGAAGAATGCCCGGGTGACTAGGTGGTTTCTAGCGCTCCAGGACTTCACTTTTCATGTAGAGCACAGGCCAGGGAGGTTGCATGGGAACGCAGATGCCCTGTCCACAGTCCCCTGTTTAGCGAGTGAAGGTGCCAAACGACCGGCTTTGGGCAGAGGGGAATATGTGACAGAGTCACTGGTGAAGTGATGGAAGGGAGATATGTGTCACTGCGCATGATGGCGTCAGTGATCTAAAACCAGAATTGTTCCTCCAGCACACTATGTTAGGTTGGTTTACTGCAAGTTATATTATGGGCTGGTTTTAGTGGACCTCCAAAGAGCGGGTGGGAGGAGGTCAATGTATCTCCATATATTTCCATTTTGCAGTGTCCTTACAGGACCTGTGTGATGTCAGGATCATGTGGTCAGTTATATGATGGTGGGATCACAAGGTCTGGGTTCAAATGGCTGTCTGCCAAAAGTCTTCAGTGTTCAGGAGGTGCCTAGACAGAGAGAACTCCAGGAAAGTGTGTGCTCATCTGAATCTTGCAAATGGAGATTCTGATTTGGCTTTTATCCTAAGTCATATTACAAGACTCGTTAAAGGGTTGATTGTGACTTGTAGGATCGCTACTTCCAATAGGTGGCGCTATAGAGTACAAGTCCTTTTTGTTTGAAGAGGCAATTTGCACATCTGAATCTTGGAAATTGATGCCTATTAGCCGGTTGATTCCAGCTAAGAAAAGGACTATGTTTTCTTTTTGTTTCTTTGTTTTACTGTTTTGTCCGGAGGGCTGTGTTTATGTTTCTAAGCTTGGTTTATGCTTTCTTCAAAAAAACCAAGCATTTTCTTAAAGAGACAGTGTTCAGATTATACATCTGTGTCCAGCCGAGTGAGCCACTCTACCGCAATGTGTATAACAAAATATGTGTAATTGCAATAATTCTCTGAGAGAAATACTTCATTTACTGGGACAACTTCAAGGGTGCCAACACTTTCAGCCATAACTGTAGATGCTTGTTGTATGGATCCAGTATAAACCTCTATGGAAACCTATGAACCCATACTGTACCTCAACCTTTTTTCAAAAACTTTGATTTGCGATGAATAAATTCATGCAAATCTAAATACTCTAAAGCTAATTACTTGGAAAATACTTGTGTGAAGAGAGAGGAACCTGCTGATCATAAGAGATTAAAGTCTATAGAACAGAGATAGGACCCTGTTGACCAAAAGAGCTTACACTCTACATCACAATTCATTCTACAGGAGATGACCATAATAGCTTACACCCAATAGGAGATGTAAACTTACTCAGTGACTAAAGGTACTGCCACACTAAACAATCCCGCTAGCGATCACGATAACGACGCATACTAATGCGATCGCTAGCGGGATTGTTTCTATATCGCTAAGTGCGGCCACATTTAGCGATATAGTTAACGACGCTATCGCCGTTAGCGATCTTCTTAACGACTTTCGCTAAGAAAAGGTGCCACACTAGCGATATATACTTACCCAGCGGGAGCGCCGACGAGAAAATAGGGTCCGGAACGATTCCAGCGACGAGCGAGATCACAGCAGGAAGCTCGTCGCTGGCAGCTGCCGCACTGAACAACATCGCTAACGGGATCGCTAAATAGTGACGTTTTTTAGCGATCCCGTTAGCGATATTGTTCAGTGTGGCATACCCTTAAGGAGATGGAAAACAACTCTGGACTACAATCTGTGCTCTGCTAGAAAGTATCTTTGCAATTACAGTGCATACCCTATCAACCCAGTCAAATTCTTTAAAAATGCAGTAATGGGTGACCCTATATCTGAACAGTTCTGCTGGGTGCTGATTCCAGCATTGGTGAAATACATTTGTACACCAAATATTCTATTACATACTGCCAATCTCATGAGTTCAAAATAGGTAGATATTTAATTGGCTTAGTATTAGGGTAGGTAGATGATGTCGGGTGACAGTCTAAAGCCCCCATACACTTTAGATAGCTGTCAGTCAAATGATGGTTCAGCCGATCATTCAGCCAACAGCGTCTCCTCTGACTCTCCCATACACAAGAGCTCTCGGCTGAACGAATGGTACGATGTTTTCAACGAAAAGCTGCTGTCAGACTTTGCTGTTTGCGATTTATATCTTAGAGAGCAAAAGGATTGGTAGTCCAAAATCGTATATGCCGGATTCTTCTTTTCATCGACATCACATTTGGCTGGCAACAGTCTAATCTGTGTGGAGGCTTTAACTTGTATGGGGACCTCCTCACTCTCCTCCTTCAGAAGATGCCAGGAGAGATGCATCCGACATGTTGGATTTCCAATGGTCGGTCCTTTTGTTCTCTGGGAAATAAGCAATGCCAGAGGAGTTTTGAAGTTGCTCTAACAAAGAAGGCAGGAGCGTTCAGCCGACCCTAGTGTTCCTATGTATGGGGGAGTTGGGGATATAGCTGTGAGCTGAACAGCTATCTAATGTTTTTAGGTGGTTTTATTCTTCTCTTCCATAATTTCATATGTTGGAGAAGAGTCAAGAAGTCCAAATAAAAATTAGATGGACGTGGATGGCTATTATTGGCAGGTTTAGTTAACAATGTTCTGATGTGTGAGACTTTAGTCCACAATCCTATTGTCCATTTTTACTGTAAGTAGACCCATGGTCCAAAATACTAATGGTCCAGCTTAAGATAATTAAGTGGCAGAATAGTATAAGTTTTCTAAAAAGCAGATATGAGCATCCATATGAAGACCAGGAGAGCTAGGGATTGGGGTTGCACCCATAACATAAGTATAGAAACAATGTAATATTTATAAAGAAAACGCTCCCTGCAGGCACCAAAGTATTACAATTTCCCTCAACTAAACTTGCCAGCTGTTTTTATAAACACATTTTTTTAGTAATTTAAGCTTGGTTTTGCCTTTTTATATGTATTTTTACTCCATTTTATAAATTACACATTCAATTCATCTCGTTCTAAAAATAGTAACAGAGCAGCAAATTTCAGCCTTAATAAAATGAGCTGTTCTAAAAGCCGAGATGACAATATTGATCGCACTTAAACTAATGAAGCCGTGGAAGCTTCTCGTTTGCCAAGGTCGTTCTGCAGTCTCATTGAGTCATGAAGGGATCGTCTAAAGTGGATTCCAGAGAGGGGGGAAAATATGTGTTTGGCTGCCGTGACTTGTGAGAGTCAATGGACATTACAAGCAGGCTGGATGAATTGCTGGGCTGAAAACCATAAAAGCTCGAGCTGAAAAATGTACTTTTCTCAGACATGTTAGAAAGGGCAGGAGCCCTACATAAAGGGGCTCACCTTCTATGATTTGATATAAATAAGAAAGGAAGAACACAACGCAGTTGCTTACAGGAACCAATGAGATTGATTTAACTGTCGAACTATTGTAGCTGAAACACAGCTTCAATATTGAGTTAAAATCAATTTTCACGAGCCATTCTTAGGAGGCGTTGGCTGCAGGAGGGTGTATATTAGATTGGACTGGCAGTGCTCAAACACCATACCATTCATTCATGCTAGAAAAAGCAGAGTGTAGTGCTTACAGCCCTATAGTAGATGAATGCAGTGAGTGCTGTTTAAGCATGCACACTGCCACTTAATTTTAACAGGGTAAAAAGTTCTTCATTCTGATCGGTGGGAGTCCCAACAGTTAGCACCCTCACTGTTCAACCATACAACCCATTTAACTTTGCAGATAGTGATTTTAGTTTAGACAGGGTTTCAAAGACATTTTAGGTCTGATTATTTGCACTTCTTGGTATTTTTTTATTTGCACTCAATTCTTTCAATTTGCATTTATTTAAGTCTATTTTATACGTGTTTTTTATTTCATTGTGGGTGAAGTTTAGGGTTTCCAGATGTTTTTGTTTCATTCATCATTCACAATAGGGTTCCCCAACTCCAGTCCCCAAGGCCCACCAACAGGTCATGTTGTTAGGATCTCCTTAGTATTGCCCAGGTGATAATTGCATCACCTGTGCAATACAAAGGAAATCCTGAAAACATGACCTGTTGGTGGGCCTTGGGGACTGGAGTTGGGAACCCTGATTTACAACATTTAAAAAGTTGCAAAATGTGTCGGAAAGGTCACCCCTTCTTCCTTGGAGTGATTTTATGTAAGTCAGATAAGTTTTTGTAACTATGTTGCAGACAAAAATAAACACAATTCTTGCTTTGAAATGTGAGCATCATTTTGAAGAAGTAGTTGCAAAAACTGTGAATACCACAAGACAAAAGAAAAATTACTTTACAAAAATGTAAATGATAAATCCAGGTTTTAGAATTCAATATCCATTATCTAATGTACATATTTATTCAACTTAATACATAAAAGACAAATTCTTGCTGATCTAATAGGGTCTCACAAACATTAGCAAACAATACGTCCGTTTGTTCTACATTTCATCTGGCAATCGCTATGTTAATGTGTTGTATAAATCCATCAGAGTCTGTCAATTATGATAAGCATATGCTCGCCATTGATTATTACAGTGCACTATTTTCAGTATGGTAGTTGGGCACTAATGATATTGCATTAATCACATATAATGGACCTGGTCAGTTGCCTAATTCTATCTGCTTTTTTTTCTTGTTAGTACTAGCTTGGCCCGTGCAAATTTTCTCACATTGGTCGTCGGGGCGCAGGCAATTTCAGAAAAAGCAACTGGTCAAATGTAAATGTATTTCATGAGATGATGAACACAGACAGGTATTTATATATGTAGATTCATAATACAATTAATTGATTTGATAAGCAGAGGCCACCTGCAGGACATTGTTTCTTTCTGCAGGTTTATGAAAATAAATGTTTAAACTGTCTTTAGTGATAAAATCATGAATGTGTGATTTGTTTGGCTCTTTTCTTGCTGAAGGGGGCAAGTTTACCTTTCAAATAGTGTATCATTTGTGTGTGTGGGGTGAAGTAATCACTGAAAAAGCAGTGCATGTATACGAAAGTGTTTGCATATGTGACTCACCTGCAATGAAGTGTGCAATCCTCCAATGAAGTGTGCAATCCTCCAATGTGCCTGAAATAGGGTGGGCAAGCACTTGAGCAAGCTGGAAACACCCCAAGGCAAATGTTTGGATTTGTTTGTGATGTCTGTAAGCAGCTTTGTGGTAGTGTGCTGCCGCCTGCAGGTCATTTGACCTTTCAAATGGTGTATCATTTGTTTGTGTGGGTGGAGTATGAACTTAGAATGTATGCAAGTCAATAGGCAGAGCATGCTTAAAAATGTGTTTGCATATGTGACTCACCTGCAGTGAAGTGTGAAATCCTCCAATTTGGCTGAAATAGGCTGGGCAAGCAGTTCAGCAAGCTGGAAAGCCCCCAAGGCAAATGTTTGGATTTGTGATGTCTGTAAGCAGCTTTGTGGCAGTGTGCTTTGGGGTAGTGTGGTGCCACCTTCAGATCATTTTTCCTTACTGCAGGTTAATGAAAATTAATGTTTAAATTCTATTTTGTGACCAAATCATGGATGTGTGGTTTGCTTGGCTATTTTTTTGCTGAAGGGGGCAAGTTTACCTTTTAAATGGTGTATCATTTGTGTGTGTGGGTACAGTATGAACGGAGATACAAAGTAATCACAGAAACACAGTGTTTAGAAACAGAATAGATTGGGAGGATAATGTCTCATTTTCATTTATAATAAATGTCATCAAATCTCTACAAGGTCTAATTTAAAATTCCAAGACCCAAATGCAAAATCTGACATTCCCATAGGAACTAGAGCCCTAAATCATCTATCGCCTCTGCCCTCCTCTCTCTAGCTTCATCCTTAATCCCTGTCTCACACTCGAACCAGAGCATCTAAATAATCTATCATCTATAGGGAATAAATGTCTGATCGTTGGCTGTCCCACAATGGAAACTCCCACAAGGTGACCTTTTAAAATCTGAGAAAACTCCTTTATAGGGAGTCTGTCAGCAAAACTCAATGTTCAAACCAAAGGTTTGGCACATTTGTCGTGGCCAAACAGTTCAGTGCATCTTCCCACCTACTTGTTTTACATCTATCTCCACCATTCTAAAGTGGGAGGGGCAGAGATAGACAAAAAAAAAAGTAGGTGGGAAGGTACATTGAACGTTTAGCCAGACCAAGGGTGCACAAGTGCCTGCACTTGGTTTGAACAGTCATTCAGTGCTGACAGACTCATTTTAACCCCTTACTGCCAGATGACGGAATAGTACGTCATCTGGCAGTATCCCCCGTTTTGAGGTGGGCTCTGGAGGTGAGCCCATCTCAAAGCCACTGCATGTCAGCTGTTTATAACAGCTGACATGTGCCCGAAATAGGCGCGAGTGGAATCGCGATCCGCATGAGCCTATTAACTAGTTAAATCCTGCTGTCAAACGCTGACCGCAGGCATTTAACTAGAGCTTCTGGAGCGCGGCCGGAAATGAGCGCATCGCCGACCCCGTCACATGATCGGGGGTCAGCGACGCGTCTCCTCGATACCTCTATGGTTGTTGATGGCAGATTGCTATGAGCGCCGTGGTCGGCACTCATAGCAATGCAGCAGATCTACTTCATAGAGGTGATCTATGCATCACCTGTATGTAGCAGAGGCGATCGTGCTATGGCAGCTTCTAGTCTCCTATGGAGACTATTGAAGCATGCCAAAAGAAAAAGTGTTTTAAAATTTTAAAATATTAAAAAACATAAGTTTAAATCACCCCACTTTCGCCCCAATCAAAATAAAACAATAAAAAAAAAATCAAACCTACAAATATTTGGTATCGTCGCGTTCAGAATTGCCCGATCTATCAATAAAAAAAAGGATTAACCTGGTAGCTAAACGGCGTAATGAGAAAAAAAATCAAAACGCCAGAATTACGTTTTTTTGGGAGCCGCGACATTGCATTAAAATGCAATAACGGGCGATCAAAAAAACGTATCTGCACAAAAGTGGTGCCATTAAAAATGTCAGCTCTGCATGCAAAAAATAAGCCCTCTCCTGACCCGAGATCACGAATAACATTGTCTTAAAATAAATGTATCATCAAAAATGACCTATTTAAATCAGATGTTTGTGTTAAATGTATTTTTTTTAAATGTGTGCAGTATTTCTATATCACAATCTTTATTTTAAAAAAAGATAAATCATGCAGATTTCACACTGGCCACTTGGACTTTTTTTTTTTTAAAGATTAACTTCCTGTTTCAGGAAATTAACATGTACATTAGCAGCAATAAACAGTGACCTTATATTTTGTACTGAGCATCCAATGAGAATGTGCAAAGGTCACTGTGAAGAAAGGGTGAGCAGGGCCACCTGCAAAATTACCTATTGTGATTGGTAGATCCTGTATTATTAGCTGTGCATAGGCGTGTTACCTGTCATTGTAATCCTGCCTCTAATGATAATGAAAACTCTTCTCCAAAGAACAGGAAGTATCAATCTAAAAAAGCCTCAGTGGCCGGTGGAAATTGAAAAGAATACTAGTTTTTATTTTTAATACTGGTAGTGAGTAAAAAAATGACTTTTTTTAAATACATGTAACACAAAAATCTGATTTAAATTATAGATCATTTTCGGATAATCACTTCCCTTTAACGGCCATCATTAAAAATGATATTATGATTAATGCTAATGACATCTTATTAAATTAATACTCACGTTAAAACTATGCAATACAATCCTGTCTATAGTGTCTCAACTCCAATTGCTACCATATGTTAATCAGATTAAAAACACTATAAAGCAATAAACGAAAAACGAATACAGGACCTTAAAAATGTTTCATCTGATTTTCTATTCAAAACTCCAATTCATTAATGCTGTAAATCTATTGGAATCCTTTTATGTTTGAGCCATTAATCATGCAGAATATATTACATGGGCCCATTATGTATTCCCAACCCACACGCAACATGCATGAATTAATCTTAATTTATGAGCTAATGCAAAGAATGCAGTAAGATTCGGTCATGTTCCCAATGTAAAGCATGAAGACAAATTATCATCCATGGCTCAACATGAATGACGACTTTAGAGTGGTTCCACGCAGCCACCAACTCATTGCCCTCTTTCATCCTACTGATCATTGAAGTCCCCTTGTCTGAATAACTAAGACTATCCCAACAGACTATGTTTTGTCCCACCACAATAATTTCAGGAGCAGAATGGCTTCTGGATTATGGTGCAAAGACAAAGTCAAAAAGAACGACTGTGTAACTTCTGTGCCATATACAATGCACCCTTGGATGGTCATTGTTTGATGGACAGTATAAGAATGGCAAGAATCCTACAAAATGCATTCCTAAAGAATAGCGCAAGAGGCCTCTAATCACTGATACGATACTTCTCTACATGTAACATTACATTTGTACACAAGCTTACCGCATCCTTATGATAACACTCCCATGACCATTATTGAAACTAACTCATAAAAACCTGTATAATTAAGAAAAAATTAAGGCCCCTTCTTATGTTGATTGTTTGCTTAGTTCCAGTGCAAAACTTCATAAAGTCCACTGTTTGAGGCCCTTCTACTATACTGCTATACTGCTCTCATCTGACAATAGCTCTCTTACCAATTGGTGAGGATTTATATAGTAAAGTATTTGGTTTGACAGCAAATTTGAAAATCTTAAACACAAAGCTGTAACTACATTTATTAAGATGTTCATTTTCTATCTATTTTAATAAAAAAAACAGATTTAAAAGAGTTCTGTAATGATTAGTGATAATGAGCGAACATGTTATATAAGGCATTATCCGAGCATGCTCGAATGCTAATACAGTATTTTCAGTGTGCTCAAAAAATGTGTTCCAGTCCCCACGGAAGCATGTCTCATGGATGTTTAAGAGCCGCAACACAGGCAGGGATTTCCCAACAAACAGAATATCCCTGCATGTTTTGCGGCTCTCAGCTCGCAGCAGTTCAGTCACCAGTGGTTCTCAGCCTCGATGATCGCATCTTGGCACCATCCAGGTTGAATACTGTTCTTCCCCCAGACGTGGATTATGGCGTGGGACAGAATAACGCTGAGGGATATTGCAGTTTTTTTATTTTTGGTTTGTTACAGGAGAATGAGGGCTTCGGTGGAATTAGGCATTAGGTGAGTATAACGGTGCTTGTTATTTTTAAGTAAAAAAGTAAAAGTATGTTTTATTTCTAATAAAGGACTTTATTCTTGCTGTGTCTGTATTTACCATATAACTATAGGATAGTAATATATAGGCATCTTATAGATGCTTCTCCATTACTATCACGTGGGCTTGATGTCACCTGACAATACAAAGGTAACATCAACTCCAGAAATATAAACCCCACTTTCCACCGCTACAGGGCAAGTGTGAAGAGCCGGGCAAAGCACCAGAATTGGTGCATCTAATACATATGCCTTTTCTGGGCAGCTGCTGACTCCTATTTTTAGGCTGAGGTACAATATCCATGGCCTTTACCAGCCTGAGAATGCCAGCTGTCTGCTTTAGTAAGGCTGGTTGTCAAAAATGGGGGGCACCACGCTGTTTTATTAAATTATTTATTTAAATAATTAACAAAATAGCGTGGGGACCCCTCTATTCTTGATAACCAGCCTTGTTGAAGCTGACAGCTGAGGATTGGAGCCCACAGCTGTGAGTTTTGGCTGGCTGGTTATCAAAAAAATAGGGGAACCCACACCATTTTTTAAAATTATTTATTTACAGTGCAGGAGCCAGCTATTGACTACACCCATCAGCCGCTACCGCTCTCGCTGTTATTAGCGGTAGCAGGTGACGGATGATGGGAGCTGTAGCCCCATCAGCTGACACCAGTGACTGGAGCTAAACTTTATACCTTCGATCACAGCTGAGCTCTCATGCTGTCTTTTGACAGCGTGGGAACCGTGGCTCTATGACTGGTGGAGATGATTTCACTGCCAATCAGAAGTGGTGTTTTCCGTGCTCTCATGCACATCAGTGTGGCAAACACTAGATGTTCAGGCCCACCATTCAAGTGAATGGGGTCCAGGTTTGAGTCCTTGGTACTGTTCAGCCGAACAAGAACATCCAGGTGTCCGCCATCTTTACTTGTAACATATACAATATACTTTATCAGTATACAGTGGGTTCGGAAAGTATTCAAACACCTTTAAATTTTTCACTCTTCGTTTCATTGCAGCCATTTGGTAAATGCAAAAAAGTTCAATTTCTTCTCATTAATGTACACTCTGCACCCCATCTTTACTGAAAAAAAACAGAAATGTAAACCTTTTTGAAAATTTATTATAAAAGAAACACTGAAATATCACATGGTCATAAGTATTCAGACCCTTTGCTCAGTATTGAGTAGAAGCACCCTTTTCAGTTAGTACAGCCATGAGTCTTCTTGGGTATGATGCTACAAGTTTTTCACACCTGAATTTGCTGATCCTCTGCCATTCCTCCTTGCAGATCCTCTCTAGTTCTGTCAGGTTGGATGGTGAACGTTGGTGGACCGTCATTTTCAGGTATATCCAGAGATGCTCAATTGGGTTTAGGTCAGGGCTCTGGCTGGGCAAGTGTTATGATTTGGTAACTGAGGAGGACAGGAGCAAAACAGCAAGGCAGCCGAACACCTGAGAGGTTGGAAACTAATGGGTTGCAGATCCCTAAACTAATCGCATAACTAGAAGCAGCCGTGGAGCATACCTACGGTGGTCCTAGACGCCTCGGCACAGCGGGAGAGCTAGCTACACCTAAAGATAGAAACAGGAAAGCTAACTGCCCCGGAGTAGAGCCCCAAAGGAAAAGGCAGCCCCCAAACATATAATGATGGTTAGACAAGACAAAACACAAACACAGGCAGAAAATAGAGAGAGCAAACGCTGGGGCCAAACACTGCCTAAATAGGACAGGACAGAATACTATCTGCAACCCAGTAAAACCCTAGCAAAACTTCCAACACTTCTGATTTCAAAAATGCTGAGATCACACGATCTCGCCACCCACTAAATCAGATCTCAGTGTGATCAAGGCTAACCCGCAGCCACTCAAAAAGCAGGGAAAGAGCAATTGAACAAATAACAGTGGCTACTGAAAAACAGAGAGTAGCACAGGCCCCAGGCGGGAACCCGGCTAACCTCCACAAAGGTGCAGACAAAAATGGAAATAGCAAACACAATAGAAACAAGCAGAAAATATCTTATCTGAAGGTAGCAGTTGAAGGCAAGACACCAGCAGACTTCCAAATGAACCAGGAAACAACAATTGATCACCGGCGAGGATCATGGGAAGGCAGCTCCCTTATATCAGCCCAGTCATTGACTCCTGATTGCCAGTCGTCGCTGGCAGGTGAGGAGGTCCTATGTTAGGGGTCGAGTTCCCGCTGCTGCATAAGGGGAGGCTCGAACCAGTCCCGCTGCGGTCCCCCATCCACCTCCGTCCGTAGTGGTTCCTGCTCAGCTTAGACGTCGGTCCCAGCATCTCGCCCAGTCTAACAGTGTGCAGAGGATTACTGCTGCATCTCCAGGCTCTGCTATTGTGGCCAGTACTGGTTAGTGGCGAGCAGACGTCTTTAGGACAAAGTCCTTGTTTTCCCCTTCTGAGCATGCCGAGGTTGAGATCTCTCATTGGAGATCAGGGGTCACATGCTCAGGTACTGCAGCAGCTCCTACTGGTCCGCCAGGAAGGTCCTGTGACTACTGGTGTTCTGGAACAGTTTCATTGGTCCTTGTTTCTGGCAGGTCCTGTAGCTGTTACTATAAAAGGGTGGCATGGCTGGGCCACCATGCGCTAGTGTCAACCATTATATGCTTAGCGCCAGTGTGGTCATGCGTGTGTGTGGTTAGGGTCAGGCTGAAATAAGCCCCTAGAATACCGACTTAATCAGTGAGGAGTTTGGTATGCTAGCTGGTCAGGATCGGTGTCCTAGATGCCTTAGATTACCGGCATAACCGGTGAGGAGTTTGATTGCCGTATTCAGGGTCTGGCATTCAGACGCCATAGATTGCGGGTGACTCCCGCGAGGACATTAGCGCATGATCGCGTTCTATGTTCGCTTAGCAGTTAACTGTGTACCTGGGTGCCTGACAGGACACAGAAGTTTGTCTCAGCGGCTCTGTGACGTAACAGGGTTCGCTTTCAACGCTAGACAGCGCCCTAGAGTGTTTATTTTGCGACTCAGTTGTGTTAAGTGAGTTCGCACACATCGCCATATAGCGCTGCGGCACTCCTAGCGGCTCTGTGGATTAACAGAGTTCGCACATATTGCCACAGCGCGTTACGGCATTTATTTTGGCGACTCTGCGGGATGACAGAGTTCGCTTCTTGTGCCATTTTACTAGCAGCAGGCTCCGCCTGCACGGTGGACCCCAGGCTGCGAATGCACCTCTACACATCATATATTTGGTGCGTTCCGCAGACCCTAACATAACACTAGCGCCAGGGTCTGGCTAGTAAAATGGCGGATGACCAGCGTCTACTACGGGACATCCAGCAGCTGGAGGGTAGGTTGGCGGCTCTTGAGAGCACAACCTCAGCTGTGGATGTTACCGCAGTCGCTGTTCAGGCTGCTAGCGTGGCTGCAGCCAGTGTGTCCACTGCCACCTCTGCCCCCACAATATCCCACCTCCAGCTTCCAGACAAGTTTGCTGGTGACAGCAAGCAATGTCGGGGATTCGTGAGTCAGTGCTCTATACAACTCGAGCTTCTGGCTGCACGTTTCCCCACGGATCGGGCACAAGTGGGCTTTGTAATATCTCTTCTGTCGGGCAGAGAATTGGAGTGGGCCACCCCGCTGTGGGAGCGTGACGACCGTGTGGTGCGGAGTGATCCTCGTTTTCTGGAGGCTCTAAAAAGGTCTTTCTAGGACCTCAGGTTACCCACGATGCGGCGCTCCAACTTCTGGTAAGTTCACAGGGTTCGTCCTTGGTCAGCTGTTTTGCTGTCCAATTTCCGACTCTGTCCTCGGAGTTGGACTGGCCGGATAAAGTCCTCATTCCCGTGTTTTGGAGAGGACTAGCGGGCCATGTGAAAGACGCCTTGGCTACCAGGGATATTCCCGCCACACTGGAGAAGCTTATCGCCATATCTACCCGCATCGACCTCCGTTTTCACGAGCGGAGGTTGGAGCGGTCCCAGTGTAGGCAGAGGTTTCGGCTGGCTCCCACCTTCGCCAGACCTCTAGAATCTTCCAGCCAGGCGCGCGACTCCCATGAGGCCATGGAGGTTTCTCGAGCAGGACCTAAGTCCCAGGCCATTCGAGTACCCGTGTTCTGTAACATCTGCCAGCAGTTAGGACATTATGCCAACAAATGTCCACAGCGGTCGGGAAAACGGTCGCGTCTAATGACCTTGGGAGGAGGTTCACTAGACACTGCGGCATTTTCCACCAAGTTGTCCTTTAAGGGGACAATTACAGTAGGTCCATCCGCGCTCACCGCCGAGCTCTGTGTGGATTCTGGAGCCGAGGGGAATTTCATGTCCTCTGCATTTGCTCTCCACCACACTATACCTCTGGTGATGCTCACCAAACCGGTGACTGTGCGAGTAGTGAATGCATCAACTCTGCCCTCACAAATCACCCACCAGACGATCCCTCTCACTTTATCTATGTCCCCTTCCCATCAGGAGAGTATTTCTTTTCTTGTCCTGCCCGAGGGAATAGACGAGGTGTTGCTGGGAGTACCTTGGCTCCGTTACCACTCTCCCCATATTGAGTGGTCCTCTGGGAGGATACTGGGTTGAGGTGATTTATGTAGAGGCAGGTGTGTCAGGGAGTGCGTTCAGGTCACCACCACAGAGATACCCGTAGATCTCACTTCTCTTCCTCAGTGTTATTGGTCATATGCAGACATTTTCTCCAAGAAGGCGGCGGAGACTCTTCCACCTCATCGCTTCTACGACTGTCCTATTGATCTCTTGCCTAGAGCAGAACCTCCTCGGGGGAGAGTCTACCCCTCTCGCTTCCTGAGATGGAGGCCATGTCCCAGTATATTCAGGAGAATCTGGCAAGAGGGTTCATTAGGAAGTAGGTGTCACCAGCAGGGGCGGGGTTCTTCTTTGTGCAAAAGAAGAACGGAGAATTACATCCATGTATTGACTATAGGGGTCTTAACGCTATCTCCGTCAAGAATAAGTACCCGTTGCCCCTAATCTGAGCTCTTTGATTGGCTCCGAGGAGCAAGAGTATTTACCAAGCTTGATCTACGTGGTGCCTATAACCTAATTCGCATCCGTGAGGGGGACGAGAGGAAGACAGCTTTTAATACCAGGGATGGGCATTATGAATACCTAGTGATGCCCTTCGGGCTCTGTAATGCTTGTGCTGCTTTCCAAGACTTTGTCAATGATATCTTCCGGGATATGCTCTCCACCTCTGTAGTAGTCTATCTGGATGATATTCTCATCTTTTCACCAGATATAGACTCTCACCGGAGGGATGTCAACAAAGTCTTCGACCTCTTACGGGCAAACTCCCTCTATGCCAAGCTGGAGAAATGTGTGTTTGAGCAGGAGTCCTTACCTTTCCTGGGCTATATCATCTCTGCTCAGGGATTGGCTATGGATCCTGCCAAACTACAGGCTGTAATGGACTGGCAAGAATCCCATTCTCTTAAAGCAGTGCAGCGCTTTATGGGGTTCATTAATTATTATCGCCAGTTCATTCCCCATTTCTCGACTTTGGTAGCTCCCTTGGTAGCCCTCACCAAGAAGGGAGCAAATCCCAAGTTATGGTCTGAGGAGGTCTCCAAGGCGTTCTCTTCCATCAAGTCGCATTTTGCCAGTGCTCCCATATTACATCGCCCTGATGTTGATAAGCCGTTTATTTTAGAGGAGGACGCCTCTTCTGTTGGTGCTGGAGCAGTCCTTTATCAAAAGGATGCTCAAGGTCGGAAGCATCCCTGCTTCTTCTTTTCTTAGACCTTTACACCAGCAGAGAGGAATTATTCCATCGGGGACAGGGAGTTGCTGGCTATGAAGTTGGCCTTCTCTGAGTGGAGACATCTTCTGGAGGGGGCTTGTTTTCCCTTCCAAGTCTTCACCGACCACAAAAACTTGGTATATTTGCAAACGGCTCAGCGGCTAAATTCTCACCAGGCCAGATGGTCCCTATTCTTCTCTCGGTTCCACTTCACCCTCCATTTTCTCTCCGGGGAGAAGAATGTTCGGGCCGACGCTCTCTCTCGCTCCTTAGTGTCATCAGAGGAGGAGGATGAGGAGCCTCGGCTTATTGTCCCCGAAGAGAGCCTGAGAACTGTAGCCCCAGCTTCGCTAGAGTCTGTGCCTCCGGGCAAGACTTTTGTGCCCACTAATTTGTGACCGGAGGTACTCTCTTGGGCACACTCGTCCAGGGTGGGTGGACACTTTGGGGCAAAGAGGACAACTGAGTTATTGGCGAGGACATACTGGTGGCCACACATGGTCCGTGATGTCAGGGAGTATGTTCAGGCGTGTGTCTCCTGCGCCAGGAACAAGTCCCCTCGACAACGGCCAACTTTTTCCTTTGCCAGTGGCAGACAGGCCCTGGGAGATGGTCGGGATGGACTTTGTGGGGGGCTTACCCAAGTCTCGGGGTTGCACTATCATCACTTCTCCAAAATGGTGCACTTAGTGCAACTACCACGGTTACCTTCTGCACGGGCCTTGGCAGCATTGTTTATTAGACACATCTTCCATCTACACGGTATGCCAGACAAGATTGTCAGCGATCGAGGTCCCCAATTTGCGTCTCGGTTCTGGAGAGAGTTGTGTCATCTACTCTGCAATGAGTTGAACCTCTCCTCTGCATATCATCCCGAGACGAAAGGGTTGGTAGAGAGGGCCAACCAGACATTGGTCACCTACTTGTGACATTTTGTCTCTGCCAGGCAGGATGACTGGGCATCCTTGCTCCCGTGGGCGTAGTTCGCGCTAAACAATGCTGTGGCTGACTCCACCGGACAGACCCCATTCCTCTTAAATTACGGCCAGCATCCGCGGGTACCGGTGCCCATGCCCTTGACTTCCGCCGACTCCAGGGTGGCAGACTGGGCTGTGGAAGCACGGGACACATGGGACCGCACCCAGGATGCCATTCAGGCTTCCAAGGAAAGGATGAGGTCTTCTGCCGATGCCCATCAGCGTCCCGCTCCGACATTTGCTTCTGGCGACCTAGTGTGGCTCTCCGCCCGAAACATCAGTCTACGGGTGGAATCCACTAAGTTGGCACCCCACTATTTGGGTCCCTTCAAGGTTCTCGAGCAGGTGAACCCTGTGGTTTACCGTTTGGCCCTTCCGCCTCGCCTTGGTATCTCCGACACCTTCCATGTGTCCCTCCTAAAACCCGTGGTCATCTCCCGGTTGCCTGAGTCATCTGCCGGGACGTCGGGTTCGTCTTCGGACGACTACGAGGTGAATGCCATTGTAGGGTGCAAGGTGGTACGGGGCAAAACATTTTTTTGTGGTTTGGAGGGGTTATGGGCCTGAGGATAGGTCTTGGGAGCCTGCCGAGCATGTTCATGCTCCGCAGCTCATCGCTGCCTTTGAGCATAGCGAGGCCCAGAGAAGGGGGGGCCCTAGGAGGGGTGGTAATGTTAGGGGTCGAGTTCCCGCTTCTGCACAAGGGGAATCTCGAACCATCCCGGCTGCGGTCTCCCATTCGTCTCCGGCCGCAGTGGACTCTGCTCAGCTTAGACGTCGGTCCCAGCATCTCGCCCAGTCTAACAGTGTGCAGAGGATTACTGCTGCATCTCCAGGCTCTGCTATTGTGGCCAGTACTGGTTAGCGGCGAGCAGACGTCTTTAGGACAAAGTACTTGTTTTCCCCTTCTGAGCATGCCCAGGTTGAGATCTCTCATTGGAGATCAGGGGTCACATGCTCAGGTACTGCAGCAGCTCCTACTGGTCCGCCAGGAAGGTCCTGTGACTACTGGTGTTCTGGAACAGTTTCATTGGTCCTTGTTTCTGGCAGGTCCTGTAGCTGTTACTATAAAAGGGTGGCATGGCTGGGCCACCATGCGCTAGTGTCAACCATTATATGCTTAGCGCCAGTGTGGTCATGCGTGTGTGTGGTTAGGGCCCGGCTGAAATAAGCCCCTAGAATACCGACTTAATCGGTGAGGAGTTTGGTATGCTAGCTGGTCAGGGTCGGTGTCCTAGATGCCCTAGATTACCGGCATAACCGGTGAGGAGTTTGATTGCCGTATTCAGGGTCTGGCGTTCAGACGCCATAGATTGCGGGTGACTCCCGTGAGGACATTAGCGCATGATCACGTTCTATGTTCGCTTAGCAGTTAACTGTGTACCTGGGTGCCTGACAGTACACAGAACTTTGTCTCAGCGGCTCTGTGACGTAACAGGGTTCGCTTTCAACGCTAGACAGCGCCCTAGCGTGTTTATTTTGCGACTCAGTTGTGTTAAGTGAGTTCGCACACATCGCCATATAGCGCTGCGGCACTCCTAGCGGCTCTGTGGATTAACAGAGTTCGCACATATTGCCACAGCGCGTTACGGCGTTTATTTTGGCGACTCTGCGGGATAACAGAGTTCGCTTCTTGCGCCATTTTACTAGCAGCAGGCTCCGCCTGCACGGTGGACACCGGGCTGCCAACGCACCTCTCCACATCATATATTTGGTGCGTTCCGCTGACCCTAACACCCTGTCATTCGATACAGCCTCAGTACCGTCAGCAACCACCAGAGGGAGCCTCAGCTCAGAAATTGTCTCCAACACGTTCACAACAGTACCCCCCCTTTGAGGAGGGGTCACCGAACCCTCACGTGCGCCACCAGGCTGATCAGGATGAGCTCGGTGATAGGCACGAACCAGTCTCTCCGCATGAATGTCAGAAGAAAACACCCAAGAATTGTCCTCCTGACCGTAGCCTCTCCACTTCACCGAGTACTGGTGTCTTAGTCTAGCGAAACAAGAATCCAATATCTTCTCCACTTCATACTCCAGATTGCTCTCAACCAAAACAGGCTCAGGAGGCGCAGCCATAGGTACCACTGGCTCGATAAACCTTTTCAACAAAGATTTGTGGAAGACGTTATGAATCTTAAACATCCCTGGAAGAGCCAAGCGAAAAGAAACTGGATTAAGGACTTTAAAGATCCTATAAGGTCCAATGAACCTTGGCTTAAACTTTGGAGACGCAACCTTCATAGGAATATTCTTTGAGGATAACCAAACCAAGTCACCCACTTTAAACCGAGGACCATCAGTCCTATGCCGGTTGGCAAACCGTTGGGCCTTCTCCTGAGAGAGAGACAACTTATCCACTACTTGATCCCAAATCAACACCCGGACAGACAGAAGGCTCCACCTGCCGCAAAGAAAATCGAGGATGAAACCTGGAATTGCAGAAGAAAGGGGACATCAGAGTGGCAGAACTGGCCCTATTATTAAGAGCAAATTCAGCCAGGGGTTAAAAAGAGACCCAGTCATCCTGATCCGCAGACATAAAACATCTCAAATAAGTCTCCAAGGTCTGGTTTGTTCTCTCAGTCTGCCCATTGGTCTGAGGATGAAATGCAGAGGAGAAAGACAGCTGAACTCCCAGTTTAGAACAAAATGTCTTCCAAAATTTGGAAACAAACTGGACTCCTCTGTCAGACACAATGTTCTCCAGAATGCCGTGCAAACGAACCACATGCTGAAAAAACAAGGGTACCAACTCGGAAGAGGATGGCAACTTAGGCAGTGGCACAAGATGGATCATCTTGAAGAATCTATCATAGATCACCCAAATGACAGTCATTCTCTGAGAGACAGGGAGGTCGGAGATAAAATCCATAAAGATATGGGTCCATGGCTTCCTGGGCACCGGCAGCGGCATCAATAATCCACTAGAGCGAGAACAGGGCTTGAAACGAGAATAAGTCCCACAGGACTGCACAAAATTCCTGACATCGCGAGATGGGCCACCAAAAGGACCGACTCACCAAATCTCTAGTACAAAAAATACCAGGATGACCAGCCAACGCAGAGCAATGAACTTCAGACATAACTTTTTCTCTCCATTGGTCTGGGACATACAATTTCCCCGCAGGACAAAGCTCAGGTTTATCTCCCTGAAATTGCTCCAGGGCCAGTCTCAAATCGGTTGAGATAGTAGAAAGAACGACACCTTCCTTCAGAATAGCAGTAGGCTCAGCCACATCAATAGAATCCGCAAGGAAACTCCTAGAGAGGGCATCCGCCTTAACATTCTTAGCACCCGGGAGAAAGGAGTCCACAAAGTTAAAACGCGTGAACAAATTGAACAAATAACAGTGGCTACTGAACAACAGAGAGTAGCACAGGCCCCAGGAGGGGACCCGGCTAACCTCCACAAAGGTGCAGACAAAAATCGGAATAGCAAACACAATAGAAACAAGCAGAAAAAAATCTTATCTGAAGGTAGCAGACGAAAGTAAAAGTACTGCCACACTAAACAATCCCGCTAGCGATCACGATAACGACGCATACTAATGCGATCGCTAGCGGGATTGTTTCTATATCGCTAGTAGCAGCCTATTTTAGCGATGTCGTTAAGGACGCTATCGCGGTTAGCGATCTCCTTAACGACTTTAGCGGTACAAAAGTACCGCTAAATCGCTAACAAAAGGTGCTACACTCAGCGATATATACTTACCAGCGGGGCGCCGACGATAAAAATAGGGTCCGGAACGATGAGAACGACGAGCGAGATCACAGCAGGATCTCAGCAGGGGCCACGTCGCTGGTAGATGCCGCACATAACAACATCGCTAACGGGATCGCTAAATAGTGACGTTTTTTAGCGATCCCGTTAGCGATGTTGTTTAGTGTGGCATACCCTTAAGACACCAGCAGATTTCCTAATGAACCAGGAAACAATTGATCACCGGCGAGGATCATGGGAAGGCAGCTCTCATATCAGCCCAGTCAGTGACTCCTGATTGCCAGTCGTCGCTGGCAGGTGAGGAGGCCCTGTCATTCGATACAGCCTCAGTACCGTCAGCAACCACCAGAGGGAGCCTCAGCTCAGAAATTGTCTCCAACACGTTCACAACAGCAAGTCAAGAATGGTCAGAGTTGTTCTGAAGCCACTACTTTGTTATTTTAGCTGTGTGCTTAGGGTCATTGTCTTGTTGGAAGGTGAACCTTTGGCAAAGTCTGAGGCCCAGAGCACTCTGCAAGAGTCTTTCATCCAGGATATCTCTGTACTTGGGCATTCATGTTTCCTTCAATTGCAACCAGTCGTTTTTTCCCTGCAGCTGAAAAACACTCCCATAGCATGATGCTGCCACCACCATATTTAACTGTTGGGATTGTATTGGGCAGGTGATGAGCAGTGCCAGGTTTTCTCCACACATACCGCTTAAAATTATCACCAAAAAGTTCTATCTTCGTGTCATCAGACCATAGAATCTTATTTCTCATAGTCTTTTTTAACCCTTTACTGCCATCGGACGTACTATCCCGTCCATGGTACCTGGGCCCGTATGACCGGGGACGGGATAGTACGTCCCGTACGATCGGACGCGCTCCCAGGGGGAGCGCAGCCGATCGCGGCAGGGTGTCAGCTGATTATCACAGCTGACACCCAGCACTATGTGTCAGGAGCGGTCACGGACCGCTCCCGGCACATTAACCCCTGGCACACCGCGATCAAACATGATTGCGGTGTACCCGGGGCACAGGGGAGGATCGCGCAGGCAGGGGGCTCCCTGCGCGCTCCCCTGAGACCCTCAGAGCAGCGCGATGTGTCGCGCTGTTCCGTGGGTCCGTCCTCCCTCCAGGTCCCCGGATCCAAGATGGCGCCGGGGTCCTGCAGGGAGGCGGCTTCCTCAGTGCCTGCTGAGAGCAGGCACTGAGAAGCCTGCAGCGATGCCAGAGCGATCGCTGGTGTGACAGAGTGCTGTGCACACTGTCACACCAGCGATCTGCTAAAATACAGTGATGTCCCACCCTGGGACAAAGTAAAAAAGTTAAAAAAAATGAAAATAAAAAGTGGTAAAAAAAATCATAAAAAAAAAATATATATTCCCCAATAAATTCATTTCTTCCTGTAAATAAAAAAAACAAAACAATGAAAGTACACATATTTGGTATCGCCGCGTCCGTAACGACCCCCCCTATAAAACTATCCCACTAGTTAACCCCTTTAGTGAACCCCTTAAAAAAAAAAAAAAAAAAACTAAGCAAAAAATCAATGCTTTATCATCATCGAACAAAAAGTGGAATAACACGCGAACAAAAAGACCAATATAAATAAACATGGTACCGCTGAAAACGACATCTTGTCCCGCAAAAAACGAGCCATCATACAGCATCATCAGCGAAAAAATAAAAAGTTATAGCTCGCAGAATAAAGCGATGCAAAAATAATAATTTTTTAGATAAAATTGCTTTTATTCTATAAAAGCCCCAAAACATAAAAAATGATATAAATGAGGTATCGCCGTAATCGTACTGACCCGAAGAATAAAACTGCTTTAGCAATTTTACCACACGCGAAACTGTATAAACGCCTCCCCCAAAAGAAATTCATGAATTGCTGATTTTTGTTCATTCTAACCTCCCAAAAATCGAAATAAAAAGTGATCAAAAAACGTCACATGCTCAAAAATGGTACCAATAAAAACATCACCTCGTCCCGCAAAAAATAAGACCTCACATGACTCTGTGGGCCAAAATATGCAAAAATTATAGCTCTCAAAATGTGGTGATGCAAAAAACTACTTTTTGCAATAAAAAGCGTCTTTTAGCGTGACAGCTGCCAATCATAAAAACCCGCTATAAATAGTAAATCAAACCCCCCTTTATCACCCCCTTAGTTAGGGAAAAATAATAAAATTAAAAAAATGTATTTCCATTTTTCCATTAGGGTTAGGGTTGCGGCTAAAGTTAGGGTTAGGGTTGGCGCTAACGTTAGGATTAGGGTTAGGGTTGGGATTAGGGTTAGGGGTGTGTTAGGGTTAGGTTTGTGGTTAGGGTTGGGACTAGGGTTAGGGGTGTGTTGGGGTTAGGGTTGGAGTTAGAATTGGGGGGTTTCTGCTGTTTAGGCACATCAGGGGCTCTCCAAATGTGACATGGCGTCTGATCTCAATTCCAGTCAATTCTGTGTTGAAAAAGTCAAACGGTGCTCCTTCACTTCTGAGCTCTGCCATGCGCCCAAACAGTAGTTTACCCCCACATATGGGGTATCAGCGTACTCTGTACCCCAAGAGTTATTGTGCAATTTGTCCTATTTCTTCTGTTACCCTTGGGAAAATAAAAAACTGGGGGCGAAAATATCATTTTTGTAAAAAAAAAAAATGATTTTTTTTGTTTTTACGGCTGTATGTTATAAACTTCTGTGAAGCACTTGGGGCTTCATAGCGCTCACCACACATCTAGATAAGTTCCTTGTGGGGTCTATTTTCCAAAATGGGGTCACTTGTGGGGGGTTTCCACTGTTTAGGCGCATCAGGGGCTCTCCAAATGCGACATGACGCCCCCAGACCAATCCATCAAAGTCTGCAATCCAAAACGTCACTACTTCCCTTCCGAGCCACGACGTGCGCCCATACAGTAGTTTACTCCCACATATTGGGTATCAGCATACTCAGGACAAATTGGAAAACAACTTTTTGGGTCTAATTTCTCCTGTTATCCTTGTGAAAATAAAATATTGGGGGCAAAAAAATCATTTTTGTAAAAAAAAAGGATTTTTTATTTTACGGCTGTACGTTATAAACTTCTGTGAAGCACTTTCGGGTTCAAAGTGCTCACCACACATCTAGATAAGTTCCTTGTGGGGTCTATTTTCCAAAATGGGGTCACTTGTGGGGGGTTTCCACTGTTTAGGCACATCAGGGGCTCTCCAAATGCAACATGACGCCCCCAGACCAATCCATCAAAGTCTGCAATCCAAAACGTCACTACTTCCCTTCCGAGCCCTGACGTGCGCCCATACAGTAGTTTACTCCCACATATTGGGTATCAGCGTACTCAGGACAAATTGGACAACAACTTTTGGGGTCCAATATCTCCTGTTACCCTTGTGAAAATAAAATATTGGGGGCAAAAAAATCATTTTTGTAGAAAAAAAAGGATTTTTTATTTTTTACGGCTGTACGTTATAAACTTCTGTGAAGCACTTGGGGGTTCAAAGTGCTCACCACACATCTAGATAAGTTCCTTGAGGGGTCTAGTTTCCAAAATGGTGTCATTTGTGGTGGGTTTCCACTGTTTAGGCAGATCAGGAGCTCTCCAAACACGACATGGCATCCAGCCAATTCTGCGTTGAAAAAGTCAAACGGCGCTCCTTCCCTTCCAAACTCTGCCATGCACCCAAACAGTGGTTTACCCCCACATATGGGGTATCAGCGTACTCAGGAGAAATTGCACAATAACTTTTGGAGTCTTGTTACCCTTGGGAAAATAAAAATTGGGGTGAAAAGATCAATTTTGTGGAAAAAATATGATTTTTTAATTTTACGGCTCTACGTTATAAACTTGTGTGAAGCACTTGGGGGTTCAAATTGCTCACCAAAGATCTAGATAAGTTCCTTAGGGGGTCTAGTTTCCCAAATGGGGTCACTTGTGGGGGGTTTCCACTGTTTAGGCACATCAGGGACTCTCCAAATGCAACATGGCGTCTAATCTCAATTCCAGCCAATTTTGGTTGGAAAAAGTCAAATGGTGCTCCTTCCCTTCTGAGATCTGCCGTGCGCCCAAACAGTGGTTCCCCCCCACATATGGGGTATCAGCGTACTCAGGACAAATTGGACAACAACTTTTGAGGTCCAATTTCTCCTGTTACCTATGGGAAAATAAAAAATTAGTGACTAAGAGATAATTTTTGTGGGAAAAAAATAGGATTTTTTATTTTCATGCCCGGGCATTATAAACTTGTGTGAAGCACTTGGGGGTTCAAAGTGCTCACCAAAGATCTAGATAAGTTCCTTAGGGGGTCTAGCTTCCAAAATGGGGTCACTTGTGGGGGGTTTCCACTGTTTAGGCTCATCTGGGGCACTACAAGTGGAACATGACCCCCATCAATGTTTGCATTCCAAAACGTTACTGCTTCCTTTCCAAGCCCTGCCATGCGCCCAAACAGTTTCCCCCCCCACATATTGGGTATAAGCGTACTCAGGACAAATTGGACAACAACTTTTGTGGTCCAATTTCCTTGGGAAAAATCAAAAATTTGGGACTAAAAAATCATTTTTGTGGAAAATTGTTTTTTTTTTTCACACCCAGGCATTATAAAAGTTTGTGAAACACTTGGGGGTTCAAAGTGCTCACAACAGATCTAGATAAGTTCCTTAGGGGGTCTAGTTTCCAAAATGGTGTCACTTGTGGGGGGTTTCCACTGTTTAGGCGCATCAGGGGCTCTCCAAACACGACATGGCATCCAATCTCAACTCCAGCCAATTTTAGTTTGAAAAAGTCAAACGGCGCTCCTTCCCTTACGAGCTCTGCCGTGTGCCCAAACAGTGGTTTTCCCCCACATATGGGGTATTGGCGTACTCAGGAGAAATTGCACAACAACTTTATTTGTCCATTTTCTCCTTTTACCCTTGTGAAAATAAAAAAAAAGTTTGTAAAAGATCATTTTTGTGGCTAAAAAGTTAAATATTCATTTTTTCGTTCCACGTTGCTTCAGCTCCTGTGAAGCACCTGAAGGGTTATTAAAATTCTTGAATGTGGTTTTGAGTACCTTGAGGGGTGCAGTTTTTAGAATGGTGTCACTTTTGGGTATTTTCTGCCATATAGACCCTCAAAGTGACTTCAAACGTGAGGTGTTCCCTAAAAAAATGGCTTTGTAAATTTTGTTGTAAAAATGAGAAATCACTGGTCAACTTTTAACCCTTATAATTTCCTAACAAAAAAAAATTTTGGTTCCAAAATTGTGCTGATGTAAAGTAGACATGTGGGAAATGTTATTTCTTAACTATTTTGTATGACATATTTCTCTGTTTTAAGGGAAAAAAAATTCAAAGTTTGAAAATTGCAAAATTTTCAAAATTTTCGCCATATTTGCATTTTTTTCAAAAATAAATGCAAGGTATATGGAAGAAATTTTACCACTAACGTGAAGTACAATATGTCACGAGAAAACATTCTCAGAATCGCGAATATCCGTTGAAGCGTTCCAGAGTTATAACCTCATAAAGAGACAGTGGTCAGAATTGTAAAAATTGGCCCGGTCATTAACGTGCAAACCACCCTTGGGGGTGAAGGGGTTAAGCAAACTCTATGCAGGCTTTCATATATCTGGCACTGAGGAGAGGCTTTTGTTGAGCCACTCTGTCATAAAGGCCCAACTGGGGGTGGTTGCAGTGATAGTTGACTTTGTGGAACTTTCTCCCATCTCCCTACTGCATCTGTGGAGCTCAGCCACAGTGATCTTGAGGTTCTTCTTTTACCTCTCTCACCAAGGCTCTTGCCCCACTATTGCTCAGTTTGGCTGGACGGCCAGGTTTAGGAAGGCTTCTGGTGGTCCCACACTTCATCCATTTAAGGATTATGGAGGCCACTGTGCTCTTAGGAACCTTGAGTACTGCAGAAATTTTTTTGGAACCTTGGCCAGATGTGTGCCTTGCCACAATTCTGTCTCTGAGCTCCTTGGCCAGTTCCTTTGACCTTATGATTCTCATTTGGTCTGACATGCACTGTGAGCTGTGAGGTCTTATATAGACAGGTGTGTGCCTTTACAAATCAAGTCCTATCAGTTTAATTAAACACAGCTGAACTCCAATGAACGAGTAGAACATCTCAAGGAGGATCACAAGGAAATGAACAGCATGTGACTTAAATGAGTGTCTGAGCAAAGGGTCTGAATACTTATGACCATGTGATATTTCAGTTTTTCTTTTTTAATAAATTTGCAAACATTTCTACATTACTGGTATTTGTCAGTCAAGATGGGGTGAAAAGTGTACATTAATAAGAAAAAAAATGAACTTTTTTGCATTTTCCAAATGGCTGCAATGAAAGAAAGACTGAAAAATTTAAAGGGGTCTGAATACTTTCCGAACCCACTGTATATTGGCACATACAGCCCTGGAAAAATTAAGAGACCACTGCACAGTTTTATGAAAATAAGCTTCTCTACATGTCTGACAGCCATTCCATTCCAGTGTCAGTTGAATTCCAACCAGAGTACACCTCATTCGTGCTTCTGATTAGGTGATCACCTGAACCAAATCTTATTAACGAAGGAAAGTATAAAAAAAAACACTGCTGTGGTGTTCACAATCCTCTTGCAATAGGACAAGTTGGATGGCAAAACAAGTGCTAGTAATATTCCAAAAGTAATAGGAATGAAAAAATAAATTTTAACCATGCCAAAGGAGTTGAAAAGAAAAGTCTTGAGTGAGGAAAAGGGCTCAATTCTGACTTTACTAGCAGAGGGATACAGTGAGCATCATGTTGTCTCCATCCTTAAAATTTCTAAGACGGCAGTCCATTACAACAAGGTCAAGCAGCAGACATTGGGGAAAACAAAGCTACAGACCGGCAGAGGGTGAAAACCCTCAAGTGACCTACAAAAGGAATGGCAAATGGCAGCTGGGGTGAAGTGCATGGCAAGAACAGTTCGTAACAGGCTCCTAGAGGCAGGGCTCAAGTTATGCAAAGCTAGAAAAAAGCCTTTCAACAAAGAGAAGCAAAGGAGAGCCAGGCTAAAGTTTGCCAAAGACCATAAGAATTGGACCATAGAGGACAGGAGTAAGGTAATCTTCTCTGATGAGTCTAATTTTCAGTTTTGCCCAACACCTAGACATCTAATGGTTAGACAGAGACCAGCACAGGTGTAAGGATCGGTGATGATCTGGGGATGCATCAGCAAGTCTGGAATGAGGCAGGTTAATCTTTGCGAAGGACATATGAATCAAGCCGCATACAAGGTTATCCTCGAAAAACAGTTGATTCCTTCTGCTCAGGCAATGTTCCCCAACTCTGAGGACTGGTTTTTCCAGCAGGACAATGCACCATGCCACACAGCTAGGTCAATCAATGTGTGGATGAAGCACCACCACATCAAATCCCTGTCATGGCCAGCCCAATCACGAGGAAGATGGATAGTCACAAGCCACCAAACAAAGAACTGCATACATTTTTGTACCAGGAGTGGCATAAGATCACCCAAAAGTAGTGTGAAAGACTGGTGGAAAGCATGCCCAGACTTATGAAAGCTGCGATTAAAAATCATGGTTATTCCACAAAATATTGATTTCTGAACTCTTCCTGAGTTAAAACATTAGTATTGTTTCTAAATGATTATGAACTTGTTTTCTTAGCATTACTTGAGGTCTGCAAGCACTGCATTTTTGTTATTTTGACCATTTCTCATTTTCTGAAAATAAATACAAAATTTATTGCTTGGAAATTTGGAGACATGTTGTCATTAGTTTATAAAATAAAAGAGAAATTTACATTTTACTCAAAAGTATACCTATAAAGAGAAAAATCAGACAAACTGAACATTTTGCAGTAGTCTGTTAATTTTTGCCAGAGCTGTATATACACTGCTCAAAAAAATAAAGGGAACACTTAAACAATACAATATAACTCCAAGTAAATCAAACTTCTGTGAAATCAAACTGTCTACTTAGGAAGCAACACTGATTGACAATCAATTTCACATGCTGTTGTGCAAATGGAATAGACAACAGATGGTAATTATTGGCAATTATCAAGACACACTCAATAAAGGAGTGGTTCTGCAGGTGGGGACCACAGACCACATCTCAGTACCAATGCTTTCTGGCTGATGTTTTGGTCACTTTTGAATGTTGGTTGTGCTTTCACACTCGTGGTAACATGAGACAGACTCTACAACCCACACAAGTGGCTCAGGTAGTGCATCTCATCCAGGATGGCACATCAATGCGAACTGTGGCAAGAAGGTTTGCTGTGTCTGTCAGTGTAGTCTCCAGAGGCTTTAGGCACTACCAGGAGACAGGCCAGTACACCAGATGTGGAGGGGGCCATAGGAGCGCAACAACCCAGCAGCAGGAACGCTACCTCCACCTTTGTGCAAGGTGGAATAGGAGGAGCACTGCCAGAGTCCTGCAAAATGACATCCAGCAGGCCACAAATGTGCATGTGTCTGCACAAACAGTTAGAAACCGACTCCATGGGGATGGTCTGAGTGCCCGACGTCCACAGGTGTGGTGTTGTGAATGGACTTGAGATGAGTTCTGAGCAGAGGCTCCCTCTGGTGTTTACAAGCGGTACTGGACTGTCCAGTGAAGATTGTGAGGATTGGGAATCAGGTGTTACTGACTGGTCTTATATAAGGGAGTCGCCTTCCCATCAGGGTTGCCGGTGATCAATTGTTCTGGTCTCAATCCTTGATTCCTGTTTCCTTAGTAGCCTGCTGTGTCGTGTCTGCATCTCCTGCTAACAGATAAGACATTTTCTTCTTTTTGTTTTTGTGCTTGATTTTTGCATTTTGTCCTGCACTTCTGTGGGGCCTTCAGGGTCCCCTCCGGGGGCTTTTGCCCTCTCAGTTTATGTTCAGCCACTGATGTTAGTACATTTGCTTTTTCCAGTTTTTTCAGTGGCTGCTGTTTTGATTTTGTTACACCAGAGAACTAATTTAGGTGGTAGAGGTCGTGTGATCTCAGGTGTTTTTGAAATTAGTAGAGTTGGTGCTTTTCAGGGTTTTTTGGGATTGCAGTAAGTGCCCTTCCTATCCTTTTCTATTTAGGTAGTTTGGGCCCCAACGTTTGCTCATACTATTTTCTGTCTGTGTCAGTATTTCTTCTTGTCTAACCGCCATTACATGTTTGGGGGCTTTCTATGTTCTTTGGGGATCTGCTCCGGGGCAGATAGCTTTCCTCTTTCTATCTTTAGGTGTAGTTTCGTTTCTCAGGCTGTGACGAGGCGTCTAGGACCAACGTAGGAACGCTCCACGGCTGCCTCTAGTTGTTGTGGTTAGTCAGGGTACTGCAATCTCATAGATTCCAACTGCTCTGGTGTATTGCCTTTTTACCTGCACTCCTCAGCTACCAAAACATAACAGTATCACCGGCCCCAAAAAATTGAAAATTGTATGGTACTCACAGAAGGGAAAAATATTGTGAAAGAAAAAACGGTTGTCAGAGTTGTCAGAGATATTTTTCTGTTTGTTGCATTTTTTTTTCCCTCTGTATCTCTGGGTGCTGGGGAGGATTTTTTCTCTCAATGGAGTTTGCACAGTTGTCTGGCCGTGTGGATCAGCTTGCCACTGAGGTTCGGAGTATTGCTACCTATCTTGCTAGGTTGCCTGTTGTGGAACCTAGGATTCCCATGCCAGATTTGTTTTTGGGGGATCGAGCCAAGTTTCAGAATTTCAAAAATAATTGTAAATTGTTTTTTGCCTTAAAATCTAAGTCCTCAGGGAACGCAGCGCAGCAGGTTCAAATTGTCATCTCTCTCCTGCGCGGCGATCCTCAGGATTGGGCTTTTTCCCTGACACCTGGGGATCCTGTTTTGAGTGATGTTGATGCATTTTTTCAGGCCTTGGGGTTATTGTACGATGAGCCTAATGTCACTGATCAAGCTGAAAAAGCCTTGTTGGCATTAAATCAGGGGCTTGATGACGCTGAGTTATACTGTCAGAGATTCCGTAGGTGGGCAGTCCTGACCAAATGGAATGACGACGCTTTGGCAGCCCTTTTTCGGAAGGGTCTGTCAGATAATGTAAAGGATGTTATGGTGGGATTCCCTGTCCCCTCTGGTCTCAATGATTATATGTCATTAGCGATTCAAATTGACAGACGTTTGCGTGAGCGGAGAAGTATGCGTGGAATAGTGTTGCCTTGTGAACCTGCTTCTGAATCCATGCAGTGTGATAGAGTGGTTTCTGGGGCACAGCGTCATGAGTTTCGAAAGCGCAATGGGTTATGTTTCTACTGTGGTGATGCCTCTCATGCTATTTCAGTCTGCCCTAAGCGGGGAAGACGTTTTGCACGCTCAGTTGTCTTGGGTAGTGTTCAGACTAAGTTTTTATTAACTCTGATATGCTCTCTGTCCTCATTTTCTGCTCAGGCTTTCGTTGATTCGGGAGCAGCTATTAACCTGATGGATTTTGATTTTGCTAAACGTTGTGGGTTTCCCTTGATACCCCTACAGAAGTCTATTCCCCTACTGGGGATCGATTCTACCCCTTTGGCTGAGAATAAACCTCAGTTCTCTACTCAGGTGATAATGAGGGTTGAACCTGATCATCAGGAGAGCTGCAAATTTTTGGTTCTGTATAATCTGCATGACATTATCGTGCTGGGTTTCCCTTGGTTACAGTCTCATAATCCTGTTTTGGATTGGAAATCTGTGTCTGTAACCAGTTGGGGCTGCCAATGTGTTAATACCAACACTCCTGTTTTTTCTGCCTCCCCCCAGGCTCAGGATGTGCCTGACTTTTTGATTGATTTTTCTGATGTGTTTAGCGAAAGTAAATCTGCATCCTTGCCTCCCCATAGGAGCTATGACTGCGCTATTGAATTAGTGCCTGGTAGTAAATTCCCTAAAGGTCGCCTTTTTAACTTGTCTGTACCTGAACATGACGCTATGCGGTCTTATATCAAGGAGTCATTGGAGAAGGGTCATATCAGACCATCCTCTTCACCCTTAGGTGCCGGTTTTTTCTTTGTGGCCAAAAAGGATGGTTCATTAAGGCCGTGTATTGATTATCGTCTTTTGAACAATATTACTGTGAAATATCAATACCCGTTACCCTTGATTTCTGACCTGTTTTCCAGGGTGAAAAATGCTACTTGGTTTACCAAGCTTGACCTCAGGGGGGCATATAACCTTATTCGCATTAAGCACGCGGATGAATGGAAGACGGCATTTAACACCCCAGAGGGGCATTTTGAGTACCTAGTGATGCCTTTTGGCTCACTAATACTCCTTCTGTCTTCCAGTCCTTCATGAATGACATTTTCAGGATTTTGTGGATAAATTTCTGATTGTTTATTTGGATGATATCTTGATTTTTTCCAATGACTGGGACTCTCATGTGAAACATGTTCGAACTGTATTCCAGATTTTGAGAGAGAATGCTCTGTATGTGAAGGGATCAAAGTGTCTTTTTGGCATACAGAGGATCTCATTTTTGTGATTCATTTTGTCCCCATCTGTTATTGAAATGGACCCGGTCAAGGTTCAGGCCATCTGTGATTGGGTCCAACCTACTTCATTAAAGGCTCTTCAAAGATTTTTGGGTTTTGCCAATTTTTATCGTAAATTTATTGGTAATTTCTCGGTTATTGTTAAACC
>JARQOD010000003.1:363660946-363776301 GCA_033576555.1 Oophaga sylvatica
CGATTTGCATTCACACTCAGCTTTGGTACTTGAGTCAAGCCGAAGGTAAAATTTTGGTATGTTCAGACACAACATTTTTGCTGCATTTTTCTTTCCTTATCTCTTTGTGATGCATTATTAATTGCATTTTTTAGGCATTCATTTGAATGGGCAAAAAATGCTGCAAAGCCCCTGAAAGAATTGACATGTTGCAGATTTGAAAAATGTATTGATGGTTTAAAAATGCAAGAAAAACAAAAATGCAATATGTGAATGACATTTTAGGAATTATGTTCATTCTGCTGGGACTGTAAAACACTGTTTTCTTTGCACACAAAGAACGCTGCAAATATTCAGCGGAGCTGCCCCAAAAGCAAAGAGAATCAGGCTAAGTGCACACGTTTAGGAATGTTTGCAGAATATTCCTGAGCAAAAACAGACTTTTTTTGCGGTAAAAACGCGCGGTTTTTTGCACGGATTTTGCGCATTTTTGGTGCGTTTTTGCACGGATTTGATGCGTTTTTACCGCGATTTTTCCCTGAACTTTCTAGGTCAATAATATAGCAGGAAAAACGCTAGAATTCCGCGAAATTAATGAACATGTTGCTAGATTTTCCGCGATGCTTTTTTTTCGCGGAAAAAAGCGCACCATGTGCACAAAAATTGCGGAATTGATTCTAAATGATAGGATGCTTAATTCATGCGTTTTTGATGCATTTTTTCCGCGAAAAAAACGCAAATAATCCTGAACGTGTGCACTTAGCCTAAAGGGTATGCCACACTAAACAACATCGCTAACGGGATCGCTAAAAAACGTCACTATTTAGCGATCCCGTTAGCGATGTTGTTGTGTGCTGCATGCAGCAACGACGTGGCCCCTGCTGTGATCTCGTCCGTCGTCCTGATCGTTCCGGACCCTATTCTGATCGTCGGCGTCCCGCTGGGTAAGTATATATCGCTGAGTGTGGCACCTTTTTTAGCGATTTAGCGGTACTTTTGTACCGCTAAAGTCGTTAAGGAGATCTCTAACCGCGATAGCGTCCTTAACGACATCGCTAAATGTGGCCGACACTAGCGATATTGTAAACGATCCCGCTAGCGATCTCATTAGTATGCGACGCTAACGAGATCGTTAGCGGGATCGAGTAGTGTGGCAGTACCTTAACACTCATGAAGACGCTTTAAGAGAAATACCACCAGCATTTTCTCTAAGTATATTCACCTTAGAAAACTCAGCGAATGCTCTGACATCTAATAGATGCTGAGTGCACAAACCCTAAAGGTTTACGGCTTTTCCATGTAAATTAGAATGTTCACGTTCATTCACATCAAGCAGAGATCTTGATCATTTTGACGAATTGAAATTCAAAGTATATTAGAAGGGTGCATAACTTTACTCTGGACAAAGCTCTTCGATTTCCCTTCACAGGAGCGTCTGCTCCTAATGAGACATTTCCGATGTGGCGTATGGTTTCAGTTAGGATTGTGGAGAAGATCAGACCTCAGTTTTGCCACAGATTATTTAGTTCATGTAATCCTTCAGTGTGGAAAAGGGAAAGATATTTCTGCTCTGGGTAAGAAGACAATACATATAAGTAAAAAATAGTCTTAGCAGTTAAGGAAAGCAAATTAGATATTTGAAATGAAAGTTTGTTTGCAACTTACAGAAATAAGATATTCAGGCTTTAATTCAAAAATTGTATTTTTACTCATTATTAATTTTATTACTCCTATATCAATTAGAATCAATTGACAAGTCTGACATGTCAAGTTTTTCTCTACACAAGACTGCAGTCTCCAGATTTCCATTTTTGATTACATTCAGTGACCAAGGATTTGTACAGAGACTAGTGATGAGTGAACATGGTCTAATAACGTGTTATCTGAACATGCTGGTGTGCTAACAGAGTGACTTCAGCATGCTCGAAAAATATGTTAGAGTCCCTGAAGCTCCATGTCTCGCTGCTGTTTAACAGCCGCAGCATATGCCGGGATTGTCTGTTTGGTAGACACACCTTTTCCAAGCATGTTCATCTTATCACTAAAGCAGGGGTCACACACGATAAAAAATCGGAATACGCAGAAAAGTCCCCTGAAAAATGATCCGTATGTCATCCGTTTGCAATGCAAGGATGCGATTTCCTCGCATCAAAACATTCGTGTGTCATCCGTATGGCATCCGTACAGCGAGATTTTCTCGCCGGCTTGCAAAACTGACATATAATGGATCCCAATGACAGTTTTTACATCACAAAAGAAAGAATAGATATATACACATAGAATACATATATATATATATATGTATACATGTCATTGTGACATATATATATATTTATAGTTCATACACTTCTACATAGTATAATAGCCGCTAATTCAATTGCCGGCTTTTGTGAAATTACAGAACCAGACATGAAATGACATGGTTTGCATACAGTAAACCATGTCATTTCATGTAGTTTGATATATGGTTTTTACTAATAATTACATGAGTGTATGTGTGCAAAATTTCATACATGTAGGTGCTAATTAAATGTGTAAATTCGTTGAAAAAAATGTGTGGGCTCCGCGGTATTTTCTCCACCAGACAGGGAAAGCCAGCGACTGAAGACAGATATTAGTAGCCCAGAGAGGGACCATTATTTTTGGGCCCCCCTGGCTACTAACATCTGCCCCCAGCCACCCCAGGAAAGGCGCATCTATCAATAGATGCGCCTTTTCTGGCACTTAGCCCATCTATTCCCATTGCCATGTAGCGGTGGCTAATGGGTTAATAATGGGTTAAGGCCACCTTGCTATTGGAAGGGGACTTTAAGCCAGGTTAATAATGTAGAGTTGTCAATCCCTTGTTCTCCGCACAGCATCAGTGACGTCACAGGGAGTCCCCGGCTGACCTGAACTGAACTGATTAGTGTGGGAAACATTTCATTAAGCTTCCCAGCTAATCACTTCCTCTTCTGTCAGCCAGGGAGATGAACTCATTCATTCGGGGGTTTACATCGAGGCTGCAGCATTAACTCCGGTACCCGCTGTAAACATGTTAACCCTTTGTGAAGGATTGCAGCGTGGGACCTGACTGAGCGCTGGAGAGGTAAGAATAAGCTTTCTTTATTATTTTCGTTTTATTACAGGAGAACAAGGGAATCGTATGGAGTACCAGTACAATAAAAGATGGTCAAAAACTGTATTTATTTCATTACAATTATTTTTAATTAATGTGTGTGTTTTTTTAACCATTTCATACAATAGGATTAATAATGTAGAGTTGTCTAATTGACAACTCTACATTATTAACCTGGCTTAAAGTCCCCTTCCAATAGCAAGGTGGCCTTTATTAACCCATTAGCCACCGCTACAGGGCAATGGGAATAGACGGGCTAAGTGACAGAAAAGGCGCATCTATTCATAGATGTGCCTTTTCTGGGGTGGCTGGAGGCAGATGTTAGTAGCCAGGGGGGCCCCGAAAATAATGGTCCCTCTCTGGGCTATTAATATCTGTCTTCAGTCGCTGGCTTTCCCTGTCTGATGGAGAAAATACCGCGGGAGCCCATGCATTTTTTCAATGAATTTACACATTTAATTAACACCTACAGTACAGACCAAAAGTTTGGACACACCTTCTCATTCAATGATTTTTCTTTATTTTCACGACTATGAAAATTGTAGAATCACACTGAAGGCATCAAAACTATGAATTAACACATGTGGAATTATACATTACACTTTACAAAAAAGTGTGAAACAACTGAAAATATGTGTTATATTCTAGGTTCTTCAAAGTAGCCACCTTTTGCTTTGATTACTGCTTTGCACGCAGAAAAGGTGAACGGATGGATTCTACATGCCTGGTTCCCACCGTGAAGCATGGAGGAGGTGGTGTGATGATGTGGGGGTGCTTTGCTGGTGACACTGTTGGGGATTTATTCAAAATTGAAGGCATAGTGAACCAGAATGGCTACCACAGCATCTTGCAGCAGCATGCTATTCCATCCGGTTTGTGTTTAGTTGGACCATCATTTATTTTTCAACAGGACAATGACCCCAAACACACCTCCAGACTGTGTAAGGGCTATTTGACCAAGAAGGAGAATGATGGGGTGCTACGCCAGATGACCTGGCCTCCACAGTCACCAGACCTGAAACCAATCGAGATGGTTTGGGGTGAGCTGGACCGCTCACTGCTTCAATTTTGAATAAATCCCCAACAGTGTCACCACCAAAGCACCTCCACACCATCACACCACCTCCTCCATGCTTCACGGTGGGAACTAGGCATGCAGAGTCTATCCGTTCACCTTTTCTGCGTGCAAAGCAGTAATCAAAGCAAAAGGTGGCTACTTTGAAGAACCTAGAATATTTTCAGTTTCACACTTTTTTGTAAAGTGTAATGTATAATTCCACATGTGTTAATTCATAGTTTTGATGCCTTCAGTGTGATTCTACAATTTTCATAGTCATGAAAATACAGAAAAATCTTTGAAAAAGAAGGTGTGTCCAAACTTTTGGTCTGTACTGTACATGCCTGAAATTTTGCACACATACACTCATGTAATTGTTATTCAAAACAATATATCAAGCTACATGAAATGACATGGTTTACTGCATGCAAACCATGTGTCATTTCATGTCGGGTTCTGTAATTTCACAAAAGCCGGCAATTGAATTAGCGGCTATTATACTATGTAGAAGTGTTTGAACTATAAATATATATATGTCACAATGACGTGTATATATATATATATATATATATATATATATACAGTGGTGGCCAAAAGTATTGGCACCCCTGCAAGTCTGTCAGATAATACTCAGTTTCTTCCTGAAAATTATTATTATTATTATTATTATATATTTATATAGCGCCATTTATTTCATGGCGCTTTACATATGAAAAGGGGAAAAATATAGACAGATACAATAAACATGTGCTAGACAAGGGACGCATAAGTACAGAAGGAGAGAGGACCCTGCCCGCGAGGGCTCACAGTCTACAGGGATGGGTGAGAATACACTAGGAGAGGGTAGAGCTGGTTGTGCGATGGTTCAGTACACTGAGGATCATTGCAGGTTGTAGGCTTGTCGGAACAGGTGGGTCTTCAGGTTTTTCTTGAAGGTCTCCGTTGTTGGTGAAAGTCTGATGTTTTGCGGCAGAGAGTTCCAGAGTATGGGGGATGCCCGAGAGAAGTCTTGTATGCGGTTGTGGGAAGAAGAGATGAGGGGGGAGTCGAGAAGGAGATCTTGAGAGGATCGAAGGTTGCGTGTGGGTAGGTAGCGGGAGACCATGTCACAGATGTATGGAGGAGAAAGGTTGTGGATGGCTTTGTATGTCATGGTTAAGGTTTTGAACTGGAGCCTCTGGGCAATAGGAAGCCAGTGAAGGGCCTGGCATAGTGGGGAGGCAGGGGAATAGCGGGAAGACAGGTGGATTAGTCGTGCAGCAGAGTGTAGGATGGACTGGAGTGGTGCCAGAGTGCTAGAGGGGAGGCCAGACAGTAGGAGGTTGCAGTAGTCGAGGCGGGAGATGATAAGGGCGTGCACTAGTGTTTTTGTGGTTTCATGGTTGAGGAATGAGCGGATCCGGGAAATATTTTTGAGTTTGAGGCGGCAGGAGGTGGCGAGGGCTTGGATATGTGGTTTGAAAGAGAGGGCAGAGTCGATGATCACCCCAAGGCACCGAGCATGTGGGACTGGGGAAAGCGAGCAGCCATTGACATTGATGGATAGGCCTGGTGGAGGGGTAGAATGAGGTGGGGGAAAGATGATGAATTCTGTTTTGTCCATGTTCAGTTTGAGAAAGCGAGCAGAAAAGAAGGCTGAGATAGCAGACAGACACACTGGGATTTTGGTCAGTAGGGAGGTGAGGTCAGGTCCAGATAGGTAGATCTGCGTGTCATCGGCGTAGAGGTGATACTGCAAGCCGTGGGATTCTATGAGCTGTCCCAGGCCGAAGGTGTAGATGGAGAAGAGTAGGGGTCCTAGGACTGAGCCTTGGGGAACACCGACAGACAGGGGGCGAGGTGAGGAGGTGGTGTGTGAGAGGGAGACACTAAATGTTCGGTCTGTTAGGTATGATGAGATCCAGGATAGGGCCAAGTCTGTGATGCCAAGAGATGAGAGAATCTGTAGGAGGAGGGAATAGTCTATGGTGTCAAAGGCAGAAGACAGGTCCAGGAGAAGGAGGACAGAGTAGTGTCGCTTGCTCTTGGCGGTTAGCAGGTCGTTAGTGACTTTAGTTAGGGCAGTTTCAGTTGAGTGATGCGGTCGAAAGCCTGATTGTAACCGGTCAAAGAGGGAACAGGAGGAAAGGTGGGAGGACAGTTCAAGATATACATGCTGTTCCAGTAGTTTTGAGGCGAAGGGGAGAAGAGATATCGGGTGATAGCTAGACGCTGAGGATGGGTCGAGGGAGGGCTTTTTGAGGATCGGGGTGATTGAAGCATGTTTGAAGGATGAAGGAAAGACACCATTTGTAAGTGAAAGGTTGAAGAGGTGTGTGAGAGTAGGGATGAAGACTGTGGCAAGGTTAGGGATGAGGTGGGACGGGAGTGGGTCAAGCACGCAAGTGGTGAGGTGTGATCTTGACAGGAGAGTGGAGAGCTGAAAATGTTTGCAAACACAAATTCTTTGGTATTATTATCTTCATTTAATTTGTCTTCAATGAAAAATCACAAAAAGAATTGACCTAAAGCCAAATTGGATATAATTCCACACCAAACCTAAAAAAGGGGGTGGACAAAAGTATTGGCACTGTTTGAAAAATTATGTGATGCTTATCTAATTCGTGTAATCACCAGCACCTGTAACTTACCTGTGGCACCTAACAGGTGTTGGCAATAACTAAATGACACTTGCAGCCAGTTAACATGGATTAAAGTTGACTCAACCTCTGTCCTGTGTCCTTGTGTGTACCACATTCAGCATAGAGAAAAGAAAGAAGACCAAAGAACTGTCTGAGGACTTGAGAAACCAAATTGTGAGGAAGCATGAGCAATCACAAGGCTACAAGTCCATCTCCAAACAGGGGTGGTATTCAGCCGGTTCTCCCCGGTTCGATGGAACCGGTTGTTCAAAAAGCAGCCGGTTCCCCGAACCGGGGAGAATCAGAGCGGCGATCCGGTACCATGGGAGTAATGTGCGCAGTGCACGGAGCTGCTGTCTCACCAGAAAGGAGCTTCTTCCTTCCTTCCTGGTGGGCAGCAGCTGTAGTTTCACTTTCTGCTGTGCACGTGCAGGCTCTGGTTGTCTCAGCCACACTGGGTCCTAGTGCCCTCTGTGTGCAGACACTGGACACTTCCTGCTCCTGCCTCAGCCACTGCCTGCAGCTTCATGGTAAGAGGGGACGGAATTTATTAAATTCATTCTGCTCAGGCATGTCATGGTCACTGTGGGGGGATGTGAGAGGATGGGGGTACAGTGGGGCAGGGGTACAGGGCACTGGGGTGAATGTAAGAGGATGGTATTGTGGGGGCTAGGGCACTGGGGGGTTAATGTGAGAGGATGGGGTATTGTGGGGGAGGGGTACAGGGCACTGGGGTGAATAAGAGGATGGGGGTATTGTGGGGGCTAGGGCACTGGGGGGTTAATGTGAGAGTATGGGGGTATTGTGGGGGAGGGGTACAGGGCACTGGGGTGAATAAGAGGATGGGGGTATTGTGGGGGCTAGGGCACTGGGGGGGTTAATGTGAGAGGATGGGGTATTGTGTGGGAGGGGTACAGGGCACTGGGGTGAATAAGAGGATGGGGGTATTGTGGGGGCTAGGGCACTGGGGGGGTTAATGTGAGAGGATGGGGTATTGTGGGGGAGGGGTACAGGGCACTGGGGTGAATGTAAGAGTATGGGGTATTGTGGGGGCTAGGGCACTGGGGGGGTTAATGTGAGAGGATGGGGATATTGTGGGGGCTGGCGCACAGGGGTTGATGTGAGAGGATGGGGTATTGTGAGGGAGGGTGGACAGGTCACTGGGGTTGAATGTAAGAGGATGGGGGTATTGTGGGGCTAGGGCACTGGGGGTTTACTGTGAGAGGATTGAGGTATTGAGGGGGCTGAAGTGGGGAGGGGCAACAGAGCACTGAGGGGTGCATGTGAGAGGATGGGGTATTGTGGGGTCAGTGGGACAGAACACTAAGGGGTGCATGTGAGACAATGGGCTGTTGGGGTGTGGGTGGGGGACAGGGGAGGTAGGGGGCTTTTTTTTACTTGTGAGCTCCTTAATACTTTAATAATAGATTAATATTTCAGTATTTTTATAACAAGGGCATAGACAGACGGCCGTATAACTCATGCGAGGATCGCACTGCAATCCTCGGACTTGCTGGTACCGCTCCTGACATGAGCACGACTGCCATGTATAATGTATGGTATATACAGCGTAGTGTCGCATACACTGCTGTATTATACAATATACAACAGTTCTAACGCTCCATACCTAATATGCAGGATAATGTACAGTGTATATGATGTAACGTGTATAAGATGTGACATTGGCTTGCCCCCCTAGTTTTGATCCTGGGTACGCCCATGTCCGGTACTATTTTGCAGCTAGCTTGCAGCACCGCAACACACCGCCAGCCCCGGCCCCCGCAGACTGATCTCTGCAGTGCAGCGATTGGGTAGCGCCGTGGCCATCTTCTTTAGTTACGAGGCGGAGCCGGAGAGGAGAGAGGTACTGTGTGAGCTGAGCTGTGGCGCTGCCTGGGCCCTGGAGTGGAGCTGGAGGAGTGTGTCTGTGTGGACTGAAGTGGTCTATGATAGATAGACGCCGGTCAGAGTAGTAAGGCCTCCATGGAAGAGCAGTTCTTCTAGCCCCCTGCGTTGTCTTCTTCTCTGGAGAGCTTGAGGTCTATGCTCAGAGCTGTCTGTAGGGCACAGCTGCAGAAAGCCACCCAGCTGGAGACAGACCACCAGCTCCCAGATCCTGGTGCCTTCTTAGACATTATTACCGAGAAGCTTGCAATCCACTTGTATGTACCCAGGTGTATAGAGTCACATTTACATCCTGCAGCTTTTTATACGGTCTACTTTATAAAGATGACAGTAATACCTATATCGTACCTTAGGTACTGTACATGCAGTGGTGGTGGGGGAACTGTAAGTCCCAGCATTGCATATTGGCATCTGATCTATAGAGATTACTGCAGGTAATACAATAAATATGTTCTATTATTACAATCACTAGTATAAGTCCCAGCATCTCCCCATTTGTCTAGATATTAGACACACGTTTATTATTCAGATATTATGTAGTATCGACTTTAGGCTGATCCAAACAATCGTATTTTTGGTCAGAAAGAAAAATGGCAGCACGCACGAGTTGCATCCGATTATGGGATCGCACTCAGCCAGGCAAATCAGTGAGTCCGTAAAAAAAAAAATCAGACTGCACTCGGATGACATCTGAGTGCAGTCTGATTTTCACAGCTTTACAGAATGAAGAAGATGGGGAACTTTTTATTTCCACCTTCTCCACATCCGTGAAAATCGGAGCACGCTGTGAGCACACTCTGATCAAACTCCGATCAGAGTGTGATTAGCTTAATCGGAACGATTTTCTCGGATGAGACAAAATACGGTCGTGTGACCCTATCCTTAGAGAAATAAATACATTATTATTATTATTGATGAGCAAATGTGCTTGTTTGTTAGGCAATCCCTGCATGTGTTGCGGGTGTCGAACAGCCATGAGACATGCAACCGCGGGGACTGGAACATATTTTTCGAGCATGCAGAAGACATTCGGTTAGAACCCGAGCATGCTCAGATAACACCTTATCCGAGTACGTTCACTCATCACTAATTATTGTATATTGTATTTCTGGATAGAAGGTAGAACTGTAAGTCCCAGCTACATAATACTATAGTTTAATCTTCAGTTTAGTATGAGACTAGAAAGAGACTTCTTAATCAGAATGTAGTGCACAGCCTGGCCAGCCGGTCAGTCAAGTGAGACAGCTGCATAGAAATATATGCAGCTGTCACACTCGGGTCAGGAGAGCCGCTGGCCAGAATGTGCACTGTTCTGATCTCATTCCAATTTATTGTTTTTCAACTGACTGCGCCCCTACTTTTTTTTTTTTTGAGGAAAAGGTGTGTGTGTGAATGGGTGTGGCTTTAAAAAATGGGCGTGGTTTAAAAATGGGTGTGACTTAAAATGGGTGTGGTTTTCCGACGCACAAACACAGAACCTGTTGTTAAAAATTTGAATCCCACCCCTGTCTCCAAAGACCTAAATGTTCCTGTGTCTTCCATGCACAGTGTCATCAAGAAGTTTAAAGCCCATGGCACTGTGGATAACCTCCCTAGATATGGAAGGAAAAGAAAAATTGACAAGAGATTTCAACGCAAGATTGTGCGGATGGTGGATAAAGAACCTCGACTAACATCCAAACAAGTTCAAGCTGCCAGGCTGTCCGAGGGTACAACATTGTCTACCCGTACTATCTGTCGTCGTCTGAATGAAAAGTGACTGTATGGTAGGATACCCAGGAAGACACTTCTTACCCCGAGACATAAAAAAAGGCAGGCTGGAGTTTGCCAAAACTTACCTGAGAAAGCCTAAAATGTTTTGGAAGAATGTTCTGTGGTCAGATGAGACAAAAGTCGAGCTTTTTGGGAAAAACCATCAACATAGAGTGTACCGGAAAAAAAAAAGAGGCATTCAAAGAAAAGAACACGGTCCCTACATTCAAACATGGCGGAGGTTCCCTGATGTTTTGGGGTTGCTTTGCTGCCTCTGGCACTGGACTGCTTGACCGTGTGCATGGCATTATAAAGTCTGAAGACTACCAACAAATTTTGCAGCATAATGTAGGGCCCAGTGTGAGAAAGCTGGGTCTCCCTCAGAGGTCATGGGTCTTCCAGCAGGACAATGACCCAAAACACTTCCAAAAGCACTATAAAATGGTTTGAGAGAATTGAGAGAAAGCACTGGAGACTTCTAAGGTGGCCAGCAATGAGTCCAGACCTGAATCCCATAGAACACATGTGGAGAGATCTCAAAATGGCAGTTTGGAGAAGACGCCCTTCAAATATCAGGGACCTGGAGCAGTTTGCCAAAGAAGAATGGTCTACAATTCCAGCAGAGCATTGTAAGAAACTCATTGATGGTTACCGGAAGCGGTTGTTCACAGTTATTTTGGCTAAAGGTTGTGCAACCAAGTATTAGGCTGAGGGTGCCAATACTTTTGTCTGGCCCATTTTTGGAGTTTTGTGTGAAATGATCAAGGATTTGATTTTTGCTTCATTCTCTTTTGTGTTTTTTCCTTGCAAGCAAATTAAATGAAGATAAAAATAGCAAATAATTTGTGATTGCAATCATTTTCAGGAAGACACTGAGTATTATCTGACAGAATTGCAGGACCAATACTTTTGGCCACCACTGTATATATGTATTCTATGTGTATATAGCTATTCTTTCTATTCTTTCTTAAACCTGTCAGTTTGATTTTGCTGTATAGCCGGGGATGAATTGCCGGCTTTTCTAAAGGACACCGGTGCGTATTTATCGCAAGTCACACTGATGGTCCGTGTGTAATCCGATGTTTTCACGCACTCATTGACTTACATTGGCGAGTCTCGGGCGTAATACGGTGCAAATCGCAGCATGCTGCGATTTCACTCTCACGTATAAAACGGACGAGAAAAAATCGGATGATGGGAGCTGCCCCATAGATTAACATTAGTCCAAGTGCAATGCGATTTTTTCTCGTTCATATTTCTCGCTAGTGTGACTCCGGCCTTATAGAGATGTGTAATCTCCAGAGTATGAAGAAGACAGGTTTTCATTAGCTTCATCATTAGTTTCAACTTTTGTGATATTCAGTGAAAGGAAATAGAAAATTTCACTTCTCCCAAATAAATGGCCTGCAATGAACTTTCTGTGACCCTTTTACCCAAAAAATACCCCTAACTATTCCTGTTAGGGTATGTTTCAACATTAAGTATTTGCTGCGGATTGGAAGCTGCGTACAGCCGCAGCATATAATACGCAGCGGCCAGATGTTACAGCATAGTGGAGGGGATTTTATGAAATCCCATCTCCACTATGCGTTGAACCACAGGTGGCAGACCTGCGTATACGCACATGTGGCGCATCTTTCTAGACTGCAGCATGTCTATTTATCTTGTGGAGATGCTCAGTCTCCGCAAGATAAATAGCACTGTCTATCGTCCTATGTATAGGATGCGGTGATTCCGTATGTGTTCAATGAACACATGCAGAATCACCACGCGTACAAAAGCCGGGAGCGCTTTGGACGGAGCAGGTATCCGCTGCGTCCAAAGCGCTGCCAATACTGAACATGGAAACATACCCTCAAAGTTTTTTGTGTATTGCTTTATCCCTCTTCTTTAACAATAATGGACTGGGCATGTTGAAATTCAACATGCCCGATATTTCTTTTGCCTTAGCAAACTCCTATGCATGTTAGAACTATTCTAATGTGAACGACCACTGATCATGTCTTACAAGGTTACATATTTGAGTGTCTAGCAACTAATAACACATTTCTTCTAAGATATGGTCCTGACCATTTTCAATTTAAAAAAGGGGTTGCTTTTATTAAACTATCTCTTGAAATGGTAATCCCTTAATATAAGAAATGTAAGGAATGATTTACCATTCGTAATGAAAGATTTTAGTAATGCAGGTCTGTCGGTCAATATTGAGGGGTGTACACCTGCTCTTCAAGAGGACTTACTACTTGCCATAAATATGTAATTTTTTTACCCAGGGTAAATCCTTCTGTTCTCCTGAATCCGGTATTTTTCTTTTATTCCTGCTCCTCTCCATTCCTGAGATATGACTTCTTTCCTGCATATAAATCTAGTCATTTTAACCAAATGAGCATAATCCTCAACCTTTTCTTGTGGGTGTCTAATTGAGGACCACACCCACTTGGTAAAAGACAAGATGTATATACAAAGAAGAGGAGGACATATCTCAGGAACGCAAAGGCGCAGAAACAAAAGAAATACAATGCCGGATTCAGGAGAACAACAGCATTTAGACCAAGTAAAAATAAAGATATATTTATGATAAGTGACAGGAGCTCTTAAAGTCTAAAGGACATTTTCTTTGTAGTATGAAAAGCTTTCATTTTCATTAACTAGATTAAAATATTGGGTTATTTCCTTTTAAACACTTGAGTAGTAAACGGAGTTGAACCTTTGTTGTAACCTTTCTCATAATACATGGAAATGATAAATGGATTAGGCCTCTTTCACACATCCGTTTTTTTGTATCAGGCATGATCCGGCGTGTTGCTAAAAAAAGGATCCGGTACCGGATGCGTTTTTTTACCATTGACTTTCATTAGCACCGGATCGTGCCTGATGTCATTGCGTTGTATCCGTTTTTGTCCGTATCCGGCGGAAATGTACATTCCGGCGGCCGGACAAAACGGTGCATGTAACTTTTTTTTTTTACCGGAGCCGCCTGATAGTGCCTGAAGTGGCGCATCAGGCGGCCGGAAACAATAGAAGTCAATGGAACCGGATCAGACTTTTGTGCAATCCGTCAAAAGTCTGATCCGGATTCTGGAAATCTACTACTACTATTACTACTACTACTACTACTACATTTTCCAGTGTCTCCGGACATCCAAAACCCTCTTTTTCCGGGTTCAAAAGTTCAGGTCGGATCCAGCAAAAAAACGGATCCGTTGCATCAGTTTTTTTATTTCAGTGCTGGATCCGTTCCTTCAGGTGTTCGACGGATCATGCCTGATACAAAAAAACGGATGTGTGAAAGAGGCCTTAGACTCTGTTCAAGGGTAACAAGTGAAGAGATGTGGATGAAAATGATCCACAATACTCAAATCAGTGCATCGCTTATCGCTGACCTCCGGAACATATTCATAGAATAGGGCAATATAGTCGAGCTTTCAGTCTTCTCCACAACGTTCTCTGCAGATCACAGCCTCAGAGTCTGAAGATGAATGTGTTTTTTGTCCATTAGGACGTACTCTCAGCTTTGCTGGTCGATTTTTCTGAAAGAGTGATGGTTTTGTTCCCGGTGTCATTGCTGGTGTTACTTTAGATCTTTGTGACCTGGTGGGGAGACTTCTCGCCCCATACATGTCTGTGTGGGAGCCGGCGTGCATCACTTCTTCATATGTGATTTTAATTAGCCTGTCTAGTTAGTCATACAATGGATGGCTTCAGTTAATGAAACCTGTCACAAGCTGGAGGGAGATTGATGGATTTAAGAAAAAAAAAAACGTTATTTATTTATATATGAAGGAATTTGATTTTTCGTTCTATGTAAATGAGAACACTTGGCGCTGCACCCTCAGGGGGCATTACTTGCTGCTTTTATTGTCCTAGCTCAGATAGAACATCAATAGATAGTGGCTTGAATGTGAGTCAATGACTGGTGTTTTTCTTTTTCTAGAAAATTTCCAACTAGGTGATAAAACACTTCAATATATAATTGTCATGTAATGATATAATGACATTACCGACAACAGTTTGCATTCCTGTTAGGCTGGGTCACATGACTGTGTATTCCCTAATCCAATAAAATTGGTCTGGTTATGGTAAGCACACTCTGATCAGAGTATGCTCAGAGTTCCATCTTCTCCATGAAAATCGGACCGCACTCAGATGTCATCCGAGAGCAGTCCGATTTTTTTTTCACAGAACCATTGACTTGCATGAACGAGTGCAGTACAATTTACGGATGTGAGTCATGCATGCTGAGGCCTTTTCCTAGGACAGACGCAGTCTGAGGAAAAAAATTGGCCCCATAAAATAATATTGATTTGAGTGCGATACGATGTTTGTCAGATAGCTCTCAGACCAAAAATATGGCAGTCTGAACGAGTCCTAAGAGCTTTTAATCAAAAGAAATAGTCGAGTCTGATAGTAGGAATGTTTTATAGATCAGAGTCTCTGCAGGGAAGGCAGTATACAATTATTAGCCTCATTCAGAAATCAATGATTTTTGCATAAAGAACACAAACATTATAGTCTATTGGGCTATTCACATGTTAATGTTTGCTGACAGCATTCATAACAAAAAGAGTCATGTCTGGTTATATTCCAAATCATTGATCATACACTCCAATGAAAGTCTATGGGTCCATGGAAGTTTATGTGGCACGTATTTGTCTGTAAACTTCCTTTCAGTAACCTACAAAAGTCCACAAAGTTGCATATTTCAGACTGTACTGATGTACTGTGATCCATATTTCATCAAGTCCAAAATCCGGATATATTAAAATCTTACTAACTTCCATAGAGAGGATATGTATCTTAGAGCTGTGGTTCTAGATTTCATTAACTTCTATGGGCAGCATACAGATATGAGATTTATTTATTTGTCAGCAGTAAGTTTTCAGGGCTCGGCAAATGCTCCTCCAATGCACCACATTTTTGAGAATCCCAAATACCTATTTCTTCCTCTGCACTGTGTACCAAGATACGGTTATTGCTACCAATTTTGTGCAGTGATCTAGCTGTGCAGCAGTGGTTGCCACTCTGTGTGTGCAGCAGTTGTTGCCAGTCTGCCTGGGGAGCAGTGGTTGCAAGTCCGCATGCACAGCAGTTGTTGCCAGTCCGCCTGGGCAGCGGCTGTTGCCAGTCCACCTGGGCCAGTGGTTGTTGCCAATCCGCCTGCTCAACAGTCCACCTCCAGTCCACCTGCGCAGCAGTGGTCATCTCTTTACCCATTCTGTCAAATGTGAATGTGAGACTTGCATTAAACAGCACAATGATGGCATCTTAGTTGCTTCTTCTTGTGGCCTGATTTTCATGTTTGTCTGATAGGAAAGGCTTGAGAGCTTCTCGTTCCAAAAATAAACACCAAGACCAAATTTTGATGAAAATCTGATCCAAAACACTAACGGAAATTGGTCAGTTTTTTGCTTTTCTGACGTCTATTTAAACTATTTCTCAGAGGTATCATCTGAATCTCTTGGGCCCAAAGAAAAAATAAAAGGTTCCTACAGCTATCCTGTATTATTTATGGAACTTGTGTCTACATATTGGGCAGAGGAACTTTTGGGCTACGTAGGCCAAAGGGTCTAGGTGTAACTGTATCCTCTGTACCACCTACAGTTTTACCCCTAGTTTTACACTTAAATTTGGAATCCAATGAACGTGAATTCTTTTCTGCCCAAGGATAACAAAATTATTCTCGGAGTGATACATTTATTGGCTAACCAGAAAATAATATGTTTGCAAGCTTTCAGAGCACAGGGGCTCCTTCTTCAGGCAGAATTACAAATAGATTAATAAGAAAAAGGCATAACATTTAAGGGATACTACAGTAGGACATTTGTTCATGAGTTGGGCAGTATCACCTCGAAAATACTTTTGTCATCATTGGGCAGAAAAGTATTCACATCGATTTTTCTGGCTAACACGGTACCACAATATAATTTGTTATTGTACATCGAATCCAATGTATGAATTGCTAACTGTTTGCACTTATGTTTCTGACCAATAGGTGGCACTGTCACCAATTTTTATTGCTCCTGATGATAAAGATATTCCATACAATTTGTCATGGTAAGGAGATTGACTAATAAATGTATTTGGAAAAAGTCATTGTGCATTTTAGGCAGAGTTCACATCTGCATTGGTGTTCAGCTCGAAGATGTTTGACAAATAGGTCAAATTCGGGGCTGATTTTTCCAGCAAAATAACAAGCACCGTGATGAATCCAGATGATGTTTTAAGTGAATGAAGTCCTTTAGTGCCATTGCCACTGAAGCTTCCATTATACAGAGAGGCTGAAATTTCAATGTTAACTGTCTTAGCTTCCTGGACCCCTGCGAGTGTAGCACAAGTAAGAGGGTACCGGGGCTAGGCTTTACAAAATATTAATGATAGTATAACACAGACAGAAAAGGACTTTTGTGGAAGGCTGTTATGCACACATGTTAGTAAATACAGTAAAAAAATGATTTAACTAACAAAAAATTGCAAAAATCAAACCTGGTTCCTGTACAGACTATAGTATCTAGCGGCTTCAGCGTGACCTTGATAAACTCTGAAGGTAAAACTAGAGAAGACATCTCAGACCTGGCTCCCTAAAAGGCTGTCAAGTGTATTACGTACCTCCTAAGGAATCAAGGGAGAGTACAGCATAAGAAAGAACTTAACTGACTGGCCTAGATACTCAGAAGTTGGAATAGAATCCAGTAAAGACTATCACCAACAGGAGACCAGCAGGCAGAGGTTTAACTAGTAGCACCTGCAGTGTGATAGTACAGGCTAGATAGCAAATAAAAAACACCTGCTGTGTCCGAAAGGGATGGATAAAGGAAAAAGGTAATCAGTAGTAATGAGCGAACGTGCTCGGAGTGTTAACTGAGTTTTTTCGGCGTGCTCTAAAAATATGTCCGAGTTCCCTCGGCTGCATGTCTAACGGCTGTTCTTAAGCTGCAACACATGCAGAAATTGCCTGTTTGTCAGGCAATCCCTGCATGTGTTGCGGCTATTGATCAGCTGCGAGACATGTAGGAGCAGAGACTTGAACGTATTTTTTGAGCACACCGAAGACACTCGGTTTGCAAACAAGCATGCTAGGATAACACCTTATCTGAGCATGTTCACTCATTCCTAGTATTCAACACCCAGACAGTGTCGCCAACAAGACAGCAAAGAACCAGAATCGTCGGATCGAATTCCAAAGCATGACATAGGCCCTCTGCAGTTCAAATCTCCTCATAACGCACCATTTTTTGTGCTGCTTTGGAGGAGGAAATGTGCCGTCGTACCTCTTGGCCTTTTTTCCCACTACACAGGTTTCCAAAATGGCATGTCCTCCCCTGGCATAGCACATGTATTATTATATTTAATGGAAAAAGATCCCCATTGAAAATGCTCTGTTCTATCTTCAGTACAAAAGTACCTATAAAAGTTTACTCTTTGGCCAATATGAGCTTCACCTCTTTTTTGTCATGACAGAATGTTTTCTTGTTGTAGTGATGTGCCAATTAAAGAAGCACACTGTCTTTAGACAGTGAGGAGTGTGTACTTTAGTGCTCATAGTTGACAGATGATTTATTCAATTAATGGCATTGTCGTGTACGAAGTAATTAATCAGAGTTGCTCTTTATATGAAATATATTGTCCTAATAAATTGTTAAGAAATAATAATGAAAAAAATGAGGATGCACTTTAAGAAGATGATTTATTCAGCCACATGCTGCTAAGAATAATTGCATGTTCTGATAGATGCAATATGCGCTACACTGATGCTGGTAGGTGACAGTGTTCAGAGCATCCCATATACAGTCATGGCCAAAAGTTTTGAGAATGACACAAATATTATATTTTCACATGATCTGCTGCCCTCTGGTTTTTATGTGTGTTTGACAGATGTTTTTATCACAGACAGAAATATAATAATTGCAAACATATGAGTAACAAAAGCTTATATTGACAGTTAGAATGAGTTAATGCAGCAAGTCAATATTTGCAGTGTTGACCCTTCTTCTTCAGGACCTCTGCAATTCTCCCTGGCATGCTCTCAATCAACTTCTGGACCAAATCCTGACTGATAGCAGTCCATTCTTGCACAATCAATGCTTTCATTTTGTCAGAATTTTTAGGTTTTTGTTTGTCCACCCGTCTCTTGATGATTGACCACAAGTTCTCAATGGGATTAAGATCTGGGGAGTTTCCAGGCGATGGACCCAAAATCTCTATGTTTTGTTCCCTGAGCCATTTAGTTATCACATTTGCTTTATGGCAAGGTGCTCCATCATGCTGGAAAAGGCATTGTTGATCGCCAAACTGCTCTTGGAGGGTTGGGAGAAGTTGCTCTTGGAGGACATTCTGGTACCATTCTTTATTCATGGCTGTGTTTTTAGGCAAGACTGTGATAGAGCCGATTCCCTTGGCTGAGAAGCAACCCCACACATGAATGGTTTCAGGATGCTTAACAGTTGGCATGAGACAAGACTGGTAGTAGCGCTCACCTTGTCTTCTCCGAATGAGGCGTTTTCCTGATGTCCCAAACAATCGAAAAGGGGATTCATCAGAGAAAATAACTTTACCCCAGTCCTCAGCAGTCCACTGCCTGTACCTTTTGCAGAATATCAGTCTGTCCATGATGTTTTTTCTGGAGAGAAGTGGCTTCTTTGCTGCCCTCCTTGAGACCAGGCCTTATTCCAAGAGTCTCCGCCTCACAGTGCGTGCAGATGCACTCACACCTGCCTGCTGCAATTCCTGAGCAAGCTCTGCACTGCTGGTAGCCCGATCCCGCAGCTGAAACACTTTTAAGAGACGGTCCTGGCGCTTGCTGGTCTTTCTTGGGCGCCCTGAAGCCTTTTTGGCAACAATGGAACCTCTCTCCTTGAAGTTCTTGATGATGCGATAGATTGTTGACTGAGGTGCAATCTTTCTAGCTGCGATACTCTTCCCTGTTAGGCCATTTTTGTGCATTGAAATGATGACTGCACGTGTTTCTTTAGAGATAACCATGGTTAACAGAAGAGAAACAATGATGCCAAGCACCAGCCTCCTTTTAAAGTGTCCAGTGGTGTCATTCTTACTTAATCATAACAGATTGATGTCCAGCCATGTCCTCATCAACACCCACACCTGTGTTAATGGAGCAATCACTGAAAAGAAGTTAGCTGGTCCTTTTAAGGCAGGGCTGCAATGATGTTGAAATGTGTTTTGGGGGATAAAGTTCATTTTCTAGCCAAATATTGACTTTGCAAGTAATTGCTGTTAAGCTGATCACTCTTTATAACATTCTGGAGTATATGTAAATTGCCATTAGAAAAAGTGAAGCAGTAGACTTTGTAAAAATTAATATTTGTGTCATTCTCAAAACTTTTGGCCATGACTGTACACCCTAAAGCTGAGGTCACACTTGCGTGTGCAATGTGAGAAACTCGCACCCGGCACTCGGGACCAAAGTGTGCGGCTGCATGTATTTCTTCATGTATTTCGGGTATTGATGCGATAGACTCGCGCTGCACACGCAAGTGTGACCCCAACCAAAGTTTTGCATCCAAACTATGCAAGCTTATTACAGGCAGAATATGTCCCTGTTATCCATCGTGCTCTGATCAGACTGAGTCCAGTACTCCCATGGATGTGTCATTTTTACCCTTATCTGTTTCTCATGCTAGAAGTTTTTTTCATCTTACTTTTTTCTTATACAAATTGGTGCCACCTAGTGGTAAATATGAGCTTTGCAGATATATCTACATTTAGCCAACTAACAATTTCAATTTTAAAGCTAAAACTTACCTTATTGTGGTCATGAATAAAGTCTTTTTAATCTCTTACTAAAATGATAATTCTTGTTACCAAAGGAAAATTAATAACTAGTTTATGTTAGATGAATAGGTTTAGTTACAATAGGCATCAGTGGAAAAGTAATACAATTATATGGAATTGTATGCGGAGCATACAGTTCTGTATACTCCTTTCCGATAATCTATGAAAGTTAAAGGCAGAGTTGCATATTTCAGTTTGTACTGATGTCTTTAGAGAAGACTATCCATATTTCGTCTGGTCTAAAATCCAGATACTTTTAAGACTCTGTTGACTTTCAAAGAAAGAATATTTATTGCAGATCTGCAGTTAAAATTACATTAAAATGGGTTGTCCAGAATTTTACACATTGATTGCTTATACTTAGGGTAGGTCATCAATGTCTGACCGTGGGTATGCAAAACCCGACACCTCCGCTGACCAGCTGTTCCCAGGGTTGGTCAGCATCCAGAACTGCTCAGTTGCAGGACTGTACAGCACAGCTCCTTCAATGAAATAGTGACTGTGGCCACATCCTGCACGTCCACCTCATATTTATTTGAATAGGAGGCAGATATGCAGTACCCGGCTGCTGCCACTATACAGTCAACGGAGCTGTGCTGTGCAGCTCCATAACTGAGTAGTTCCGACCATCGCCTACACTGAGAACAGCTGATCAGCAGAAGTGCCGGGTGTCGCACATCCACCGTCCCGACATTGTTGACCTATTATAAGGATATACCATCAGTGTAAAAGTCACGGACAACCATTTTAACTTCTACGGAATTTCTTTCTCTGTCAGCGCTGTTTTCAGGGCTCAACAAATACTACAAATGAATCACATTTCTGAAGAATACCAAATACTTATATGCAGACACTGTATATCAAGATGATTGTGACGATTATGATTCTATATACAGTACAGACCAAAAGTTTGGACACACCTTCTCATTTAAAGATTTTTCTGAATTTTCATGGCTATGAAAATTGTACATTCACACTGAAGGCATCAAAACTATGAATTAACACATGTGGAACTATATACTTAACAAAAAAGTGTGAAACAACTGAAAATATGTCTTATATTCTAGGTTCTTCAAAGTAGCCACCTTTTGCTTTGATTACTGCTTTGCACACTTTTGGCATTCTCTTGATGAGCTTCAAGAGGTAGTCACAAGAAATGGTTTTCACTTCACAGGTGTGCCCTGTCAGGTTTAATAAGTGTGATTTCTTGCCTTATAAATGGGGTTGGGACCATCAGTTGTGTTGTGCAGAAGTCTGGTGGATACACAGCTGATAGTCCTACTGAATAGACTGTTAGAATTTGTGTTATGGCAAGAAAAAAGCAGCTAAGTAAAGAAAAACAAGTGGCCATCTTTACTTTAAGAAATGAAGGTCAGTCAGTCCAAAAAATTCAGAAAACTTTGAAAGTGTCCCCAAGTGCAGTTGCAAAAACCATCAAGCGCTACAAAGAAACTGGCTCACATGAGGACCGCCCCAGGAAAGGAAGACCAAGAGTCACCTCTGCTTCTGAGGATAAGTTTATCCGAGTCACCAGCCTCAGAAATCGCAGGTTAACAGCAGCTCAGCTTAGAGACCAGGTCAATGCCACACAGAGTTCTAGCAACAGACACATCTCTTCAACAACTGTTAAGAGGAGACTTTGTGCAGCAGGCCTTCATGGTAAAATAGCTGCTAGGAAACCGCTGCTAAGGACAGGCAACAAGCAGAAGAGACTTGTTTGGGCTAAAGAACACAAGGAATGGACATTAGACCAGAGGAAATCTGTGCTTTGGTCTGATGAGTCCAAATTTGAAATCTTTGGTTCCAACCACCGTGTCTTTGTGCGACGCAGAAAAGGTAAACGGATGGACTCTACATGCCTGGTTCCCACTGTGAAGCATGGAGGAGGAGGTGTGATGGTGTGGGGGTGCTTTGCTGGTGACACTGTTGGGGATTTATTCAAAATTGAAGGCATACTGAAGCAGCATGGCTACCACAGCATCTTGCAGCAGCATGCCGGTTTGCGTTTAGTTGGACCATCATTTATTTTTCAACAGGACAATGACCCCAAACACACCTCCAGGCTGTGTAAGGGCTATTTGACCAAGAAACAGAGCGATGGGTTGCTACGCCAGATGACTTGGCCTCCACAGTCACCAGACCAGAACCCAATCGACATGGTTTGGGGTGAGCTGGACCGCAGAGTGAAGTCAAAAGGGTCAACAAGTGCTACGCATCTCTGGGAACTCCTTCAAGACTGTTGGAAGACCATTTCTGGTGATTACCTCTTGAAGCTCATCAAGAGAATGCCAAGAGTGTGCAAAGCAGTCATCAAAGCAAAAGGTGGCTACTTTAAAGAACCTAGAATATAAGACATATTTTCGGTTGTTTCACACTTTTTTGTTAAGTATATAATTCCACATGTGTTAATTCATAGTTTTGATGCCTTCAGTGTGAATGTACAATTTTCATAGCTATGAAAATTCAGAAAAATCTTTGAATGAGAAGGTGTGTCCAAACTTTTGGTCTGTACTGTACATATTAAATACTAGAAAAAACTTTTTGACCTGGTGATCAATGAGTGGAACAGACTGCCATGAGAGCTGGTGAGTTCTCCTTCAATGGAAGTCTTCAAACAGGCTGTACAGACATCTGTCTGAGATGGTGTAGTGAATCCTGCATTGAGCAGGGGGTTGGACACGATGACCCTGGAGGTACCTTCCAACTCTAACATTCTATGATTCTGAGATTCTTATTGCTTCCAGTTTTGTGCAGTGGTTATTAGTGTGGCTGTCCAGCGGTTATTATCATTCAGTACCCATGCCATCTATCAGTATGAACAGTGCACATTTCCATGGACCTCACAAGTGGGGAGGAGAAATTTGAAGATAATCCATCAGAATTCATCCAAGCTTACTATGCTAATTGCACTATTTGACTTCAACCAAGTGAAAAATGAAATCAAGTCATCTGGGAAGAAATCATGGACAGTTTAAGGAAATATGGTAATCACCAAGAAGCTTGGATAAAGCAAGTGGGTGAATTCCCAGACTCCTGCTGCGCACATCACACTCGATATTTCTCTTCTCCACTCCTTTCTCCTGTTTCTCCTACTTTTTAAGGTTAATGGAATTATTCTGTGCAATGCATCTTTTAGGAGGCTGCCATTGTCTGTGGCTTTATGCGGTAATGTCCAATGGTAAGCCTCCCGAGCGAGTGCAAATTCACTACATGAAAGACCCAGTTGCTATGATACTCTTTAAAATGTGGACTTTAATAGCCAGTGAGTGATTACCGCCATGAAAAATGCAATTCCATGAAAGCCGAGGACATTGGGTATTTATATTAGAATATTTTCAGTGTTCACTACTTATTCTTTTTATATAGTTTTTTTCTATGTAAAAAGTTTATAACTATTCCCTGATAACAAAGCTTGCGATAACCATTTATAATTTCATAGAAATATTAATAAATAGAACATCTTAAATTATACTCTATCTTCCATCTAAAAACAGAAATGTATGTCACTCTTTGTTGGTTGCTATAAAGAAATGCTTGCAAAACCGTGTCTTCCATCTACAATACTGCTAGACAAACCAATTTAAAGGTTTATTCCGAAATGTCATCTTAGGTCGGGATCACACATGCGAGAAACACGGACGAGTCTCGCATGTGAATTTCCGGCACTGCCTCCAGCACTCGGGAGCGGAATGTACGGCTGCATGTATTTCTATGCAGCCACTCGATCCACTCTTGAGTGCAGGCGGCAGTGCCGGGAATTCACATGCGAGACTCGTCCGTGTTTCTCGCTCGTGATCCCGGCCTAATAGTAATGTACTCATTCAGTTGTGCCAATATAACTCATTTTTAAATCTGCCTTGTTTTGCACATATCATGACCAAAAAATGCACCTCTATACTCCAAGTATGTATGTACCCTTTGAATACTATTCAATCTTTTGTGTTGTAGTCCCAGTGCTCCTGGTTAATCATGCACAGTGTTGTTTCTCTCAACAGGCTTCTACTGTGCCTCTAGCACTGATCATGCATTTTACCTGTAGAATACACTTTTTGCTAATGTGCACTCTCTTCCTGGACAGTACTCTATCTGGATGATTTCATCTTCCTCCATCTACATCAGTACAGCTGCCTGTGTGGTTTTACTTCATTGCCCTTTTAGGTGGTTTCCAGCAGAGCTCAGCTGTCCTGTGCTCTGCTCTGACTTCACAGCAGAGCTTGTAATAATGAGGCGCAGCTGAGACAGTAGCTTGGCTGAGCTGTATTTGATGCCTGCAGAAGACCAATCAGTGATATGAAGCAGGAAATGCTGCATATGATATGTTAATGCATATGGCAGAAAATAATCCTCTGCCATACACATCAACAGCGGCTTTTACAGTTTCATAACACTGATCTGTCTGCTGCAGGAAACAAACACAGCTCAGCCCTGCTAGTGTCTCAGCTCTGCATTGCCTAGTTATTAAAAGCTCCTTTATGCACTTGGAGCAATATGCAGGACAGTTGAGCTCTGTTGGAATCCAACTATCAGAACAATGATGTAAAACAAAGAATATAACATTGGGCTGGCAAGCTTGTCTACAGGGTTATATACTGCACAGAAGAATATTAGATTAGCTTGATGATATGTCAAATATCTGGTGGATGCAGATGAGCATAGCATGGCGGAGCAGAAAATCCATTAGCACAGATTTGAGTCATCAACTCAGCGAAGTGAGGCTTGTCAGGAGCACACAGGAAAGGGAATTAGGAAGTGGTCTGCAGCACTGAGGAGAAGCAGAGTGCTGCTATGAAAGTGCTATGCAAAAAGCAATATGAACCTCTCCTTGTACGGATTGTCCGCTTTGTACAATCTTTTTGAATTACAAGGGGTTATTGATCTGAGTTTCCCATCTATGTGCTTCCTTTCTCTTGTAATCTTTGGCGAAACACTAAAGCAAGTTTTAATTTCAAACAATTCACTGTTTCTGTAATGTATGGAGGGAAAAAAAGTTTGATCGTAACCTCTACTTTATGAGGGTCTTTTTAAAGAGGTTGTCTCATTATCATAACTCGGTAAAATTGCAAAATGCTTGTGAATCCGAGCAACTTTTCAAAGTACCTCTTACTAAAAATCCTCTTTGTTCGCTATAAAGGATGTATTTTTAATTCTATAACTCTATAGCTTACTACTAGTTTCCTAGCTCTTTTGGCGATGGCCGGTCTCTTAGGCAAGCTCTGTACTATAGAGCTTTATAAATAGTCCTCTGAAGCTGGTTGGATCTCTAGATTCAGCATGCTTCAATGCCAATCACTCCTCCAGTGCTGCATAGACAAAACTGCCTCTCCTTGCTGTATCACAGTGCTCGACCATCCCGTGGACTTGAACTGTCAATCAGGCAGGCGTGTGATACAATCCCGAAGACAAGAGAGTAAGGCCGGGATCACACATGCAAGGAAATCATCCGATGCCTGCATGTGAAATCCCAGCTCTGGCGCCAGTACTCAGGAGTGGAGCGAGCGGCTGCATAGAAATACATGCAGCCGCGCACTCCACTCCAGAGTGCCGGCGCCAGAGCTGGGATTTCACATGCGAGCAGCGGACGATTTCCTCTCATGTGTGATCCCGGCCTAACCCTTTCAATGAATGACCTCCTCTACTAATTTATCATTTGGAAATTTCAAAACCAAACTGCAAATGGCAACAGTATTATGATGGAGAAACCATGGATTGGTTCCACAACCAACAAGCTTCTACAAAAGTGCCACATGCACTCATTTACTACAGTTTATTGCATGAAAAAAAATTGGGTGACATTTTTGACATTACCCCCTTATGGTAGTTATCCAGCTATAATGGCTATGAAATAAGGAGCAACAAAAAAAAAATTTTATTTTTCCAAAATCATAGCATATGTATTTGTTTTAAAACAGAATCTTTTTGTATTTTGTAGCGTAGACCATCAAAGTGGACTGGAGTCATTTCAGAGCTCTAGGTCAGAGTTGCCAGTACTGTTTACAGTAGTTATACTTTGCTCTTTTTTTGGCCATGAAAGGGAAGTCATGTTTAGTTTACGTACAAAACTTTTTCATTCATTTAAACTTCCAAATAAACCTATTAGAAGTGTCAGCATCTGGGGAGTTGTGTTCTTTGGCAGGTACATCTTCCTTTTCCTATGGGATATTGGTTTGAGCTTTCAACATATTCGGCTTTGAAACCAGTGTGATTCTGTAATCATGACAATATGAGTGAAGTTCGCCTCGCTTGCTTCATGTCTGAGGACATAATTAGACTCATCATCATGTGAATTTAGTGTGACCTCAGGTTCAGGTTCTCATAATATGGACCATATTAGGAACTAGGTCTTCTTAATTGGGTCTGTATAAAAGGACAGTGTAACGATTCCTCCTCTCAGTGCTGAACTCTCTATGCAGTCATTGGCGGCTCAGTGATCCAATCTGATGTAGAGATATAGGGATGTGCTGAGCTGTCTGTTTTGATTGACAGCTTAGCCATCCATTCTGAGATGAGGAGTTGCTGAGCTCTCATCAGGTGCTGAGTTTCCATAATTGCTCATCTATTTAACTGAGCTGTCAGTCCAAGATGGCTGTCAGCCATAGGTTCAGCTAAGTGTTGTTTGTTCCTCTGCCTTGTATTTGGCTCATTGATCTATCTTGCTGCCTGACCTTTGACCTCGTTCTGACCCTTCATCAAAAAATTGAAAAAAGCTCTGGGAGTTAAGGGGTTAAAGCTTCTTATCTAGACCGACCTCCTTCAGCTGCATTGCTTGTATGCACTGTGCTGAAGCTAGCTGGATTTAAGAGGCATCAGCGTACCCCAGCAATTCCTGTCAAACTTTAAACCTGTGGTTACAAGTTAGAAAAGAGATGGTAAGCACTCTGTATGTCCTGTCGAGCAACAATGGTCGGTCTACAAAGCAACACGCTGATGAAAGAAAAGTGTTAATATCTCAAGAAGAACTGAAAATTTTAATAAGCAATGCTCTATATGATTACTCTGCAGCCCAATAGAGAATGAAAGGAGCTGCGGTTGGGCATGTGCACTGCTACTCTTTTGTGCGGGGATAAAGATTTTGCCAATCAGTGCAGGTTCCAGTGGTCAGACCCCCCCGATCAATAAATTATCTGTATAGGTTCAATTTCTGATTTTCAAAATCAGTACATTTCATTGTAATTACAGTATCTTGAAAATACATGTGGCTGTCCTAATTTGACCCTCATTCAGGAAACATTAAGGAGAGGAAGGTGGGCGAAGCAGTATGATCCTTAGCAGCAAGATTGAATATTCACATAGTAATAAACCTGACCCTTGTATTTGTCGGAAGCATCAATGTGGATGCTTTTCCCATATACTTCACGCAAGTATAAAGATTTCATTTGGCAAAATAGAATCAGGAAGGAAGGATTCAGTTACACAATAATAAAACATATGATCAGAAAATACTTCTAAATAGGATTTTGAGTTATTTAGGGAAATAGCAGTAAGAACAAGTAAAGATGTGTCCAAGTAATCTCAGTAGGGACTTTTGTAGTTTCTTGGTATTATGTTCAGAAGTTTCCATTTGTTCTTTCAGGTCAGTATAAGAGCTATGCTTTTACTTATCAAGCCTCATCATTCTGTAACCATTTTGAATGGCAGGTCTTTATTTTTTACACGTATACGTGGATTTGTTTTAAGAGTTAATCGGAGCAGTTTGAAATAAAAAAAAATTGCTTAAAAAAACTAACTTGGATGTTTATATGTTCAGTCTTTTAAGCTTTTTTTTCCACTTCAGGTTTTGAAATATGCCTGATTAGCAAACAAAAAACCCCTAAAAATATTGGCATGCTATGTCTTTGAAGTGATGCAATATGTCTAAACTAACCACTGTTCAATCAAAAGGCTGCAAAAACTACTTAAGGAAAAAAACAACTCTTCCAAAACTCTTTAAAACTTCTCACGAAAACTCCACAAAGAAGGAGTGTTTCCTGAAGAGGTTTCTACTTAAAAAGCGTCATTTCTTTCAGTGCCAAAATACTCAGTGTGCACATAGCCTTACAGTGCAGCTGTTGTATGTAGTTGAACAACAAGTAATAAGTTGTAGCTTTGCTTTACTCTGCTTTACAAGATGTTTGCTAAAAGTGACATTTCCAGTTAATGTAACTTGTATGCAGTGACTTTATTGCAATTACCTTTTTAAAGGGAATCTGTCACCCCTTGGACGATCTGTGTCTGCATTGATCTTCCTCGCCTGCGCAAAAGATCAATGCATACACAGCCCATACAAGGGCGGACGTGGTTCGAGTAACCGTGCGTGTACATGGCGCATGCGCAGGATTACAGCGCCGAACATGTCACTGTGACACTGATGGGAGGGGGCTACCTTTATAATGAAGCGAGGAGGCAGGGATTTCTTCCAGGCACTGCATGTCCCGGAGCCTGGAAGAAATTATTAACATAAAAGATTAGAAATAAATTTCTCAAGATCCACATCACAGCTATGAGGCATACAAGTAAGACTGGTTTAACCATTCTATTACCTGTATGCCCATAGTAATAGCTCAAAATCATCCAGGGCTGACAGATTCCCTTTAAAGTCTTCTGGAGTTACTCAACCTTTTATGCAGATTTACATTAGAAACCCTGTTCATCATCTAGTTGCGAATAAGCACAATCTATTCTATTATTTCTAAACACTGTTTTTCGGTGATTACTTTGTATCTCCGTTCATACTGCACCCACACACACAAATGATACACCATTTGAAAGGTAAAATTGCCCCCTTCAGCAAGAAAATAGCCAAACAAACCACACATCCACAATTTGATTACAAAATACAATTTAAACATTAATTTTCATAAACCTACAGTAAGGAAAAATGACCTGCAGGTGGCACCACAGTACACCAAAGCACACTACTACAAAGCTGCTTAAAGACATCACAAACAAATCTAAACATTTGCCTTGGGGCTTTCCAGCTTGTCGAACTGCTTGCCCAGCCTATTATAGCCAAATAGGAGAATTGCACACTTCACTGCAGGTGAGGCTCATATGTAAACACATTTGTAAACATGCACTGCCTATTGAATTGCACACTTGCTCCGTTCATACTCCACCCACACAAACAAATGATACACCATTTGAAAGGTCAAATTACCTGCAGTTGGCAGCACACTACCACAAAGCACACTACCACAAAGCTGCTTACAGACATCACAAACAAATCCAAACATTTGCCTTGGGGTCTTTCCAGCTTGCTCAAGTGCTTACCCAGCCTTTTTTAGGCATATTGGAGGATTGCACACTTCACTGCAGGTGAGTCACAAATGCAAACACATTTGTATACATGCACTACTTTTTCGGTGATTACTTCAACCCACATACACAAATGGTGACTCACATATGCAAACACATTTGTAAACATGCACTGCTTTTTCGCTGATTTCTTCGCCCCACACACACAAATAATACACCATTTGAAAGGTAAACTTGCTCCCTTCAACAAGAAAAGAGCCAAACACACCACAAATTCACAATTTTATCTCTAAATACAGTTTAAACATTTATTTTCATAAACCTACAGAAACACACAATGACCTGTAGGTGGCACCTCAACCGGAAGATATTTTTGGCCTCTACTTATCAAACCAATTTATTGTATTACCAATTTACATATATAAATACCTGTCTGTGTTCATCATCTCATAAAATACATTTACATTTGACCAGCTTACTTTTTCTGAAATTGCCTGCGCCCCAATGACCAATGTGCGAAAATTTTTCACGGGCCAAGCTAGTGAAAATTATTATTAAAACATGAATACGTAAAAACAATTACAGTCTCTGCATTGACAATTGGATACCTGCTGGAAAATGACCGCTAAGATCTGATTTTTCAATACTCCACTGATTTACTTTGAAGAATATTACTTCTGCATCGGCCGCTGGCTCATGGATCTGAGAAGTGATGTATGTGTTCTTCTGCTATCAATGTGTGTTATATGAATAACTCTTTTTCTTCTCTTCTTCTTCACCTGCTTTCTGTAGAGCACAGGAGGCTCAGTGCTGGTAAGTAATGGGCTGTCACCCTATGTCTCCTATGCTCATTCTTTTCCTCCCCATCAGTTTCGTGCTGTAGCATTAAATGTGTCTAGTCATCCGTGCTCATCTTCATTTTGCAAATGATGGGTCACGATTTGTGATGAGCGAAAATGCTCTCAATTTGAGTTTGTATCGAGTGATCAGGTACACCCTGATATTGCAGGTGATGGAGCGACATGCTTGAGTCCCTGCTCCGTATGTTTTGTTTTGTAACTGTTAGACAGCCCAAAAAAATGTGGAAATTGCCTGCCACAGATGGGCAATCCCTGCACATGGGCAATCCCTGCATTTTTTAGGCTGTCTAACAGTCGCAAAACATGAGGTGAAGCAATACAAGCATGTTTCTCCAGTGCCAGCGATAATCGTTAAGTACCCGTGCACCCACTGCAAACTTGAGCCCTTGTGCTCATCACCTATCACTGTCCTTTGACTGCTTTGCTTGGAGCACTCGTAGAGTTAAACCGGACTTGATCATTGAATTGGTAAAAAAAATTACTTGTATCATGCAGCAGCATTTGGTGATTTGATATATAGGAAAATAATCCTTCACACATCTGAACCAAAGGCAAAATCATTATTTACTAGCGCAACTTCAACCAGCAATTCACCTAAGAATCCAGCGTTAAACTACATACAGTTATGGACTAGTGATGAGCATACGTGCTCGGATAAGGTATTATCCTAGCATGCTCAGTTGTTAACCGACTGACTTTAGCGTGCTTGAAAAATATGTTAGAGTCTCCACGGCTGCATGTCTCACTGCTCTTGGACAGCCGCAACACATGCATGGATTGCCTAACAGACAATTTCCTGCATGTGTTGGGGCTGTCTAACAACCGCAAGTGTTGTGAACGTTTTGGAGACGACTTCGGAGCTGAAGCTCCTTCTGGTGGTTGCTGAAGGTATTGAACCTATGTTGAATACCAAGAGTCTTACACCTGCAAATAACGAGTGGTTGTCAGGTGGTACTGACTGGCCTGATATAAGTGAGCTGATTTCCCATGATCCTCACCAGTGATCAATTGTGCTTCCTGGTCTAGTTTGGAATTCGGCTTGCTTTCCTGCTGTCACCTGTTTGCTTTCAGATAAGTCTCTTTCAGTTTTTTTTACTGTGGTTTGAATTCCTTGCTTTTTGCGGCATTGCTTTTTGTCTTCAGCCGGGTCCCCTTTGGGGGGCTTTGGCTGGTGTCGGTTCGTTTTTTGTATTTGTTCATTTGCTCAGTTCTTGTGATATTTTACTGTTGGTAGCTTCGTGTCCACACCAGAGATCTAATATAGGTGGTCGAGACCGTGTGGTCTCAGTGTTTTTGGATTCAGAAGTGTTGGAGTTTTTCCTAGGGTTTTTCTGGGTTGCAGAAGGTATCTCTCCTGTGCTGTCCTAACTAGACAGTTTTGGGCCCCAGCGTTTGCTCAATCTATTTTCTGTCTGTGTTCGTATTTTCATCTTGTCTAACCGCCATTATATGTTTGGGGGCTTCCTACTCTTTTGGGGTCCACTCCGGGGCAGTTAGCTTTTCTCTTTCCATCTTCAGGGATAGCTATCTCTCCTGCTGTGCGAGGCGTCTAGGACCACCGTAGGTACGCTCCACGGCTGCTTCTAGTTGTGCGGTTAGTTTAGGGGTCTGCAACCTATTAGTTTCCAACCTCTCTGGTGTTAGGCTACCTATGTGGTTTTTTGCTCCTGCCTTCTCAGCTACCATAACATACCAGAATCACCGGCCATACTGAAAATTCTATGGTACTCAATAGAAGGGAAAAATAGTAAAGTAAAAAAAAAGTTGTCAGAGTTGTCAGAAATTTTTTTTTCCTGTTTGTTGCATTTTTTCCCTCTTTTTCTCTGGGGGCTGAGGAGGAATTTTTTTCCCAATGGAGGTCAAGCATTTGTCCGATCGTGTGGAGCAGCTTGCTGCTGAAGTTTGGAGTATTGCTATCTATCTTGCTGGGTTGCCTGCTGTGGAACCTAGGATCCCTCTGCCTGATTTATTTTTGGGTGATCAGTCTAAGTTTTTGAATTTTAAAAATAACTAAGTTGTTTTTTGCTTTGAAGCCTAAATCCTCAGGGAACACAACGCAGCAGGTTCAAATTGTCATTTCCCTGTTGCGCGGTGACCCTCAGGATTGGGCCTTTTCCCTGACACCTGTTTTGAATGATGTTGATGTGTTTTTTCAGGCTCTGGGGTTATTGTACGATGAACCTAATGTTACTGATCAAGCTGAAAAAACCTTGTTGGCATTGAATCAGGGTCATGAAGTCGCTGAGCTGTATTATCAGAAATTCAGAAAGTGGGCAGTCCTTACTAAATGGAATGATGATGCTCTGGCAGCTCTTTTTCGGAAGGGTCTGGCAGAGACTGTAAAGGATGTTATGGTAGGATTCCCTGTCCCCTCTGGTCTCAATGACTCTATGTCATTAGCTATTCAAGTTGACAGACGTTTGCGCAAGATAGAAATATGCGTGAGATTGTGATGCCTTGCGGGCCAGCCCCTGAGCCCATGCAGTGTGATGGAGTGACTTCTGGGGCACAGCGTCATGAATTTCGTAAGTGTAATAAGTTGTGCTACTATTGTGGTGACGCTTCTCATGCTATTTCCATCTGCCTCAAGCGGGGAAGACATTTTGCGCGCTCAGTTGATTTGGGTAGTGTTCAGACTAAATTTCTGTTGACTGTTACCTTGATTTGCTAAATGTCCACATTTTCAGCTCAGGCTTTTGTTGATTCAGGGGCAGCTATAAACCTGATGGATTTTGATTTTGCCAAACGTTGTGGTTTTCCTATGATACCCCTGCGGAAGTCTATTCCTTTGCTGGGCATTGATTCTACCCCCTTGGCGGAAAATAAACCCCAGTTTTCTACCTAAGGTGATAATGCGGGTTGACCCGGACCACCAAGAGAATTGCAAATGTTTGGTGTTACATAATTTACATGACATTGTTGTACTTGGTTTTCCTTGATTACAGACTCACAATCCTGTTTTGGATTGGAAGTCTGTGTCTGTGACCAGTTGGGGTTGTCAATGTGTTCGTACTGACACTACTGTTTTTTCTGCCCCGCCCAGTCTCAAGATGTTTTTTCTGCCTCCCCTCAGTCTCAGGATGTTCCTGACTATTTGACTGATTTTTCTGATGTGTTTAGTGAGAGTAAGTCTGCATCCTTACCTCCTCATAAGAGCTATGATTGCGCTATTGACGGCTATTTACCCGTTTGTAAATTTCCCAAGGGTCGGCTCTTTAGTTTATCTGTACCTGAGCATGAGGCTATGCGATCTTATATCAAAGAGTCTTTAGAGAAGGGTCATATCAGACCATCCTCTTCACCCTTGGGCGCCAGCTTTTTCTTGGTGGCCAAGAAGGATGGCTCATTGAGGCCGTGTATTGATTATCGTCTCCTGAATAAGATCACGGTTAAATATCAATATCCGTTACCCTTGATTTCTGACCTATTTTCCAGAGTGAAGGGTGCTTGTTGGTTTACCAAGCTTGACCTCAGGGGGGCATATAATCTTATTCGCATCAAGCTCGGAGATGAATGGAAGACGGCGTTTAATACCCCAGAGGGTCATTTTGAGTACCTAGTGATGCCTTTTGGGCTCACTAATTCCCCTTCCGTCTTCCAATACTTTATGAACGATATTTTCAGGGATTTCGTGGATACATTTCTGATCATTTATTTGGACGATATCTTGATTTTTTCCAATGACTGCGATTCTCATGTGGAACATGTTCGGACTGTATTCTGGATTTTGAGAGAAAACGCATTGTATGTGAAGGGATCAAAATGTCTTTTTGGCGTACAGTAGGTTTCATTTCTGGGATTCATTTTGTCTCCGTCTGTTATTGAAATGGACCCGGTCAAAGTTCAGGCCATTTATGATTGGGTTCAACCCACTACATTGAAGGCTCTTCAGAGATTTTTGAGTTTTGCTAATTTTTATCGTAAATTTATAGCTAATTTCTCTGGTATTGTGAAGCCACTGACTGATTTGACCAAGAAGGGTTCTGATGTAGTGAATTGGTCTCCTGAGGCAGTTTCTGCATTTCAGGAGCTTAAGCGGAGGTTCACTTCTGCTCCAACCTGATGTTTCTCTACCATTTTAGGTGGAGGTTGACGCTTCTGAGATTGGTGCAGGAGCCGTTTTGTCCCAAAGGGATCCGGAGACCTCTAAGATTAACCCTTGTGCCTTTTTCTCTCGAAAATTTTCCCCAGCGGAATGTAATTATGATGTGGGTAATCGGGAGTTATTGGCCATGAAGTGGGCTTTTGCGGAGTGGAGACATTGGCTGGAAGGGGCCAAGCATCAGGTTGTCGTCCTCACGGACCATAAGAACCTGATCTATCTTGAATAGCCAAGCGACTTAATCCTAGACAGGCCAGGTGGGCCTTGTTTTTCACACGTTTTAATTTTGTGGTCTCTTTTCTCCCGGGCACTAACAATGTTAAGGCTGATGCCCTCTCGAGGAGTTTCTTTCTGGATTCTCCTGAGGTAACTGAGCCTACTGTTATTCTGAAGGAGGGTGTGGTTCTTTCCGCTATCTCGCCCAATTTGAGACTGGCTTTGGAGAAATTTCAGGAGGATAAACCTGAACGTTGCCCTGCTGGGAGATTGTTTGTCCCAGACCAGTGGAGGAAGAATGTGATGTCCGAGATTCATTGCTCCACGTTGGTCGGCCATCCTGGTATTTTTGGTACCAGAGATTTGGTGAGTCGGTCCTTTTGGTGGCCCACTTTGCCTCGTGACGTCAGGGACTTTGTGCAGTCCTGTGGAACTTGTTCTTGGTCCAAACCTTGCTCTCGCTCTAGTGGTTTGTTAATGCCATTGCCTGTGCCCAAGAGGCCATGGACCCATATCTCTATGGATTTTATTTCCGACCTCCCTGTCTCTCAGAGAATGACCGTTATTTGGGTAATCTGTGAAAGGTTTTCCAAGATGATACATCTTGTGCCACTACCTAAGTTGCCATCCTCCTCCGAGTTGGTGCCTTTGTTTTTTCAACAGGTGATTCGGTTGCACGGCGTTCCAGAGAACATTGTGTCTGACAGAGGAGTCCAGTTTGTTTCCAGATTTTGGAGGACATTTTGTTCCAAACTGGGAGTTCAGCTGTCTTTTTCCTCTGCGTTCCACCCTCAGACCAATGGACAAACTGAGAGAACAAACCAGACCTTGGAGACTTATTTGAGATGTTTTGTGTCTGCTGATCAAGATGACTGGGTCTCTTTTTTGCCTTTGGCTGAGTTTGTTTGAATAATAGGGCTAGTTCTGCCACCTTGATGTCTCCATTTTTCTGCAATTTCGGGTTTCATCCTCGATTTTCTTCAGGGCAGGTGGAGGCTTCTGTCTGTTCTGGTGTTGACTCTATTGTGGAGAAAATGCAGCTGATTTGGGATCAAGTAGTGGATAAGCTGTCTCTCTCTCAGGAGAATGCCCAGCGGTTTGCCAACCGGCATAGGACTGATGGTCCTCGATTTAAAGTGGGTGACTTGGTTTGGTTGTCCTCAAAAAATATCCCTATGAGGGTCGCGTCTCCAAAATTTAAGGCAAGGTTCATTGGACCTTATAAGATCGTGGAAATTATTAATCCCGTTTCCTTCTGTTTGCTTCAATCTTTATTAAAGAGATTTGTCGAGCCAGTGGTTCCTATGGCTGTGCCTCCTGATCCGGTTTTGGTTGAGGGCAATTTGGAGTATGTGGTTGAGAAGATATTGGATTATCGTTTGGCCAGGCGGAGACTCCAGTACTTGGTGAAGTGGAAAGGCTATGGTCAGGAGGACAATTCGTGGGTGTTTGCTTCTGACACTCATGCTGAAAGACTGGTCCGTGCCTATCACCGAGCTCATCCTGATCATCCTGGTGGCACAAGTGAGGGTTCGGTGACAGCTCCTCAAGGGGGGGTACTGTTGTGAACGTTTTGGAGACGACTTCGGAGCTGAAGCTCCTTCTGGTGGTTGCTGAAGGTATTGAACCTATGTTGAATACCAAGAGTCCTACACCTGCAAAAACAAGTGGTTGTCAGGTGGTACTGACTGGCCTGATATAAATGAGCTGATCTCCCATGATCCTCGCCGGTGATCAATTGTGCTTCCTGGTCTAGTTTGGAATTCAGCTTGCTTTCCTGCTGTCTCCTGTTTGCTTTCAGATAAGTCTCTTTCAGTTTTTTTTTTACTGTGGTTTGAATTCCTTGCTTTTTGCTGCAATGCTTTTTGTCTTCAGCCGGGTCCCCTTTGAGGGGCTTTGGCTGGTGTCCATTCGTTTTTTGTATTTGTTCATTTGCTCAGTTCTGGTGATATTTTACTGCTGGGTAGCTACGTGTCCACACCAGAGATCTGATATAGGTGGTCGAGACCGTGTGGTCTCAGTGTTTTTGGATTCAGAAGTGTTGGAGTTTTTCCTAGGGTTTTTCTGGGTTGCAGAAAGTATTCTCTCCTGTGCTGTCCTATCCAGACAGTTTTGGGCCCCAGCGTTTGCTCAATCTATTTTCTGTCTGTGTTCGTATTTTAATCTTGTCTAACCGCCATTATATGTTTGGGGGCTTCCTACTCTTTTGGGGTTTACTCCGGGGCAGTTAGCTTTCCTCTTTCCATCTTCAGGGATAGCTATCTCTCTGGCTGTGCCGAGGCATCTAGGACCACCGTTGGTACGCTCCACGGCTGCTTCTAGTTGTGCGGTTAGTTTAGGGGTCTGCAACCTATTAGTTTCCAACCTCTCGGTGTTAGGCTGCCTATGCGTTTTTTTGCTCCTGCCTTTTCAGCTACCATAACATAACACGCAAGGCATGCAGCCGCAGAGACTCGAACATATTATTCGAGCACCCCAAAGTCACTTGGCTAGCACATGAGCATGCTCCGATAATCTATTATGGTTGGGAGAGCAGAGTACCTTAGGGCCATATTCAAACATTGTGCAAAAATTATTCTGCAGATCTGCTCACAAATCTGCTACAAAACTTGCATACTTGTAGATTTTATTGTGGATTTGCCTTTTGCATTACAAAGCATGATTTTTATTGCATATTTTAAAGTATATAAATGAGCATTCAACCTAAAGCAAATCCCAAATCTGTGGGGGGGAAAAAGGTTTAAATCCTCCTTAAAAAATAAATTTTTTCTTTTCCTAGAAAAAACCTGAGAGCTTTTTTACAAGAGCTGTGATGTACATTTAGATGAGTAGCACAACTAAACTGAACATTACCTGATCAGCAGAGATGTTCATGCATTAGGCTAAATTCACACATCAATAATTTTGATCAGTATTTCATAAGTATTTGTATGCCAAAACCAGGAGTGTCTCCAAGCCACAGAACAGGTGTCAATCTTTCAAGTATAGTTTTTTTTTATAAGTTCCTCTCTTGGTTTTGGTAAACAGTGATGGAAGTTTGGGTTCTGGTATCCTACCTGAACATTTTTCCAAAGTTTGGTTTGTGGACTAGAACTTTACACAAACTTGAACCAGAACCTGGCCCACTTTGAAATCAATGAGGACCCAAACTTTTCAGCTGGAACTTAAAAGCCCGTTCGCTCATCAATAATGTTCAAACATCAGCTCTTACTACTTACACACCTCTATATACTTAAATTACTGTCGTCGGTTGTAGATCAAAACTTCTCTCTAATGCAGGTGTTCTATTGAATGTACTGCATCTCATGTGTGATGAAGATTATAGTCAAGGATGTCATGAACACAATTACTGCCAATTTCTTGGGTGCACTTGAGTAGAAGGCTGCTGAAGGATTTGTAATTTAGTGAAGAGCTTTCTTAATGACCGCAATCAACTTTAAGGTGAATTTAATCTGTTTCCTCCTGTTAGCTCCCATTTATCAATTCCCTCACAGTTCTCCAAAGTTAGACAAAATCTATCTGTAGCACCCACCGAAAAGTAATACTGACAAGAAGTCCAGAAGGATTTCTCGCAGCTACATAATGAATTTTTTCAAGCTTCTGAAGCCTAAACGAAAGCAACTTAAATGACTCTTGTTTTTTTCCTATGGGACTAAGCACTTAAAGACATATAGTTGCTAACTACCTGCCTATTATGTGCTGCGACGATCTTTACCGGCTCAGAGTGGTCACGGACCCTCCTGCTGGCGATTCTCCTTTCTGTGACATGGTGTCTACAGAACAGTTCCTTCTCTAATGCAATGCTCTGTCAACAGGATGTCACTGCTGATGTTATGCTGATTTACAGCTGACTCTCTGCTGCCTAACAGCTGGGAGCAAGCTGTCAATCTGCATGGCGTCTACTGTGACGCCCATCGGCAGATCATAGCCTAAGGCTGGTGTCAAACTTGCATGTGTGATGCGAGAAACTCGCACGAGTCTCGCATCAACACACTCGGACCAATGTGTGCAGCTGCATAGAAATACATGTAGCCGCATTCTCCGGTCCGAGTGCAGCAGCAGTGCCGAGTGTTGATGCAAGAGACTCGTGTGAGTTTCTCGCATCACACACGCAAGTGTGACACCGGCCTAAGAGAAAGAGCTGTTTTATTGACAGGAGGTCAAAGGAAGCAAGAGAATCGCTGCCTGAGCTGGACGAGATCATCGCAGGCCATAACGAGTAGGCTGTCCACAGTATAGATCAAAATTTTCCATATAAGTCTATGGGTCTGTGCATGGCAGCAAACAGATGCCATCCATGATCAAAATTGTTTCTAACCCCAAGGCCATATGTAGATGACCACTTTAAAGATGCCATTGTAAATTTTTGCAGCAGTGCTACTGTTGCATTAAATATGGCTAAACCCAGTGCAGAATTGCAGCAGTTTAAAATGCAAAACTACATTAGAAATCCAAGCTTCCATCACAGATTTCAGAGTAAGTATATATCAAAAAACTGACCGGCACATCCAAACTTAGATTCAGTGTGAACAGGTGCTAAACCTAGAGTCACCAACTCATATACATACAAGAAGAAAAGGTAGCACACTGTAGCGCTATAGCTTGCAAACACGAAATATGAAAAATATGAAAAATGAATTACATCATTACCTTAGAAATATGAAAAATTGAGAAGTCTTAGCGCATAAGATGGCCAAATTATGTGAGCCTGATAGCCACGTCAAGGCTCTTCTCGAATATCAGGTCCCTAACTAATGCCTATCCTCGCTTTAGAAAAGTCTGTCTGCATGGGAACCTATGAATCCTCTTTTCAGACTAAAATCTACATCTCTGTGGAGGGGTGATGAACCTGCTGTAATTAAAAGGCCTGTGACCACCAGGTGGAGTGCTCAGGCAGAAGGTAAATGAATACATATCAAAAAACTGACCGGCACATCCAAACTTAGATTCAGTGTGAACAGGTGCTAAACCTAGAGTCACCAACTCATATACATACAAGAAGAAAAGGTAGCACACTGTAGCGCTATAGCTTGCAAACACGAAATATGAAAAATATGAAAAATGAATTACATCATTACCTTAGAAATATGAAAATTGAGAAGTCTTAGCGCATAAGATGGCCAAATTATGTGAGCCTGATAGCCACGTCAAGGCTCTTCTCGTATATCAGGTCCCTAACTAATGCCTATCCTCGCTTTAGAAAAGTCTGTCTGCATGGGAACCTATGAATCCTCTTTTCAGACTAAAATCTACATCTCTGTGGAGGGGTGATGAACCTGCTGTAATTAAAAGGCCTGTGACCACCAGGTGGAGTGCTCAGGCAGAAGGTAAATGAATACATATCAAAAAACTGACCGGCACATCCAAACTTAGATTCAGTGTGAACAGGTGCTAAACCTAGAGTCACCAACTCATATACATACAAGAAGAAAAGGTAGCACACTGTAGCGCTATAGCTTGCAAACACGAAATATGAAAAATATGAAAAATGAATTACATCATTACCTTAGAAATATGAAAAATTGAGAAGTCTTAGCGCATAAGATGGCCAAATTATGTGAGCCTGATAGCCACGTCAAGGCTCTTCTCGTATATCAGGTCCCTAACTAATGCCTATCCTCGCTTTAGAAAAGTCTGTCTGCATGGGAACCTATGAATCCTCTTTTCAGACTAAAATCTACATCTCTGTGGAGGGGTGATGAACCTGCTGTAATTAAAAGGCCTGTGACCACCAGGTGGAGTGCTCAGGCAGAAGGTAAATGAATACATATCAAAAAACTGACCGGCACATCCAAACTTAGATTCAGTGTGAACAGGTGCTAAACCTAGAGTCACCAACTCATATACATACAAGAAGAAAAGGTAGCACACTGTAGCGCTATAGCTTGCAAACACGAAATATGAAAAATATGAAAAATGAATTACATCATTACCTTAGAAATATGAAAAATTGAGAAGTCTTAGCGCATAAGATGGCCAAATTATGTGAGCCTGATAGCCACGTCAAGGCTCTTCTCGTATATCAGGTCCCTAACTAATGCCTATCCTCGCTTTAGAAAAGTCTGTCTGCATGGGAACCTATGAATCCTCTTTTCAGACTAAAATCTACATCTCTGTGGAGGGGTGATGAACCTGCTGTAATTAAAAGGCCTGTGACCACCAGGTGGAGTGCTCAGGCAGAAGGTAAATGAATACATATCAAAAAACTGACCGGCACATCCAAACTTAGATTCAGTGTGAACAGGTGCTAAACCTAGAGTCACCAACTCATATACATACAAGAAGAAAAGGTAGCACACTGTAGCTATAGCTTTTCATATTTCTAAGGTAATGATGTAATTCATTTTTCATATTTTTCATATTTCGTGTTTGCAAGCTATAGCGCTACAGTGTGCTACCTTTTCTTCTTGTATGTATATGAGTTGGTGACTCTAGGTTTAGCACCTGTTCACACTGAATCTAAGTTTGGATGTGCCGGTCAGTTTTTTGATATGTATTCATTTACCTTCTGCCTGAGCACTCCACCTGGTGGTCACAGGCCTTTTAATTACAGCAGGTTCATCACCCCTCCACAGAGATGTAGATTTTAGTCTGAAAAGAGGATTCATAGGTTCCCATGCAGACAGACTTTTCTAAAGCGAGGATAGGCATTAGTTAGGGACCTGATATACGAGAAGAACCTTGACGTGGCTATCAGGCTCACATAATTTGGCCATCTTATGCGCTAAGACTTCTCAATTTTTCATATTTCTAAGGTAATGATGTAATTCATTTTTCATATTTTTCATATTTCGTGTTTGCAAGCTATAGCGCTACAGTGTGCTACCTTTTCTTCTTGTAGATTTCAGAGTAAGGGCAGCCGGCTGTAGATTCTTTCATCTGAGAGAATTGAGACAATTGTGATCACACTCTGATCCCATTCTAATCATAGTTTGATCAGAGTGTCAGCATGGTGTGATCAGATTCTCTCAGTAAGTCCAGAGTTAGACTAGCGATGAATACGGGTGAGTGCTGTGCGATAAAACATCGCATAGCATAGCATTTGAACCAGTAATAATCTATGGGGCAGCTCCCATCACCGTTTTTTTTTTCTACGTCCGAGTGAAATCGCAGAATGCTGTGATTGTCACCGATACTGTGCTGAGTCTCGGCGCACTTGCACCTATATAAGTCAATGAGTGCGAGTGACACAGCGCACATCACGCCGGCAATGGAGCAGATACAGAAATTAGTTTCTCTGCCTCCGCAGCTGTGCTCCGATCCACTCTGCGCTAGAGGCTCGGAGCACAGTAGTATGACACTCGGCTCCCGAACGCAGCAGAGCTGAGGCTGAGGGTCGGATGCAATTCGCAATTGTGACCCCGGCCCCAGTGGAGCGAGCATCTGCAGCAGACAGGAGAGAAATTTGTGAGCGCACGGGCTGGCTGTTGCACTCTGTGCATTCTGGAGGATTCTTTTCAGCCAATGCTCACTCTGATCAAGCGAGCACTGTCAACACAGAGGGATGCAGCAGTTCATTCTAATTGAGGGAGCAGAATGGTGTACCGAATCACTTTGCACTAACTTACAGGTTTAATAATGCTTTTTAGGCCCAAAAAAGGAGGAGTATAATATGGCATTAAAAGCACAAAGGGAGACAGTATTATTGTTAAACCTCTTTTGTATCAAAGGGGTTGCCAAGCCTTTGCACAAGTGCATACTCACCAGCTGAAATCCATAGATCCAGGAAAGGCCACTCAAGTGCTCTGCACTGACATAGGAAGCAGTAATCTCCCCTTCTTAAGAGATACAAACAGCAAGACCTGGGATTTTACTGCAGAGGTCAGGTGGTAGAGCCACATCCGATGATGTGCAATTCGAGTAATCAGACCGCCGCAGCCAATCACAAACCTCCATAAGTCAGATTACTAAATGGTGGAGCGCCTTTACTTCCCATTCTGATGCAAACCATTAGAGTAGCCTGGTCTGAAACTATGGGGATCAAAGCGTTTTTTAAATCACTCCCTTTGCTTGACAATTCTGTGTAGAGACCAGACAAGCTTTTTAAGGCAGGTAAAACATTTCTGCCAACATTTGCCTTACAACTGAGGGGATGCCTAACTGATTGAGATGCATAATATATGAAAATTGATAGAAAAGATATGGGCATGGTAAATATAGGACATTGCCTTTTGTAGCCACCCCATAAAGTGATCACATGAAGCAATTGGAGAATCGCAAAGGCCTCGGTACACACTCTGTTCACCTTGACATCATGGATGACAATAGACTAATGCTATATTAGTGGACTTAAATTTGTGGAGAAGGGATACCAACTAAACTTATCCTCTCTTGTGTTTTCTAAAGGACAGGAGCCCAGGGAGGAAAATAAAAAACCTGTTGCCGGTGACGTTGCTACCTTTTGTGGACCTCATTAAATATGAATGTTCTCTTCTGTAGAAAATAATGGATTATGCCCATAGATATTTAAATAATACATTGTGGACTGCTTGGGTGTCAGACTGTTTGAAAAGCCAAACATGCAGTCAGGAAAGCTTGGGGTTCTATTCACAGAAATTGGCAGCGGATAAGGGAGCGGAGTCATCAAAGAGAAATGTTTAGTGCCTCTATAGAAACATGAAGAACAAAAATTCACTTGCTGGAATTTTTTCTTCCTGTTTTCCCCTTCATTAAATATTCATTAGGATACTGTGCGGGCGTCTCGTCTACCCGGCCGAGAGGGAAACCGCTACTTTTGTGTTTGTTTTAGTTGACTTGTTTTCTTCTCTAAAAGTATCATTAACATGGATGGAGCGCGATAGGTACGGGAATGTGATTACTGCTGAGCACACAATGAGAAGACACGACAGAATAAAAACGTACGAGCAATTTTACCCAGCATTTGTTTTGGAAGGGCTTTGTGTTCAAGTGATGGAGACAAGTTGCAAATGGACTTGAGGTCTTTGAGTTCAAGTGCTCCTCTAAGTATGAATAACCAAAATCATTCCCCTTGAGATGTCATTGCAAGACCATTCATGCTGAAAAGATGAAAACATTTGATTTTTTTTTAATTCTGCTCATTCTGGTGGTTCATTAATAAATGGTCAGATCTCCTATCGAAAAATCACTGTGTAGGCAACAGTACACTATGCAGTTATGTGTCCATAAGCCACTGTTGTATCAAAAACAGTTCTTGTCAAGTTCTGTCCTTTTATTTCTCTAGCTAATTATAATTGTATTATGCTGTACGTTTTCATGTACAGCATAATTATTATTATTGTTATTAATATTTATTTATATAGCGCCATTGATTCCATGGTGCTGTACATGAGAAGGAGTTACATACAAATTACAGATATCGCTTACAGTAAACAAACTAACAATCACAGACTGATATAGAGGGGAGAGAGGACCCTGCCCTTGCGGGCTTACATTCTACAGGATGGTGGGGAAGGAGACAGTAGGTTGGGGGGTTGCGGCAGTTCCAGTGATGGTGGGACGATAGCTTCAGTAGTGGTGAGGAGGTAGCGGGGTCATTGCAGGCTGTAAGCTTTCCTGAAGAGGTGGGTTTTCAGGTTACGTCTGAAGAATCTGAGTGTGGTTGATAGCCGGACGTGTTTGGGCAAAGAATTCCAGAGGATAGGGGCTATTCGGGAGAAGTCTTGGAGGCTAATAAAAGGTAAACTGACAGATCTCACAATCTAAATTCCCTATCAGTATGTCTTTGGAATGTGGGAGGAAACCGGAGTACCCAGAGGAAACCCACACAAATACGGGGAGAACATACAAACTCCTTACAGATGTTGTCCTTGGTAGGATTTGAACCCAGGACCCCAGAGCTTCAAGGCTGCAGTGCTAACCATTGAGCCACCGTGCCACCCTCTAATAGGCACCACCACTATGATTAATTTCAGCACTGTGTGCTGTTAATTTATTTAGAGAGAAAGAATGCACTTGTTCTTATTTCTCAATGTATTTACACTTTTTTTTTGGCACATTTCACTCAAAAATAGTTTATTATAAACATTTGCACCCTGAACATCAGTTTGTAAAGAAGAATAATTGCCTATTTCAACAAGCTGATAAACACTCATTTGAGAATTATCGACTTGTGTAAACCTGTGAACAGTCACGCATCGATGAGCCAAACACTCATTCACCTGGTGGTTGGATTGTTCATGCCAGCATTAAAATCATTGTTATTGGCAGCACATTGTCCTGTGTAAACAGATGATGCGCTGCCGATAATGATGATATTCTATCTGCACAAAACAATCATATTAATGCTTGTTTTCTGCGCACAGAATACTAAACAGATCATTCATCGACTGCTGGTCGGCTTCTATATAGCTGATGAGTGGTCATTTAATGGACACGGTCGGTGAATTTAAATGCACTGCTTTATTTTGGATTCAAATATATTTATGTAAGTGCAGCTATTTTAATAAATAGCAAACAATTTCGTAAATCATGATGAAAAAGGTCCAGGTGTGCTGCAAAGAGGCTCTAACGTAGAAAAAGTGCCGTCCTTTTAGCCGGGGTAAAAGTTATTAGCAATGATCTCTATTGGTGATGGATTTATCAAACAAAAGCATTTCCATTCATAAATTTGTCGCTTTACACAGATGAGTGGGTATGTTACCGCAGCACTGATGGACATAACAGGGAACTTTTATCCAAGACTGGGCGCTTTTATTCCAGCTAGAATGATGTAGCAAGTTGAATGCCTGAACGCCAGTCCATTTATTCTCTAAGTGGGGAGCGCAGTACTCAGCAGCCCCATAGGTATTTGATTGAGCATGTGCTCTGCTGCTCCATTCCAACAAGGATAAAAAATCACCGATCTGCTGAATCCGTAAGGTCAGACACCAAGGTTAACAAGCTATTAGTGATGAGCGAACATGCTCGAATAAGTTGTTATCTGAGCATGCTCAGGTGCTACCAGAGTGACTTCAGCATGCTCGATTCCCTGCAGCTGCACGTCTCATGGCTTCTTGACAGCCGCAACACATGCAGGAATTGCCTAACAAACAGACAATCACTGCATGTGTTGCGGCTCTCGAACAGCCGTGAGACATGCAGCCACGGGGACTCATACACATTTTTTGAGCGTGCCGGAGACAATCGATTAGCACCCGAGCATGCTCAGATAACACCTTATCCGAGAACATTCGCTCATCACTGCAAGCTATCACTTACATGATAACTTGTTTTCACCAAACAACTTTTTTAATTTAGAAGGTGACTATAATTATGCCATTTTGATAAAGTGGCCACTGTGCATTGTTATTTTACCAAGTACTCAAAAGTGGCACTGTGCTCGTTCTTGTAACATCTGCCGTACTAATTACCAAATGTAGATTTTAGCTAAATATTTCAGTGGTTTTCCAAAATGTATAAAGCCAATTTTAAAGCTTGACTTGATACTTACAATATATAATATATACCATGGAATATATACCATGGAATTATCACCTGGGCAATACTAAGGAAATCCTGAAAATATGACCTGTTGGTGGGTCTTGAGGACTGGAGTTGAGGAACCCTGATATATACAGGTCCTTCTCAAAAAATTAGCATATAGTGCTAAATTTCATTACTTTCCATATTGAAGCATCCTGGGCCTCCATAACACCTCAGCAGTGTCACAGGCTGATTGCCTCCATGCCACGCCGCATTGAAGCAGTCATTTCTGCAAAAGGATTCCCGACCAAGTATTGAGTGCATAACTGAACTTTATTATTTGATGGTTTTTTTGTTTGTTTTTAAAAAACACTTTTATTTTATTGGACGGTTGAAATATGTTAATTTTGTGAGACAGGTTTTTTGGGTTATCAGGAGTTGTATGCCAAAATCATCAGTATTAAAACAATAAAAGACCTGACAAATTTCAGTTGGTGTGTAATGAATCTAAAATATATGAAAGTTTAATTGTAATCATTACATTATGGAAAATAATGAAATTTAGCACTATATGCTAATTTTTTGAGAAGGACCTGTAAAATATATAAAGGAAGCTCCATATGGTGGCACATGCAGGATAAAGAAGCCTACAATGCAGATCCCAAGGAAGCAGGCGACTTTGCCGTGTGCCTAAAGCATTAGACTTTAATATTGAACTGAGTGTAAAGGAGAAATTGTACTTTTACTTTACGTTCTTTGTACCAGGACTACCATGTAAAAATCAGAACGATTACCTGCAGTCAGGAAACTGTGGGCAGGATTCAGTTATGGGGTGATGGTGACTTTATGTTTGGTGTTTGTGTATGTCAATGCGTTCTGTGCCTCTAAAATGCCAATTCCATCAGGTCACCTCGCGCCTGAGCCATCTGCAGTAATCGACTGCAACTAGCAAAATTCAGCTTTCAAAACCAATAATGTTTTCTCCATTGTAAAGTGTTCTGCAGCGATGACTGGATTGTCTGATGACCTCGGATAGCGGAGAACTTGAAGTCCTGGTACAGGAATGAAATAAATGTATTTTAATGAATTGATGATTGGCTTAGGGTTCAGTAAAACACACTACCTACCGTCATGGCCAAAAGTTTTGAGAATGACACAAATATGATATTTTCACATGATCTGCTGCCCTCTGGTTTTTATGTGTGTGTTTGACAGATGTTTTTATCACAGACAGAAATATAATTGCAAACATATGAGTAACAAAAGCTTATATTGCCAGTTAGAATGAGTTAATGCAGCAAGTCAATATTTGCAGTGTTGACCCTTCTTCTTCAGGACCTCTGCAATTCTCCCTGGCATGCTCTCAATCAACTTCTGGACCAAATCCTGACTGATAGCAGTCCATTCTTGCACAATCAATGCTTTCATTTTGTCAGAATTTTTAGGTTTTTGTTTGTCCACCCATCTCTTGATGATTGACCACAAGTTCTCAATTGGATTAAGATCTGGGGAGTTTCCAGGCCATGGACCCAAAATCTCTATGTTTTGTTCCCTGAGCCATTTAGTTATCACCTTTGCTTTATGGCAAGGTGCTCCATCATGCTGGAAAAGGCATTGTTGATCGCCAAACTGCTCTTGGAGGGTTGGGAGAAGTTGCTCTTGGAGGACATTCTGGTACTATTCTTTATTCATGGCTGTGTTTTTAGGCAAGACTGTGAGAGAGCCGATTCCCTTGGCTGAGAAGCAACCCCACACATGAATGGTTTCAGGATGCTTAACAGTTGGCATGAGACAAGACTGGTGGTAGCGCTCACCTTGTCTTCTCCGAATGAGGCGTTTTCCTGATGTCCCAAACAATCGAAAAGGGGATTCATCAGAGAAAATAACTTTACCCCAGTCCTCAGCAGTCCACTGCCTGTACCTTTTGCAGAATATCAGTCTGTCCATGATGTTTTTTCTGGAGAGAAGTGGCTTCTTTGCTGCCCTCCTTGAGACCAGACCTTGCTCCAAGAGTCTCCGCCTCACAGTGCGTGCAGATGCACTCACACCTGCCTGCTGCCATTCCTGAGCAAGCTCTGCACTGCTGGTAGCCCGATCCAGCAGGTGAAACACTTTTAAGAGATGGTCCTGGCGCTTGCTGGTCTTTCTTGGGCGCCCTGGAGCCTTTTTGGCAACAATGGAACCTCTCTCCTTGAAGTTCTTGATGATGCGATAGATTGTTGACTGAGGTGCAATCTTTCTAGCTGCGATACTCTTCCTGTTAGGCCATTTTTGTGCATTGCAATGATGACTGCACGTGTTTCTTTAGAGATAACCATGGTTAACAGAAGAGAAACAATGATGCCAAGCACCAGCCTCCTTTTAAAGTGTCCAGTGGTCTCATTCTTACTTAATCATGACAGATTGATCTCCAGCCATGTCCTCATCAACACCCACACCTGTGTTAATGGAGCAATCACTGAAAAGAGGTTAGCTGGTCCTTTTAAGGCAGGGCTGCAATGATGTTGAAATGTGTTTTGAGGGATAAAGTTCATTTTCTAGCCAAATATTGACTTTGCAAGTAATTGCTGTTAAGCTGATCACTCTTTATAACATTCTGGAATATATGCAAATTGCCATTAGAAAAAGTGAAGCAGTAGACTTTGTAAAAATTAATATTTGTGTCATTCTCAAAACTTTTGGCCATGACTGTATACTATTGCACATGACTACTAATTTCAGGTTTTGCATGCATGTTAGACCAAAATCAGTCAAACTTGCTGTTATCAATTGGATCGAAGAGTAGTGATTAGCAAATGTGCTCGGGTAAGCTGTTTTCTGAGCATGCTCATGTGCTAACACAGGGCCTTGGCATCCTCGAAAAATATGTTTGAGTCTCCGCGGCTGCGTGTCTTGCAGCTGTTAGGCAAATCCCCACGTGTTGCATGTGTCGAACAGCCATAAGACATGCAGGCACTGGGTCTCAAATATTATTTCAGCATGCTCAAGACATTCCGCTCGCATCCGAGCATGCTCATATAACACCTTATCCAAGCATGTTCGCACATCACTATCGAACAGCAGTGTAATGTGTGACTCTCCCCTTACGGATGATGTTGGGGTTCAGAGACTGATCTGGGGTGATGTATTTCAGTAGCCGATTCTTTTGTTCTTCAGTAAACAATCCACCGCTGAATGAGTCTGGCACGGCTACCATTGATAATACAGGAACACTTGGCCGAGCATTGCTGTGACTGAGGACTCCAAAGAGATGGCTGTTTGCCGAAAGATCATTTGTCCAAAAGCTGTCTAATTTATATGGAGCGCTTGAGAGTGCAGTAGTGAATCTGAATGTACTAGGAACTAGAGATGGGTGAACCCCTGAATGTTTGGGTCCGGCTGAACAGTTAAAGAAAAAAAGTTTACCAGAACAGGACCCGACCCCATTCACTTGAATGGGGGGCCTGACATCCAGTGTTTGCCACACTGTCATGTGCATGACAGCGAGGCAAACACTGCTTCTGATTGGCAGTAAAATCATCACCTTCTGTCAAAGAGCCACAGTTCCCACGTTGTCCAATGACTGTGAACCCACTGCTGTGATCGGAGGCATAAAGTTTACCTCTAGTCACTGGTGTCAGCTAATGGCACTACTGCTCCCTTCAACCTATGCCTGCTGCCGCTAAAAAGACCGAGAGCAGGAGCGGCAGAAGGGAGTTATCATCAGCCACCGTCTGCGCTCTAAATAAATAAATAAATAAACAGTGTGGGTTCCCCAGTATTTTTGATAAGGAAAATTGTGTTTTGATTTTATTTCAAATAAAACACTTTATTCAGGCTGTCTTTACCATATAATTGTAGGATTAGTAATGGATTAGTGTCTTATAGACGCCTCTCCATTACGAAGCTGTGGGCTTGATGTCACCAGACAATACAAAGGTGACATCAACACCACAAATATGAACCCCACTTGCCACCGCTACAGGGCAAGTGGAAAGAGCCGGGTAAAGTGCCAGAATTGATGCGTCTAATGTGCCTTTTCTGGGTGGCTGCATGCTGCTATTTTTAGGTTGGGGGGACCAATATCCATGGCCCCTTACCAGTCTGAGAATACCAGCCCGCAGCTGTCTGCTTTTGGAAGGCTGGTTGTCAAAAATGAGGGAGACCCCATGCCTTTTTTTAATTATTTAAATAATTTAAAAAAAACAGCTTGGGGACCCCTCTATTCTTGATAACCAGCCTTGCTGAAGCTGACAACTGAGGGCTGAAGCCCCCACCTGTGAGTTTTGCCTGGCTGGTTATCAAAAATACAGGGGAACCCATACCAGGTTTTTTTTTAAATTATTTATTTAGAGCACAGGCGCTGGCTGATGAATACTCCCATCATACGCCGCCTGCTGTCACTTATTAGCAGCAGCAGGCATTGGCTGATGTGAGCAGTAGTCCCATCAGCGGACACCAGTGACCGGAGGTAAACTTTTTAACTTCGATCACAGCTGCGGGCTCATGTCATATGACAGCATGGGAACTGCGGCTTTCTGACCGGCGGTAAAATCATATGCAGTGTTTGGGGCGTCCAAACCCGAACATGTAACATGGACTTCCTGGTGAAGTCCATGTTCAGTGTCCATGCCAGTAGGTTTTTCGTATGGATGCCGAACTTTACTGTTTGGGTTTGTCCATCTCTACTAAGATCAAAACAAGCTATTTTCGTGTCCAAGACAGGAGTTTTGGGGCACCTCTCCTTTCTTACCAATAGCATTCTTAATATTAGGGCGCAGTCAGACCGAGATTAGCATGCTGTGTAAGGACTGGCAGGCAGCTTTTCTGACCCAAAACATGACTGCTGCGTAGAAATACGTGAATCTGTCACGCTTGGGTCGGGAGAGCCAGTCCGTGCACTACGTTCAAATCTCGGTCCGAATTATACAGCCATCTGACTGCACCCTTAATTCATTTCCCTTCACTTCCCATCTGCTCAGTGAAGAGTGGTCATCAAGCCAACCATGCGCTTGTCCTCACCCAAATGTATATCGCTAGACTTAATAAATATTAAAGAGTTTTTCTCAATGCTGCTTTTTTTTGGGAGAGTATCAGTGGGAGTCCCAGTGGTGCGTTTCCTAATGCTTTGCTATCACATGGATAGATGAGAATTTTGCAAGATTGAATTAAACCTTTAGGCCGGCGTCACACACAACGACAAAAAATCGGTCCGTTTTAGACGGTCGATTGTCGGATCAAAATGCAAACATCACACATCCTTCTGGCATCCGATTTTCCTTCAAAGATGCGATTTAGTCGCATGTGTGTGTACCTTGTAACATCCGATTTTCATCCGACTTGCGAGATTTTCTCGCAGGCTTGCAAAACTGACATATAATGGATCCAAAAGAATAGTATTTCAATCACAAAAAAAAGAATAGATATATACACATAGAACACACATATATATATATATATATATATATATACATGTCATTGTGACATGTATATATACATATATTTATAGTTCCTAGACTTCTACATACTGTTATAGCCGCTAATTCAATTGCCGGCTTTTGTGAAATCACAGAAGCCGACATGAAATGATACATTGTTTCCACACAGTTAACCATGTCATTTCCTGTATTTTGATATTTGTTTAGAACTTACAATTACATGAGTGTATTTGTGCAAAATTTCAGACATGTAGGGGTTAATTAAAGGTGTAATTTCGTTGAAAAAAAATGCGTGGGCTCCCGCTGTATTTTCTCCACCAGACAGACAAAGCAAGCGAGTGGGGGCAGATAATAACAGCCTAGGGAGGGTACATTTTTTGTGCCCCCCCTGGCTACTAACATCTGCCCCCAGACACCCCAGAAAGGGCAAATCTATAATTAGATTCGCCCTTTCTGGCACTTTGCCCGTCTATTCCCATTGCCCTGTAGCAGTGGCGAATGGGTTAATAATCACACCTTAATGTCACCTTAGTATTGAAAGGTGACCTTAAGGCAGGTTAATAATTGAGAGCTGTCAATTAGACAACTATCAATTATTAATCCTATTGTATGATAGAAAAATCAAACACACACAGTTTAATAAAAAAGAAGTTTAATGAAATAATCACAGTTTTTGACAATTTTATTTTCCTGCTAAAACCATTTCCTGTAATAAAAATAAAATAGAAAAGCAAAATGATTCTTACCAATCCGATGTACAGTCAGGTCCCACGCTGTAATCCATCAGAAAGGGTTAACAGGTTACAGGTCGCAGAGAGCTAATAATGCTGTCTCAGACCTGTATTCCCCTGAATGAATCAGTTAAGGTACTGCCACACTAAACAATCCCGCTAGCGATAGCGATAAAGACGCATACTAATGCGATCGCTAGCGGGATTGTTTCTATATCGCTAAGTGCGGCTTAACTTAGCGATATAGTTAACGACGCTATCGCGGTTAGCGATCTTCTTAACGACTTTAGCGGTACAAAAGTACCGCTAAATCGCTAAGAAAAGGTGCCACACTTAGCGATATATACTTACCTGCGGGGCGCCGACGATCTAAATAGGGTCCGGAACGATGTCAGCGACGAGCGAGATCACAGCAGGTTCTCAGCAGGGAGCTCGTCGCTGACAGATGCCGCACACAACAACATCGCTAACGGGATCGCTAAATAGTGACGTTTTTTAGCGATCCCGTTAGCGATGTTGTTTAGTGTGGCATACCCTTTACTCTCCCAGCGAAAGGAGAGGAATAGATTCATGAATGGAGCTTAATTGATTTATTACAACTTTCACTTGAGTGACCTGACCTAAGGTGAAAGTGGATACAATCAATTAAGCTTCATTCATGAATCACATCCTCTCCTGTCGGCAGGAGATAAGCTCATTCATTCAGGAGCTATCAGATGAGCACGCAGGATTACTTGCGCTGCTTATCTGATTGCTAGTAGTTAACCCTTTGTGAAGGATTACATCGTGGGACGTGACAGATTGCCAGATAGGTAAGAATAATGTTGTTTTATTATTTTATATTTATTTTAGAAGAACAAGGGCTTCGAACGGATTAAGACTTAAATAAAAGATGGTCAAAAATATGTGTTTTTATTTCATTAAAATTATTTATTCTTAAAGTGTGTGTGTGTTTTTTTATTTACTTCAATAGGATTAATAATTGATAGTTGTCTAATTGACATCTCTCAATTATTAACCTGCCTTAAGGTCACCTTTCAATACTAAGGTGACATTAAGGTGAGATTATTAACCCATTCGCCACCGCTACAGGGCAATGGGAATAGACGGGCAAAGTGCCAGAAAGGGCGAATCTAATTATAGATTTGCCCTTTCTGGGGTGTCTGGGGGCAGATGTTAGTAGCCAGGGGGGGCACAAAAAAAAAGTACCCTCCCTAGGCTATTATTATCTGCCCCCACTCGCTTGCTTTGTCTGTCTGGTGGAGAAAATACAGCGGAAGCCCACGCATTTTTTTGTCAACGAATTTACAGCTTTAATTAACCTCTACATGTCTGAAATTTAGCACAAATACACTCATGTAATTGTAAGTTCTAAACAAATATCAAAATACAGGAAATTACATGGTTAACTGTGTGGAAACAATGTATCATTTCATGTCGGCTTCTGTGATTTCACAGAAGCCGGCAATTGAATTTGCGGCTATTACAGTATGTAGAAGTCTAGGAAATATAAATATATATATATATACATGTCACAATTACATATATATATATATGTATTCTATGTGTGTATATCTATTCTTTCTATTCTTTATTAAAGCTGTCAGTGTGATTTTACAGTATAGCCGGGGATGAATTGCCGGCTTTTCTAAAGGACACCGATGCGATTTCATCGCAAGTCACACATGCGGTCCGTTTGTAATCAGATTTTTCATCGCTCCCATAGACTTGCATTGGCGATAGTCGACCCACAATCGGTGACAATCGCAGCATGCTGCGATTGCACACGGACGTTTAAAACGGACCACAAAAAATCTGATACTGGGAGCTGCTCCATAGATTAACATAGGGCAGACTGCAATGCGATATTTCATCGCATTGCAGTCGTCCGATTCTGTCGCCAGTGTGACGCCGGCCTAAATGTAGAAATTGCATGTATTGAGTCAACATTGGAAAGAGCAGATGACCAAATCGACTATGCCACATATATGTAGGAGCCCCATGGTGGCCCCCAGCTAGAACATATGGAGAGTTTGATTTTTAAGTTCTAATGTGCAGAATTAGAATTGCACTTAACACCATATGCTTTGTTATAACTTGCAGTGAATTACTCGTATCTAGAATTTCATACTTGTGCCATTCTGGTTTTGTGTATTTGATCACTAAGAATATGATTGCAGTAAGCTGTAAATCCTGCATTACAGAGCTATTGATTATATATACGCTCTCTCACTCTCGAGGGTGTTATCAGAATCCCTTGAAGTTGTCCTCAAATAGCATCAGGCCTGCCTACTACAAATCAACCAGCAGAGGTCACCATTGCACCAGAATATTGTAGAGCAGGTGTTCCTGCAAAGTAGCAGTCAAAGGTGAAATTCTGCTTTTTTTCATCGAATTCATAGACGTGCTATACAGCTGAAAATACTCAATTATTCCAAGCAGTGAGCTACTCATCAGAAGCTCCATTGGATCCCAAGTAAAATGTACTTTTACAATCATTGCCTAAATAACTGCGCTGAGTCATGTAAGGATTACTACATGTTAATGCGCTGATTAATCAGAGAGCAGGTAATATATTCTCTGGAGCTCCACAATGGTTTGCAGATATTTTCATATTTTAGTGATTGTTGATTTTTTTTTCTTTCCGTCCATACAATATGCACAAGATCCGGTTAAATTTCCAACATTATGCTAATACATTAACCTAGGCCATGCTTAGACTTGTAGTTTGCACCGTATTTAGAGTTGCAGGATGCCCTTGTTATGTTATAAACCAACAGCTAGCAATCATTCTATGGTAAAATAGCTGTAAATGCTCCAATATCAGACCGTGGTGAATACATTGTAAGCTACATGGGCAATGGAGTGATTTTTTTTTTCTCTGGGGCACACATGATCACGATTCATTGCAGTAAGCTGTGCCAAATTTAGCAGTAGGTGCATGTGCTTGCAGAGGTTTAACAGAAAAACCATGTCCCCTGGTTTCAGTTTATTAAAAAAATACCTTACTAACATCCCCCAGTCCAATGCTGAGTCTCCGCTGCTACTATCTGTGTCACTTATCATCTGCAGTGCTGATATCACTGCAGCTGATCAGTGAGGTCAGTTATTGGCTCCAGTGCTGTTGACGCTGCCCCTAGTGTCTTATTTTTTATCACTGGACCCGGTGAGGAAGAGTAAAGTACAGTTGATATGTCTTTATAAAGGAAGCTGTGGCTGGAAAGGGTTTTTTGAAACTGAAAAACCCCTTTAATATACTTTGGTCATTTTTAGACTGTTGTAATGTCCGAAAATGAAACCTACAAGAATCTCGTGCATAGAAAATGGTGCAAATTTTGGCGGAAATCTATCTTTGGATATTTCTTAATCATTATGTAAAAGAAAAGCGTAATATTTGCATTGTGACTTTGTGCAAAAATTGGTGTAAACTGCTTAAAGGGGTTATCCAGGACTTAACAATTAATGACTTATCCCGAACATAGGTATTTTTTGTGTTTTTCTTTATGGACATAGGTAGGTATGAGGTATCACCCTAAGACTTATCATGGCTGTATTATAGCAGTGTACAACCTATTTATATAGTGCTCAATGTTTATGGCATTTGTTGTTCACTGTCAGACCTCAGAATTAGACGTCCTGAGCCTTTCAAGCCTTTACATTGTGCCATGCAGTCTTTTCCTTGGCAGTTAAATAAGATTTGTCCTGAAATGCATCATACTATTACAGAGGATCATGTTGGCAGTGGAGGGGAAATTATTGTACAGTCATGACCAAAAGTTTTGACAATGACACAAATATTAATTTTTACAAAGTCTACTGCTTCACTTTTTCTAATGGCAATTTGCATATACTCCAGAATGTTATAAAGAGTGATCAGCTTAACAGCAATTACTTGCAAAGTCAATATTTGGCTAGAAAATGAACTTTATCCCTAAAACACATTTCAACATCATTGCAGCCCTGCCTTAAAAGGACCAGCTAACCTCTTTTCAGTGATTGCTCCATTAACACAGGTGTGGGTGTTGATGAGGACATGGCTGGCGATCAATCTGTCATGATTAAGTAAGAATGAGACCACTGGACACTTTAAAAGGAGGCTGGTGCTTGGCATCATTGTTTTCTTCTGTTAACCATGGTTATCTCTAAAGAAACACGTGCAGTCATCATTGCAATGCACAAAAATGGCCTAACAGGGAAGAGTATCGCAGCTAGAAAGATTGCACCTCAGTCAACAATCTATCGCATCATCAAGAACTTCAAGGAGAGAGGTTCCATTGTTGCCAAAAAGGCTCCAGGGCGCCCAAGAAAGACCAGCAAGCGCCAGGACCGTCTCTTAAGTGTTTCAGCTGCGGGATCGGGCTACCAGCAGTGCAGAGCTTGCTCAGGAATGGCAGCAGGCAGATGTGAGTGCATCTGCACGCACTGTGAGGCGGAGACTCTTGGAGCAAGGCCTGGTCTCAAGGAGGGCAGCAAAGAAGCCACTTCTCTCCAGAAAAAACATCATGGACAGACTGATATTCTGCAAAAGGTACAGGCAGTGGACTGCTGAGGACTGGGGTAAAGTTATTTTCTATGATGAATCCCCTTTTCGATTGTTTGGGACATCAGGAAAACGCCTCATTCGGAGAAGACAAGGTGAGCGCTACCACCAGTCTTGTCTCATGCCAACTGTTAAGCATCCTGAAACCATTCATGTGTGGGGTTGCTTCTCAGCCAAGGGAATCGGCTCTCTCACAGTCTTGCCTAAAAACACAGCCATGAATAAAGAATGGTACCAGAATGTCCTCAAAGAGCAACTTTTCCCAACCCTCCAAGAGCAGTTTGGTGATCAACAATGCCTTTTCCAGCATGATGGAGCACCTTGCCATAAAGCAAAGGTGATAACTAAATGGCTCAGGGAACAAAACATAGAGATTTTGGGTCCATGGCCTGGAAACTCCCCAGATCTTAATCCCATTGAGAACTTGTGGTCAATCATCAAGAGAAAGGGTGGACAAACAAAAACCTAAAAATTCTGACAAAATGAAAGCATTGATTGTGCAAGAATGAACTGCTATCAATCAGGATTTGGTCCAGAAGTTGATTGAGAGCATGCCAGGGAGAATTGCAGAGGTCCTGAAGAAGAAGGGTCAACACTGCAAATATTGACTTGCTGCATTAACTCATTCTGTCGATATAAGCTTTTGTTACTCATATGTTTGCAATTATATTTCTGTCTGTGATAAAAACATCTGTCAAACACACACATAAAAACTAGAGGGCAGCAGATCATGTGAAAATATAATATTTGTGTCATTCTCAAAACTTTTGGCCATGACTCTATTTCTTCAGGCTGCTGAATATGTGTGAGCTGATAACATTCAGTTACCAGTTATAACAATATAAGGCCGGGGTCACACTTGCGAGTGCAATGCGAGAAACTCGAGCAAGTCTCCTCAGTGCCCGACACTGCCGCCGGCACTCAGACCGTAGTGTGTGGCTGTATGTATTTCTATGCAGCTGAATGCTCCGATCCAAGTGCTGGCAGCAGTGCCGGGTATTGAGGAGAGAGACTCGCGCGAGTATCTCGCATTGCACTCGCAAGTGTGACCCAGGCCTAACTCCGCCATCGGTGGAAGAAACAAGTGGCTGGAGCTGTGCCGGCATTTGCGTTTAGGGTACGTTCGCACTGGTGTATATTCTCTCATCCGATTGTGCTAATGACACTCGGCTCAAACAGAGTCTGATCCGAATATCCTCTGAGTGTGAGCTAATTCGCTCACATGAGAGAATCGTATCACAGCTATGGTGAAGATGGAGAACTTAATTTCTCCATCTTCTCCATTGTCTGTGGATGTTGGACTGCACTCAGATGACATAAGAGTGCAGTCTGATGATTCAAACGCACCCATAGACTTGTATGGGTTTGTGTTATCCAATTATCGGATGCACCGAATCTGCATGAGAACATAATCTCAGATCTGAGCTGCCCCATAGTATAACACTGGGCCGAGTGCTATCCAATTAAACATCACATAGCTCTCTGCCGTGTTATAGGACAGTGTGAGCGAGGCCTTATTACTAATGTGGGAGTCATCCCTTCCAAGGTGTAAATAGCTTTGTGGGAGAAAAGGAGCTAGGGAAGCTACTGACACCAGCGGGGACAATGCCACGTGAAGTAGAAAATGACATTGAGATCTCTGCTCTGTTACATTGTTTTTATTATTACGAATCCTGTTCTATAATTTGGTGAGATGAATTAATACATGCCTTGGACATGATTTACCATACTCGTCATTTTGCTTCTGTGTTCTGCTTATCTTATTAGCGATTCATTACATTAGTAAATCAGTGACCAACCAATGGCACCCTGATGAGTAAATTGCCATTTGCCAGAAAGAACTCACTTAGTGCCTGGTTCATTATTGCATTTGCATCTTTTTTATCTAGTTTTTAGCCTGTTTGACATATTCGCCAAATTTTTCTTCTAATTTTTGCCTTTATGTCTTTTACTGTTTTTTTCGCCATTTTTTTAAAAAGATTTTTGCGCAATTGTACTGCAGTCCACCACTCCCCCTTAGAATGATTTTAAGTATGCCTACATTTTTCATGCAACCTTTGCGACATTTTAGCAAAACAACTTTTTTTTGCTCTAACAGGCAAAAGACAGAAATAAGCAGCATTTTTGCTTTTGCAAAAAAATTTATGAACCATTTTCACAATTTTGAAGGATTTGGTGCTAAAAATGACAAACCCCCAAATGATGAATCATGCCCTTAGGCTTCATTGCAGCTAGCTTATTTTTTTCTTCAACAGATCCGTATGTCCATTATGTTAAACTAGCTGCGTTTCCTTCAGAGAAAAATGGAGGAAAGTCGCACATTTTGTCTTTTTTTTCTAAGTGCTGTCCCTATGCTCATTAGTTTTTACAGATCAGTGAATTGGCCAAAATTAAAAATGTAGCTGATTTGCTAGAATGAAGTCAAGGAATTAGATTTGAATATTTTAATTTATGCAAATTCATTGCAATTTTTAATGATTTGAGGTCTGCTCAGAGTATTAAACTCTAGGTAAAATGAAAAATTATTCTCACCCAGTCTTCCTTGGTCTGTTGTTGTCTCTTCTACTGTCCGGCGCTGTGTCGTTTTTCGGCCCCTGTTATCTTTGGCGGAGACTAAGCCCCACGTCATCATTTCACTGTGTGAGGCCTGAATAGCTAAGATGAAAGTTGCTACGTCATGGTCGGCACCAATGATACCAAGAGGTGAAGGAAGACACTAAACTAAATAAGACTGCCATAATGGACAAGGACTGCACAATAGGACATTTGAGGGCCAGGTGAATATCTTTCTTTTTTTTACTGCTCTTGGATGTGTAAGGTGGGACAATCATGTTTGAAAGCCATTTTGACGGAGTCACAAAAAGTAAATTTTAAAAAATAAAAATTTGGATTCAGGCAAATTGAATTTTTTTTTTTTTTTTTTAACATTTGCACCATATTTGATTGGTCTTTGAATTAATTTGTTCTTCTGTAATGGGGATCCATTAAAAATAGAGGAACAATCAAAGACATCCATTTTGCATCTGTTTGCTATCTGTTTTTCAGACATTTTAAACTGATCTGTTGCCAAGTGTCAATGGGTAATAGTGCAGATGCAAAACAGGTGAAATGGATGACACTTGAGAGATGAACAGTATTTCAATGTTTTCAATGGATGTTGGAACTGAAATAAATGTGTGAATATAACATTAGCTAAAGTCAAATCTCCCTCAGGCATATGCAATGGTTATGGAGTATCGTAGCCTTATTTTCAGATGCAGAGAGAATAAAATTTCATTTTCTCCCTGTAGCTGCTACTCTAGTAAGGAAGCCAGTCAGGATTTAAATGCTATTTATCTGCGGATCATCCTAAATCTTCAGGTAAATAGTGTTTCTGGAGGTGTCGGGTTTCCTTTAAGTGACCTTTGCAGACACTGCCTCTCAACTCTAGTAGTAATAATAATAATCTCTTTACATATCACCAACATATTCTGCAGCACTTTACAGTTTTTGAACACATTATCATTGCTGTCCCCAATGGGGCTCACAATCAAAATTCCCTATCAGTATGTCTTTGGAATGTGGGAGGAAGCCGGAGAACCTGGAGGAAAACCACACAAACATGGGGAGAACAAACTCCTTGCAGATGTTGTCCTTGGTGGGATATGAACCCAGGACTCCAGTGCTGCAAGGCTGCAGTGCTAACCACTGAGGCACTGTGCTGCCCTAGTACTCTACTACTCATTCTTGTAGCAGAGCCCACTGTAATTATTATGATTGCCATCACTATAAGGGCTCATTGAGACAACTGTAGTTTTAGTCTGAGTGTGATCCATCTTTCCTCAGACCATCAGATGCAGCATGCATGAATTGCATCCAATAACCGGATCGCACTCAGCCATTCAAGTCTTTGGGTCCATGTAAAAATTCGGACTCCAGCCGGATGACACAGATGTCATCAGAGTGCGGTTTGATTTTTTTTTTCAAATGGACCCATAGTCGGTCTGATTTTCGCAGACTGACAGCATGGAGAAGATGGGGAAACTTTTTTTATTACCCACATCTGAGAAAAACTGATCCCACTCTGATCAATCTCTGATCAGAGCCTGATTAGCATAAGCGGACTATTTTTCTCTGATGGAAAACGTACAGTCGTGTGACCTTAGCCTAATATTTAAAGGAGCACTGAAATACCCAAGCTCAGTGATTATTATTATTTATCATTATAGCGCCATTTATTCCATGGCGCTTTACATGTGAGATGGGGTATACATAAATACAAGTACAGTAATCTTAAACAATACATGTCACGACTGGTACAGGATGAGAGAGGACCCTGCCCGCGAGGGCTCACAATCTACAAAGGATGGGTGAGGATACAGTTGGCGAGGGTAGAGCTGGTCGTGCAGCGGTTTGGTAGATCGGTGGTTAATGCAGGTTGTAGGCTTGTCGGAAGAGGTAGGTCTTCAGGTTCTTTTTGAAGGTTTCCATGGTAGGCGAGAGTCTGATATGTTGTGGAAGAGAGTTACAGAGTAGGGGGATGCGCGGGAGAAATCTTGTATGCGAATGTAGGAAGAGGAGATAAGAGGGGAGGAGAGAAGGAGATCTTGTGAGGATCGGAGGTTGCATGTGGGTAACTACCGGGAGACGAAGTCACAGATGTATGGAGGACTCAGGTTGTGGATGGCTTTGTATATCATGATTAGGGTTTTGAACTGGAGTCTTTGGGTAATGGGGAGCCAGTGCAGGGATTGACAGAGGGGAGAAGCCGAGGAATAGCAGGGGGACAGGTGGATTAGTTGGGCAGCAGAGTTTAGAATAGATTGGAGGGGTGCGAGAGTGTTAGAGGGGAGGCCACAGAGCAGGAGGTTGCAGTAGTCAAGGCAGGAGATGATGAGGGCATGGACTAGGGTTTTTGCAGATTCTTGGTTGAGGAATGTACGGATCCGTGAAATATTTTTGAGTTGAAGTTGATTAAAGGAATGGTGCATGACTTTTCTCTTTGGCATTCTTTGAATCCCTGTGCCACACACCATCGCCACTATACCTGCACTAGGCATATCACAGTATCAGCTGCTATGGTAGTTTGAGGGGGTCTTCCAACCAGTACTGTGGAGTCAAGGAGTTAAAGGTGTGCACACGGTATTAAATGGGGGATGAGGTGCTGGTATAGTGGACTAATAGTCCCTAACATATAGCATACAAATTATACCGCACACTAGTAGGAATTCCATGCAAATTATAACTTTATTTGTGGCGACAGGGAGCAAAATGTATATAGCGACAAAGAAAATCTGACGTTTCGACTCTTCCCGAGTCGTACTCATAGAGTCGCTTAATTAAATGGTCAAATAAATTGGTTTCCTATAGAAAATGAGAATTCTTATGAAGAGGTAATGAAAGCTTTAGAATCCACCATAGGATATCCAATATATATTCAATAAGCACAGTGTACCTGACTTGCAATGATTGTAGAGCGGCGCTCCCGCGCCCTGCTGGTATTGCTGCTGGTGACCAGCAGCAATACCAGCAGGGCGCGGGAGCGCCGCTCTACAATCATTGCAAGTCAGGTACACTGTGCTTATTGAATATATATTGGATATCCTATGGTGGATTCTAAAGCTTTCATTACCTCTTCATAAGAATTCTCATTTTCTATAGGAAACCAATTTATTTGACCATTTAATTAAGCGACTCTATGAGTACGACTCGGGAAGAGTCGAAACGTCAGATTTTCTTTGTCGCTATATACATTTTGCTCCCTGTCGCCACAAATAAAGTTATAATTTGCATGGAATTCCTACTAGTGTGCGGTATAATTTGTATGCAGTACTGTGGAGTCGGTAAGCCAAACCACTGACTCCGACTCTGACTCCTCAATTTCCCTTACTTCCGACTCCACAACAAAGTGCAGCACAGATTAATCTCAACTAAAAGCTGAGATCCTTAGCTCATGAACAGAACAGACATTTATAGGACATTTTATTATTATTATACATTTTTATAGCGCCATTTATTCCATGACGCTTTACATGTGAGGAGGGGCAAATATAGACAAGTACAATAAACATGAGAAATACAAGACACGCATAAGTACAGAGGGAGAGGGGGCCCTTCCCGCAAGGGCTCACAGTCTACAGGGGATGGGTGGGGATACACTAGGAGAGGGTAGAGCTGGTCGTGCAGCGGTTCAGTAAACTGAGGATCACTGCAGGTTATAGGCTTGTCAGAAGAGGTGGGTCTTCAAGTTCTTTTTGAAGGTTTCCATGGTAGACGAGAGTCTCATGTATTGGGGTAGAGAATTCCAGAGTATGGGGAAGCACGGGAGAAGTCTTGTATGCGGTTGTGGGAAGAAGAGATAAGAGGAGAGTAGAGAAGGAGATCTTGAGAGGATCGAAGGTTGCGTGTGGGTAAGTACCGGGAGACCATGTGACAGATGTATAGAGGAGACAGGTTGTGGATGGCTTTGTATGTCATAGTTAGGGTTTTGAACTGGAGCCTCTGGACGATAGGAAGCCAATGAAGGACTTGGCATAGGGGAGAGGCTGGGGAATATCGAGGAGACAGGTGGATTATTCGGGCAGCAGAATGTAGAATGGATTGGAGTGGTGCCAGAGTGCTAGAGGGGAGGCCAGAGAGTAGGAGGTTGCAGTAGTCAAAGTGGGAGATGATAAGGGCATGCACTAGTGTTTTTGTGGTGTCATAGTCAAGGAATGCACGGATCCGGGAAATATTTTTGAGCTAAATTTTAAAACTTTCTCAAATTATTCTGAAAACATTTACAGCACATCCTGCACTGAATTACTGAACCCAATTTATTATTTATTTTAGGAGTCTGTCCATTTTATAACGACAACGACTCTGACTCAATGACTTCGACTCCACAGCCCTGCGTCCAACATTAGTCATCTGTCAGCTAAGGAAATTTCTTGTGTTTTCTTATCACTCTCATCAACATACTATGGACTACAATCTTTGCTATTCTACGGTCTGTTTCAAGTATTAAGCCCCCGTCTCACATAGCAAGATCGCTGCTGAGTCACAAGTTTTGTGACACAACAGCGATCTCCCCAGCGATATCGCTGTGTGTGACACGCAGCGACGATCAGCCCCCCTGCTGGGTATCGCTGATCGTCGCTGAATGTCCTGGACATTTTTTTGATCGTGTTCTCCTGCTGGCCAGCACACATCGCTGCGTGTGGCAGGCGGGAGACCATCGAGCTGGTAACCAAGGTACACATCAGGTTTCTAGGCGCCGCCCGGCGCCTAGAAACCCAATATGTACGTTAGATACCAGCGCTCTGATGCAGGGGAGCTGATAACCAAGGTACACATCAGGTTTCTAGGCGCCAGGCGGTGCCTACAAACCCGATGTGTACCTTGGTTACCAGCTCCCTGCACCAGCGTGCTGGTATCCAACGTACACTGCGGGTAACTAAGCGACGTGCGTCGCTTGTTACCCGCATAGTCGCTGTCCTGATCGCTGCCTGAGCTGTCTGTTTGGCAGCTCAGCAACGATCATGTAGCGACACTCCAGCGATCCTGACAAGTACATATCGTTGTCGGGATCGCTGGTGTGTTGCTATGTGTGACGGGGCCCTTAGTCTGTTCCAGGCTTGAATACCCCTAGACAATGTCACTCGTTTCGGAAAACCAAAGGGAACGATTACAATAATAGCATTATATTAGCAAATTCATTACTTCCAATGTGCTTCCTTCAGATAGATGTTTTGCAGAAATGGAGGAGATCTTGTTATCACTCCACTCTCCATGCGGCTCAATCCATCCTTAGAGATTGCAACACATTGCGTCCCGGAGTAATAACATGGAATTACTCCCGTATTTCTCAATCCTTTTTTTTATTTCCTTGTTTTGCTGCTCTGTCTTCTCCCCGGTCTATTCTCAGCAGGGGTTAAGTGCAGTGCTCTGCCAAGTGTTAAATGAAAATAATTAGAATACGGAGCAGGATCTCCCTCACTCCCTCCCATTCAGATACCATTATTATCAAGTAAATCGGTGCGCCGTAAACCTTTAAGGGAGGGAGGAGGGACAGCGGCACAAAGCTCTCACACTGTGTAGTCTCAGATATATATCAATTAGCCAGCACCGTCTGTGCGCCGCGCGCATGCAAGGAACGGCAAAATACATCTGAGCCAGGATTAAAAGTATTTTTTAAGTTTCTCTTCGCCGCTACGCCTGGCATGTGTTTGTATTTAGGTTTTGTTTTCAGTTTGAAAACATTTGCTAGCAAACACCAATTACTCCTCATCTCGTTAATTGGCATCTTCTCTCCTCCTTCCAGCCTGCCATCGCAGCGCACGCCATGGCACCGCTCCCGACTTGTATATTTATAGATATGAAAGCCCCCTCCTCTCTTCTCCTTTTTAGTGTCTCATATTGCTCCTGATATTTCCACATTTGACACTTCGTTTTTATTTCGCCTTCACATTCATATCTCCTGTGCATGGAAAAGCAACGCAGGTTGTCAGCCCTCTAAGAGGTATCATTGTATTCATAGATGGGAGTCATCGAAGGCATACACAAGTCAGATGACTTGTACATAAAGTACCACAAGCATTTTTCTTCCATTAGACAAATATTTCTGAGGTCTCATTCAGACACTTTTTCACCTACGTGTTCTATGCATGGAAAACATATAAAACACATACATGTTAGGCCGGTGTCACACTTGCGAGAAACTCGCACAATTCTCGTGGTCCACACAAAAAAGACATGTTTATTTTTTATCGTAGTCACCGATCAAAATCACCCATACCAGTCTTTGGGTACATGATAATCAATGACAACACACGGACGGCATCAGTAGCTCTGCAATTTTTTTATCTACATCACTGCTCAATGAGACGGATGGTAAAAAAAATTGACCAAATGCCCAAACAATGATGAAACTGATCCAAAACACTGATGGAAATATATCTTTTTTTTTTCACTTGCATGAAAAAGTGGATGTCTGAATGCGGTTTAAACTTCCATCAAAATTTGTATCCTGTTAATATATTGCAGTCATCATATATGGCACTGTCTACTTACAATTGCTCATTTTTCCTTTCTACCCAGTTAATTTTTCTCTTTTCCATTAGATCTGACATCACGTGATGAAATACTAACTAGCTGAATCCTTCTAATCTCTATGTAGAAACAGGAAGTGTTTTTTGTCTGCATGAGTCATCATTAGAACTACAATTCTTCTTCACAGCAAAGTCCCTGGCAGTGGGGAGGAGTGGAGCAGCTGGGTCAGGAGTTGAAGAGGAGGGTGAATCATGCAGGGAAAAAAGACTTCCTGTTTCTACAAAGAGCTTGGAAGGATTCCGCTAGTCTGTTTTTTTATCATGTGATGTCATAGACCTAATGGAAAATAGAAAAATTAACTAGGTATAAAGGCAAAATGAGCAATTGTAATAGATAATGATTGCGATATATTAAGAGCATAAAAAGTTTGATGGGAGTGCTTCTTTAAGCTAGATTTTCTAAGATCTTATAATATATGAAAAATGTGATATTTATTAAAGGGGATTTGTGCAGGATTAGATAAAAGGGTCTTTTGTTTCCCCCAAAACAGCACCATTCTTTTCAATAGGTTCTGCAAAGTTTTTCTGCTCCTCCGTATTCAAATAAAGGCATTGCCAGGCACTTCACATATATAAGAATTAAATTGTTTTTCGAAGAAAAAAAAATTAATCTGCTTTTATGTAATAGTCGCAAACCTGGACACCCCATTGAAGACTGAAGAGATTGCCTATGTAATTAAACCCTTATATTGCCACTTTGCCCTGAAGGGTTATTTCAGTCCTTATTGATGGGTATTGTTTGGTTGTGCTCATAAACGCAAGTAATTTTGAAGGTTACTACATAATTCCCTATTCTTTTCCGATTGCACTGATATTGCTATTTTTATATTGTTTCCAGCTTGTTGGCCATCGCTGCGATCTACTATTGTTTGTCTACCACGAAAATGTGCAGTATTTACAAAGCCATCCTATTAAGCTTATAAGCATTGCACTGAAGCCTGTCAGATCTTGGGAAAATGCTATTTGCTTCCCATCCTGATTAACTAATATGACCATCTGATGCCATAGATCAAGGGCTTCCCAAACTCCAATTCTGATTGTCCCCACCAAAAGATCTTGATTTCCTTAGTATTACATAAGTATTGGGATTATTATCAAGACATCAGAAATTGCCACAGGTTCTTTCACTTGTGCAATACTAAAGAAGTCTTGAAAATATGATCTGTTGGTCGATTGTGAGGACTAGAGTTGGCCATCGGAATACATGATCGTCCATGATGTTGGAGTCTGACAGTGTCAGTGAATGTGCATTAATGGATTGTTCCAGACCTGTCTCTAGGCTGTGACAGACCTCCCTTTCATTTTTTTCTTAAAAAGATAGATTTATGCAATACATTCAATTTTTATTGCTTTTTATAAAAGTCTATGAAGGAGATTCCACCACCAGAAAATGATCTTTTTGTTATTTGGTCCATTGTGCTCAGAGTATTGTACTGTCTTTGGCCCTGTTGGGAGTTTGTATTCTTATTTCAGTGTCAGGCATAAGATGTGTCTTAGTCTCCTGAACACTTAATGTGCTCATCCTCGATTGTCTCCCCTCCTTTCCATTTTCTTCCTCTAATGTGTTTATTTCCAAGCACTCTAGCAGCAGAGGCAGATGCCTCCAGCACACAACTCTATCCGCCTGCTTTATTCCTTTCTTGGGTAATTATTATTAATTTAGGTTTCTCCAACCCTAGGAGATTTAAAGGCTTTAGAAAAAATGGCCCACCTCTGGAGCAAGTTGGAAATGCAGAGAGCTATGGATTTGAAAGTTAAGTGCCATCTGGAGCTGAGAAAGACGGGAGGAGGGGAGAGCATTACACATTCATCAATCCCATCATTATACTGACCAAGGAACGCACACTTGGCGAAGGCACCAGTTATGACAAAAAGAGACAGTAAGCTAAAGAGAATGTTATACCTGGGGAGCAAAATACAGGTCGACACATCAATTTATAGTTCACTTCTTAGATGAAATCACAATTCTAGTGGTACACTTTCTACATTTCGACAGTAGTTTTATTTTTGGAAGTCAGATTGAAAATTTAGAGGGGTTTTCCATTAGCGGACTTGATGGCCAAGTCCATAAAATAAAACCACTTCATACTTCCCTACTAGACCAGCGACATTCCTATTCCGCATTGGCCACATGACATGGTGTCACATGACTGCTGCAGCCAATCGGTGACTGCTGATTGGCTGCAGCCTTCAGCATTAAATGAGAGCAGAACTTTACTCTGAAATAATACTGCAGACTATCAGTGATTTGATTTGCCAGAATCCACATTTTTTAGGATTCAGTTTGCAAGAATCCATCAAAATAGTGGCCAGATGGCTTCCATATTTTTGGATCCTTTGTAGAGCCAGGAAGGGCTTAAAAAATAAATCTATCCTGGACTCACCTGTTCCCTGTCCTTCCACTGCTGCTCCGCATGCAATCCTCTGCTTTCTTTGGATTGGTCTTCTCTTTGGTCTCTCTTCCTCTGTCTTTTTTCTTCGCCTCCAAGACTAACTAGGCTTCACATTTCAAGCCTTACGTGTACACATTAGGCACAATCCATGTCAAAAGACCACAAAGAAAATGTATCCGAGAGCGGAGGACCTGTGTTGTCAAGCTTGGGATAGGTGATTGTAAAAAGAAAACCATCTTCCCGGCTCTTGGCTTGCTATTCTCTAAAGAGACCTCATAGTATAACTAATGTCTTTTTGGGGCAAATTCTGACTGAATTTTATTGCCTGAATCAAATCTGCCCAAAACAAATTTCGGGGGATTCTCTCCTCTGTGTATCCATGATAACATACTACAAACAAATCCTTTGTAGTCGTATTGCCATCCATCCGACAACAACCACCTAACTTGCAAACTATCTATAACAAGTATGGAACAGAGAAGTCGTGAAATTACGCTTCCTTCTATATGGAGACATATAAATCTACCTTAGTGGAATTTTTCTTAGTACAACTAATCAAATTAATATATTTACAAAGTTGCTTCATTTTTTTCCATTTTAGTTACGTTTAATTGTAGTAGTGTTTGCACTGTGTTGTATAGGCGGAACTGTAAAAATACCACGCTCCATTGTTAATGAATCCCACTGTCAGCTTGGCAGTGATATATCATTATAATTGGTGAATATTTGTCACTAGGCAGTTTTCATTAATTTGTTTTACATTATTTTACTTCTCTTGTACAGCAGAGGAATTGACAGCTCATGTCATATTAAGGCATACGTGTAGATAAAATAGATCCACTGCTCACAATGATATTTGCAGAAGTGTATAAAGTAAAAGCCTATAAGGCTATCTTTATATCAGGTTTGACCCTTTCCTTTAATGAGGTGCATTGCAAATGTCAATCACATTAATTATGTTCATAGTAAAGCCGTAGCTATCACATTTGTCACAAAGTAAAGGAGAAAATAAATTTCCGTAGTGGAGTTGGTGTGACTTTATTCGCACATCCCATTCCATTGGTCTGTGGCCGCTGCATGAGAGTGGGAGTACCGTCTCTTACTTATCACCATCCGCGTCTCTTTTGATTATCCAGTTTTAATGTGATAGTACATGTGTGAGAGACAGTCTTATTCTTCGAAAGTTTACATAAATCTGCCCAATGGTTGGTGTAAAACTATATGTAATATACCTTTTTCATTATTACAATAGAAGTCAAAAGCCAAAGTATACCACTGTAAGCATTTACAGTAGCGTACGCCCGCTCCAAAAAAATTTCGACAGACCACTGTCTTGGCTGATGGAATGGGATGTGTGAATCTATTCTATTGTGATAAGTCTTCGTCATACTGTTATTTTTGGCTCATCATTCATTTGGTATGGGGCATTTATACACTGGGGTTTAGGAGAAATAGAAATTTTAGATGAATTTTTATCAAAAAAGTTTGCCCCTGGTTTAAAATGCCTGCATTAAAAGACTGTACACACTTCACTATTCATGAATAGAATGAATCGATTTTACTTCTAATTTTACATTGAAAACTAAATTATTGTGTTAGGTACTTTCCTAAGTGGAAGGAACATTAAATATAGAAAATATCTAAAAATCAAAAATGAAAAATCTTTAACCAAAAGTGATGTCCCCAACTCATTGGTCCATCCCTGATTTTAGTTTGGTTTTAGCATAAAGCAGAGTAAATGCATAACAGACAAATGTGTTGCCCAAATTTCTGTAACTGAAAATTGATTTCATACATCATAGTTGTGTAGTTTCCATATCCGTAAAGGCTTTCTAAATTGTCTTTTGAGACCTCCCGTAGTTATTGTGTTAGGTTGAAACCCCCCACATTCATCGCTTTAAAGAAATCAATAATAGGTCTGCAATATAAATGGTAGCTGTAGGGATCAGAATAAATACATAAGTAATTCTATATTTTATCGCTGGGTCTGAATCCGTACAGTTGCCAAAAACAGAACGGAAGAAATTGTCTTTAAAAGAATGTCATCCGAAAATGGCTTGTCTAAATCTGGTATTTCTGATAAATAAATTATATATTAAAAAAATATATCTTCTGGGGGGAATTTGCCATTTTTTTTATTATCAAAAGCTTTTTTATTAAAAGTAAAAATGATAAATCTTGTAATTTGCAGTATGACCACTGGGGCTTTTATTTAGTCTTCTACTTCCTTTTGTTTTAGGAAATTCACATGTACATTAGCAGCAATGAGTTGCTGTGTGTCGAAGTGTCTCATGAGCATGTACAAAAGTAAAGGAAGGGGGTACTGTAAAATTGCATACTGCAAATGGTGGATCCTTTATCATCTGTGTTTAGAGGTATAACATATCATTGTAATCCTGCCTCTGATGATAAGAAGCCTGCTGAAAACATCCTGAAAGGTCAGGAAGTAGGAGCTCAAAATCTAAAAAAAAAAAAAAAAAAAAATTAGCCAGCGTGAAAATGTTGAGTTTTTGTACATGAATAAAAATGATAATCTAAAAAAACACATTGTAAAAAAATAAATGCATCTCAAAAACCTGACTTAAACATTAGGTTGTTTTTATTACATATTCTCTTTAAGACTTAGAAGGCTCAAATATATAAAAAATGTCATTGTTGGCATTGATTCATCATTTGTTCATGCTTCTCAAGATTTTTTTTTCCGACCCACTAGAGCACTTCCCAAAGACTTCATACTAAAGGGTTCAATGTTGCCAGGAAATTCCCAACATATGAATGACAAGATTGGTCTTGGGAATGAATATTTGGCTACCATTTGTTTTTCATGACTTGTCAATTATGCGGAAATGTTGTGACTTCATTATTTTTTCAAGAGTTGACCTGGAGCATCTCCATAGTGATGGAACTGTGCTTATTATTTCCATAACCAACCCCCAACCAATACTGCCCACCACTATTCCTCACAAATCAATGTGCTATAAACTCGGAAGAGCACAATAATGGCTGCAATTGTTTGGAACATGCATTGAATCCAGCAGTCCCTCCAGGTCATACTGTGGAAGCAGGTGGTTGGAAGAACCTGCCAAGAACATACCTGGGAAATTGGCAATAACAGAATGTTCTACTGGAACAATCTGTTGTGTATTCCAGTAGAGAACCTTTTCTTAGCAATTGGTTTTGAGTTAAATCTTAGCAGTTTAGAAAGTATCGAATATCCTTGGATCCTCAAATGTCAAAGTCAGAATGAATAAATTTGACTGCTAAATCCAAATGAACACAATTATTGTCTTACCCTCACCTTGAAATCCACAGAAATCATGTGTGATTTTTGTGATGACACCACACGAGAAGAGATGAGTTTGCCAACATCTGGCGACACTCATCCCTCTTGATAATTAATTGTGAGCTCTACTACTATTCCCCGTGGGCATAACACTTCCCCCTTTCTATTTTAAACCATGTTCTTATAACCTCCGTCTATGTCTACTATATGTCACAAGTCCCCTCCTGTCGCGTTTGAAGCTTTAACTTTTTTTTTGTTCTTTCGATGCAAGCTGCACAAAGCACAGTACGTAAGCTCACCCACTACATCGCACAAAAAAGCTTGTTTCCTAATTGAGTATTTCTTCGTCTTCTCCCCGGGGATCCCAGCAAACTGCTTTTTAAAACTAATCAATAGTTTATGTAGGAGATTGGTTGTTTGCACCAAAACCAGGACTGGATTGTTTTTTTCTTTTTCTTCAAGGTTGGCTCTTATTTTGGAAGCAATTTTGGAACAATATTCACACTATTTCAATCTACATGATGTACAGTGCTGGCCAAAAGTATTGACACCCCTGCAATTCTGTCAGATAATACTCAGTTTCTTCCTGAAAATGATTGCAATCACAAATTATTTGAAATTTTTATCTTCATTTAATTTGCTTGTAAGGAAAAAACACAAAAGAGAATGAAGCAAAAATCAAATCCTTGATCATTTCACACAAAACTCCAAAAATAGGCCAGACAAAAGTATTGGCACCCTCAGCCTAATACTTGGTTGCACAACCTTTAGCCAAAATAACTGCGAACAACCGCTTCCGGTAACCATCAATGAGTTTCTTACAATGCTCTGCTGGAATTGTAGACCATTCTTCTTTGGCAAACTGCTCCAGGTCCCTGATATTTGAAGGGTGCCTTCTCCAAACTGCCATTTTGAGATCTCTCCACAGGTGTTCTATGGGATTCAGGTCTGGACTCATTGCTGGCCACCTTAGAAGTCTCCAGTGCTATCTCTCAAACCATTTTATAGTGCTTTTGGAAGTGTGTTTTGGGTCATTGTCCTGCTGGAAGACCCATGACCTCTGAGGGAGACCCAGCTTTCTCACACTGGGCCCTACATTATGCTGCAAAATTTGTTGGTAGTCTTCAGACTTCATAATGCCATGCACACGGTCAAGCAGTCCAGTGCCAGAGGCAGCAAAGCAACCCCAAAACATCAGGGAACTTCCGCCATGTTTGACTGTAGGGACCGTGTTCTTTTCTTTGAATGCCTCTTTTTTTTTTCCTGTACACTCTATGTTGATGGTTTTTCCCAAAAAGCTCGACTTTTGTCTCATCTGACCAGAGAACATTCTTCCAAAACGTTTTAGGCTTTCTCAGGTAAGTTTTATCAAACTCCAGCCTGACTTTTTTATGTCTCGGAGTAAGAAGTGGGGTCTTCCTGGGTATCCTACCATACAGTCACTTTTCATTCAGATGTCGACGGATAGTACGGGGTGACACTGTTGTACCCTCGGACTGCAGGGCAGATTGAACTTGTTTGGATGTTAGTCGAGGTTCTTTATCCACCATCCGCACAATCTTGCGTTGAAATCTCTTGTCAATTTTTCTTTTCCTTCCACATCTAGAGAGGTTAGCCACAGTGCCATGGGCTTTAACCCCTTCACCCCCAAGGGTGGTTTGCACGTTAATGACCGGGCCAATTTTTACAATTCTGACCACTGTCTCTTTATGAGGTTATTACTCTGGAACGCTTCAACGGATCTTCGCGATTCTGAGATTGTTTTCTCGTGACATATTGTACTTCACGTTAGAAGTAAAATTTCTTCGATATAACTTGCGTTTATTTTGAAAAAAACGCAAATATGGCAAAAAATTTTAAAATTTTGCAATTTTCAAACTTTGAATTTTTATTCCCTTAAAACAGAGAAATATATCACACAAAATAGTTAAGAAATAACATTTCCCACATGTCTACTTTACATCAGCACAATCTTGGAACCAAAATTTTTTTTGTTAGGAAGTTATAAGGGTTAAAAGTTGACCAGCGATTTCTCATTTTTACAACAAAATTTACAAAGCCATTTTTTTTAGGGACCACCTCTCATTTGAAGTCACTTTGAGGGGTCTATATGGCAGAAAATACCGAAAAGTGACACCATTCTAAAAACTGCACCCCTCAAGGTACTCAAAACCGCATTCAAGAAGATTATTAACCCTTCAGGTGCTTCACAGGAACTAAAGCAACGTGGAAGGAAAAAATTAATATTTAACTTTTTAGCCACAAAAATGATCTTTTACAAACTTTTTTTTTATTTTCACAAGGGTAAAAGGAGAAAATGGACAGATAAGGTTGTTATGCAATTTCTCCTGAGTACGCCAATACCGAATATGTGGGGGAAAACCACTGTTTGGGCACACGGCAGAGCTCGTAAGGGAAGGAGCGCCGTTTGACTTTTTCAAACTAAAATTGGCTGGAATTGAGATTGGACGCCATGTCGTGTTTGGAGAGCCCCTGATGCGCCTAAACAGTGGAAACCCCCACAAGTGACACCATTTTGGAAACTAGACCCCTAAGGTACTTATCTAGATCTGTTGTGAGCACTTTAAACCCCCAAGTGTTTCACAAAAGCTTATAATGCCTGGGTGTGAAAAAAAAAAAAAACAATTTTCCACAAAAATGATTTTTTAGTCCCAAATTTTTGAATTTTCCCAAGGAAATTGGACCCCAAAAGTTGTTGTCCAATTTGTCCTGAGTACGCTGATACCCCATATGTGGGGGGGGGGAAACTGTTTGGGTGCACGGCAGGGCTTGGAAAGGAAGCAGTAACGTTTTGGAATGCAGACGTTGATGGGGGTCATGTTCCGTTTGCAGTGCCCCAGATGAGCCTAAATAGTGGAAACCCCCCACAAGTGACCCCATTTTGGAAACTAGACCCCCTAAGAACTTATCTAGATCTTTGGTGAGCACTTTGAACCCCCAAGTGCTTCACACAAGTTTATAATGCCCGGGCATGAAAATAAAAAATCCTATTTTTTTCCCACAAAAATTATCTTTTAGTCACTATTTTTTTATTTTCCCAAGGGTAACAGGAGAAATTGGACCACATAATTTGTTGTCCAATTTGTCCTGAGTACGCTGATACCCCATATGTGGGGGGGAACCTCTGTTTGGGCTCACGGCAGAGCTCGGAATGGAAGGAGCACCATTTGACTTTTTCCAACCAAAATTGGCTGGAATTGAGATTGGATGCCATGTTGCATTTGGAGAGCCCCTGATGTGCCTAAACAGTGGAAACCCCCACAAATGACCCCATTTGGGAAACTAGACCCCCTAAGGAACTTTTCTAGATCTTTGGTGAGCAATTTGAACCCCCAAGTGCTTCACACAAGTTTATAATGTAGAGCCGTAAAATTTAAAAATCATATTTTTTCCACAAAAATGATCTTTTCACCCCAATTTTTATTTTTCCAAGGGTAACAAGACTCCAAAAGTTATTGTGCAATTTGTCCTGAGTGCGCTGATACCCCATATGTGGGGGTAAACCACTGTTTGGGTGCATGGCAGAGTTTGGAAGGGAAGGAGCGCCGTCTGACTTTTTCAACGCAGAATTGGCTGGACGCCATGTCATGTTTGGAGAGCTCCTGATCTTCCTAAACAGTGGAAACCCCATAAATGACACCATTTTGGAAACTAGACCCCTCAAGGAACTTATCTAGATGTGTGGTGAGAACTTTTAACCCCCAGGTGTTTCACTAAAGTTTATAACGTACAGCCGTAAAATAAAAAATCCTTTTTTTTTTTTACAAAAATGATTTTTTCGCCCCCAATATTTTATTTTCACAAGGGTAACAGAAGAAATTGGAACCCAAAAGTTGTTGCCCAATTTGTCCTGAGTACGCTGATACCCAATATGTGGGAGAAAACTACTGTATGGGCGCACGTCAGGGCTCGGAAGGGAAGTAGTGACGTTTTGGATTGCAGACTTTGATGGAATGGTCTGGGGGCGTCATGTCACATTTGGAGAGCCCCTGATGCACCTATACAGTGGAAACCCCCCACAAGTGACCGCATTTTGGCAAATAGACCCCACAAGGAACTTATCTAGATGTGTGGTGAGCACTTTGAACCCCGAAGTGCTTCACAGAAGTTTATAACGTACAGCCGTAAAAATAAAAAAATCTTTTTTTTTTTACAAAAATGATTTTTTCGCCCCCAATATTTTATTTTCACAAGGGTAACAGGAGAAATTGGACCCCAAAAGTTGTTGTCCAATTTGTCCTGAGTACGCTGTACCCAATATGTGGGAGAAAACTACTGTATGGGCGCACGTCAGGGCTCGGAAGGGAAGTAGTGACGTTTTGGATTGCAGACTTTGATGGAATGGTCTGGGGGCGTCATGTCGCATTTGGAGAGCCCCTGATGCGCCTAAACAGTGGAAACCCCCCACAAGTGACCCCATTTTGGAAAATAGACCCACAAGGAACTTGTCTAGATGTGTGGTGAGCACTTTGAACCCCGAAGTGCTTCACAGAAGTTTATAACGCACAGCCGTAAAAATAAAAAATCCTTTTTTTTTTTGCAAAAATAATTTTTTTGCCCCAATATTTTATTTTTACAAGGGTAACAGGAGAAATTGGACCGCAAAAGTTGTTGTCCAATTTGTCCTGAGTACGCTGATATCCAATATGTGGGAGAAAACTACTGTATGGGTACACGTTGGGGCTCGGAAGGGAAGTAGTGACGTTTTGGATTGCAGACTTTGATGGAATGGTCTGGGGGCGTCATGTCGCATTTGGAGAGCCCCTGATGCGCCTAAACAGTGGAAATCCCAACAAGTGACCCCATTTTGGAAAATAGACCCCACAAGGAACTTATCTAGATGTGTGGTGAGCGCTATGAAGCCCCAAGTGCTTCACAGAAGTTTATAATGTACAGCCGTTAAAAACAAAAAAATATTTTTTTTTGTACAAAAATGATATTTTCGTCCCCAGTTTTTTATTTTCCCAAGGGTAACAGAAGAAATAGGACAAATTGCACAATAACTCTTGGGGTCCAGAGTACGCTGATACCCCATATGTGGGGATAAACTACTGTTTGGACGCATGGCAGAGCTGAGAAGTGAAGGAGCACCGTTTGACTTTTTCAACGCAGAATTGGCTGGAATTGAGATCAGACGCCATGTCACATTTGGAGAGCCCTGATGTGCCTAAACAGCGGAAACCCCCAATTCTAACTCCAACCCTAACCCCAACACACCCCTAACCCTAGTCCCAACCCTAACCACAAACCTAACCCTAACACACCCCTAATCCCAACCCTAACCCTAATCCTAACTTTAGCGCCAACCCTAACCCTAACTTTAGCCGCAACCCTAACCCTAACCCTAATGGGAAAATGGAAATAAATACTTTTTTTTAATTTTATTATTTTTCCCTTACTAAGGGGGTGATAAAGGGGGGTTTGATTTACTATTTATAGCGGGTTTTTTATGATTGGCAGCTGTCACGCTAAAAGACGCTTTTTATTGCAAAAATAGTTTTTGCATCATCACATTTTGAGAGCTATAATTTTTGCATATTTTGGCCCACAGAGTCATGTGAGGTCTTATTTTTTGCGGGACGAGTTGACGTTTTTATTGGTACCATTTTTGAGCACGTGACGTTTTTTGATCGCTTTTTATTTTGATTTTTGGGAGGTTAGAATGAACAAAAATCAGCAATTCATGAATTTCTTTTGGGGGAGGCGTTTATACCGTTCCGCGTGTGGTAAAATTGATAAAGCAGTTTTATTCTTCGGGTCAGTACGATTATGGCGATACCTCATTTATATCATTTTTTCATGTTTTGGCGCTTTTATAGAATAAAAACAATTTTATATAAAAAATAATTATTTTTGCATCGCTTTATTCTGCGAGCTATAACTTTTTTATTTTTTCGCTGATGATGCTGTATGATGGCTCGTTTTTTGCGGGACAAGATGTCGTTTTTAGCGGTACCATGTTTTTTTATATCGGTCTTTTTGATCGCGTGTTATTCCACTTTTTGTTCGGCGGTATGATGATAAAGCATTGATTTTTTGCTTCGTTTTTTTTTTTTTTTTTAAGGGGTTCACTAAAGGGGTTAACTAGTGGGACAATTTTATAGGGGGGGTCGTTACGGACGCGGCAATACCAAATATGTGTACTTTTATTGCTTTGTTTTTTTTATTTACAGGAAGAAGTGAATTTATTGGGGAATATATATATTTTTTTTTATTTATTTTGGATTTTTTTTTAAAACATGTTTATTTTTATTTTTTTAACTTTTTTACTTTGTCCCAGGGTGGGACATCACTGTATTTTATCAGATCGCTGGTGTGACAGTGTGCACAGCACTCTGTCACACCAGCGATCGCTCAGGCAGTGCAGCAGGCTTCTCAGTGCCTGCTCTCGGCAGGCACTGAGGTAGCCGCCTCCCTCCAGGACCCCAGCGCCATCTTGGATCCGGGTCCTGGGAGGGAGGAAGCCCTCAGAACAGCGCGATAACATCGCGCTGCTCTGAGGGTCTCAGGGGGGCGCGCAGGGAGCCCCCACCCTGCGCGATCCTCCCCTGTGCCCCCAGTACACCGCGATCATGTTTGATCGCGGTGTGCAAGGGGTTAATGTGCCGGGAGCAGTCCGTGACCACTCCTGACACACAGTCATGGGTGTCAGCTGTGATAATCAGCTGACACCCGGCCGCGATCGGCTGCGCTCCCCCTGGGAGCGCGTCCGATCGCACGAGACGTACTATCCCGTCCATGGTCATACGGGCCCAGGTACCATGGACGGGATAGTACGTCCGATGGCAGTAAGGGGTTAAACTTCTTGATGACACTGCGCACGGAAGACACAGGAACATTCATGTCTTTGGAGATGGACTTGTAGCCTTGAGATTGCTCATGCTTCCTCACAATTTGGTTTCTCAAGTCCTCAGACAGTTCTTTTGTCTTCTTTCTTTTCTCCATGCTCAATGTGGTACACACAAGGACACAGGACAGAGGTTGAGTCAACTTTAATCCATGTTAACTGGCTGCAAGTGTGATTTAGTTATTGCCAACACCTGTTAGGTGCCACAGGTAAGTTACAGGTGCTGGTGATTACATGAATTCGAGAAGCATCACATGATTTTTCAAACAGTGCCAATACTTTTGTCCACCCCCTTTTTTAGGTTTGGTGTGGAATTATATCCAATTTGGCTTTAGGTCAATTCTTTGTTTTTTCATTGAAGACAAATTAAATGAAGATAATAATACCAAAGAATTTGTGTTTGCAATCATTTTCAGGAAGAAACTGAGTATTATCTGACAGAATTGCAGGGGTGCCAATACTTTTGACCACCACTGTATGTCAGCGGGTTTTGTCGCTATGAGATACGGCCACCACCTTTCAAGGATATACAGCATTCTGTATCTCTGCACCCAACCCGACCTGAAAGAGAGGAAAAAGTGCTTTTATTATACTCACCTGTGGGGTGGTTTGGTCTGAGGGGTGTCACTGATCTTGATCTGGTGCCTTTCTTCTTCTTGAAATGCCATCCTCCTTGGTTCGTGTGGATGACGTGTCCCTACGTCATCCACACAATGTCCTCGGCACCGTGCTCTGGCGTAGGTGTACTTATCTGCCCTGTTGAGGGCAGAGAAAAGTACTGCAGCGTGCAGGTGTCGGGGATTTTTGACCTTTCCCAGCGTCTGCGCACTGCAGTATTTTGCTCTGCCCTCAACAGGGCAGATAAGTGTGCCTGCACAGGAACGCGATTCCTGGGAGACTGTGGATGACAAGAAGAAAGACGCACATCAGACCGGACCACTGCAGTTGAGTATAACAAAAGCTTTTTTTCTTGTCTTGTAGGTGGGGTTGGGGACAGATATACAGCATTATAGAATGCTGTATATCAGGCCTGAAAGATGGTGGCCTTACCTCAACCTCATATCGACTTAACCTGGTAACAGGTTCCCTTTATTAACAAAACACCTACTTGGAGCTATAGAAAAATGGAGATAATGTAGACGATGGCAATGAGCGAGCGACTGACTTCATTTTTAGCTTTGGCGTTACATAGCAGAACAATACATTACCGGCCCCTGGAGCTGTAGAAAGATTAGAAGAAAGTCTCACTTTACAGTTGAAATGTTCCCCTTTTCCCTCTTGGGAAACAGTCTGTGAAAGTAAATTAAATTACTTCATCCTTGTTATAAAATGAATTAAAGTGCAACAACTAGGATGCTATTAAGATTCCTTCTTGCTGACAAAAAGGAAGATTTCTGCATGGCATTCAAAATCTGTGCCGTAAGGTGTGGTGCTGTCATTGGGTTATCTCATCAACATTGATCCACAATACAAGAGCATGTAGAACCACATCTTCCTGAGTTATAGACAATGACAATATGGCCACTCTGTTTTATAAAGATTGGATGGGGCTTTGCCATTTGATCTTTTATAGGGGGCTCAGCTGGTGCAGATAAAATGCTCTGATGCATACATGATGGATTTTAGCTACATCCAAGTCCCAGAGCCCGGCAAGTAATCTCTTTAGGGAGCCTTGGGGTATGACACAAAACTGTTAGCTAGAGATAATTCATTTTGTTCCTAGAAAGCTCAATGCATTTCTGTACTAATTATATGGTTAAAAGGATTGCAAATAGTGATGATCAAAAGTGCTCGCTACTCACATTTGCATCGGGTGCTCGGGTACGCACCGAGAATCAAGGGTAGCCGAGTCCCCGTGGCTGCATGTTTAGCATCTGTTACACAGCCGCAAAACATGCATGGATTGCCTGACATACACAGGCAATCCTGCAAGTTTTGTGGCTGTGTAATTGCTGCTAAACATGCAGCTGTGGGGACTCGTACATGTCACTCGAGCACCCACAATACTCGGTTCATACCAGAGCACTCTCAACAAACTTGAGTAACGAGCACTTGCACTCATCACTAATTACAACCAATGTAGTGATATAAGGGAATTGTGCTAGAAGTGGCCATAGCAGAGGCACAATGACAGATTGTGCCATTATACAAGCACTTTATGATTGGCACTCATACAGCACATATACAGTAGCTCACGGTGTCATTGGCACAAGAATATTGAGCTATTATATGTTTTCTTGTGGTCAACAAACTTATTTAGCATTATATTCCATTACCTTTCTAATATAGGCAAGTTATGATGGAAAGTTGAGTCCACCATTTCTGCAAAGTTTGTTTAGTGGGGGCTGAAGGTTGATGCATACAAAGGGTAAAGTATTAGAGTACAGGGGATAAACTAAATTTGTTCCCTTTTTTTAGGTTAAAAAAAATCTATCTTTCTTTCCATCCCTATATCTGCAAGAAAACTCTCATAGTCTGAGAAGCAGCTGCTCCATAAACTTCAGCCGGCTGTGGAGTAATGGTAAATGTAGTTCAGCACATTTGGAACTGCAAAGGTTCCCCATAATCGTCACAGGAGCGGATCAGCACTCCCAAATCCAGATGTTTAATTGCTTTTAATTTCTCAGCTACAATGTTGCAAAACACAACAGGACCACTAAGGGGCACTCACATTATTATAATGTTCATTCCGAAAATAAAGTCATTTCCTCCGTGCCTGCGCATAAGTTGTAGCCAAAGGAATTTTTCCAATTTTTTTTATTCTTTTGATACATGTATTTCCATTTCTGTTCCACATTCATTTGCTTTAATTCTTAATTCTTTACCAAATTTCCATAATTCTACATACAACTCTTGATATACACCTTATTATAGTAACTTGTTAAATTAACTTTCAGATTACAACTCCAATCAACCTTGCACTTTCTTGTTAAATTTAAAGGGGGTTTCTGGTTTTGGAAAATCCCTGTCACCTTGCTGTAGTTTGTTTAAAAACAAACTGTTCTTTACTCACCCTCCCAGGGTCCAGCACTGAGTCTCTGCTGATGCTCATGGTGTCTGTTATTGCCTGCAGAACTGACATCATGTTGACAGCACTGCAAGCCAATCTGTGAGCTCAGCAGCAGAATGAATTTTTCAAGGTTGCCAGTGCTCCTGTTCTGACTGGGAGTTTGTAACTTTTTTATCTCTTTTATTGAGCTATGATCTGCTAATTTATGACCAAATAGAAGCTCTGCTCTCCTTTGATGTGATGTGTGGTCATAAATCAGCTGAAAAGAAGCTCAGTAATAGCAGATACGAATTATAAACTACATGTTCGAGCTCACTGACAGATTCTCAGTTAATCTCATTCTGCAGCCAGTACTATGGAGAGAAATGGAGTCTTAAATGGGTGTTCCCTTCTCAAAACTCCAATCCCAATATGTAGTAGATGTAATAATAATAATAATAATAATATTAGCAAATACCTCCAATTAGAAAAGTAGTATAGTTTTTCTGATTCTAGATGTCGCTTATCCCATGTGCAGGACATTTCAGCAGCCTAGGTATCCATGATTATGACCACTCACTACCTAAATGTGACTGTATGAGTGGTCTTAACCGTGGATACCTAAGCTACTGCAATGCCCTGCACATGGGGATAAGTGACAGCTAATCAGAAGAACTATACTACATTTCTAATTGGAGATATCTGCTAATATAATTGTTACACTTACTACATATTGGGATAGAAACTTGGAGATGGGACTACCCCTATAAAAGCCCAATGTTGCAATTTTTTTTAATAAAAACCAGTTTAAAAAAATAAATAATTGTAAGACCAAAATACATAAAAGGAGAAAAAAAAATTGATTTGAATGTGTCCATATCCTTTTTTGGCATTAGATTTGAGGTAAACACATTTTGAGCAACTGGCAAGATATGTTGAACCCCAAACTCCCACTGTTTAGTTTAGATGTTATGAGGTGTAATCATAAACTCTAGACCTGGAGGATGGAGAAACGCTGGTGTCTTGGGTTCAAATCCCACCAAGGACAACATCTGCAAGGAGTTTGTATGTTCTCCCTGTGTTTACGTGGGTTTTCACAGGGTTCTCTAGTTTCCTCCTACACTCCAAAGACATAGTGATAGAGAATGCAGACTGTGAGCTCCAATGGGGACCGCAATGATGATGTCTGTAAAGTGCTGCGAAATATGCCAGCGCTATATAAGCAAGAGTAATACATAAAAAATGACTTGTGCACGAAGTTGAAGACATTACTAATCTTGTGGACAAGAGGCTGGAAGTATTCTAGTCATTGTACAGAACAGAATGAGGCCATTGGGGCAGATTTTTCTAAACTATGGAAAAATAAAACTGTTGCTCATCAGAGTGCAGCTTACGTTTTACCCAAGCAGTTTAAGAAATTAAATCTGAGCTCCAATTGGTAGCTAAAGTCAACAAAGTTTTTCTTTTAAGAGTTTTGACAAATGCTGCTCATTGTATTTACAGGAGGATAGGAGGTCTAATATTGTCAGCGATGTACATGCGAATAGGCATGAGATTGATTATTGTGTATGAAGGGAACAGGCATCGCTTTGTGCATAGGGAATACAGAGAGTTGGGAATAATGGAGATGCCATTGCTCACGTGCTATGTGTCCCTGTGGTTTGATAAAGAACTTTAGTTATCAACACCTGCTTTTAACAGGCACCAAAATCTCACTCACACCTCCTTTCCCTTATCTATCAATTCTGGCACAAGTTATTACAGTGTGACAGCTGATCAGCAGCTCCTATGTGACTGGAGTCTGTGAGATTTGTTCCTCACTTGAAAACTGCTGTTAGAATCATAACCATTTTAACTCTTTGTGAAGCTTGGCACAGCAATGGTGGCATAACAGTCCTTGCACTGTGAGGGTTTGTGAGTCCTTGTGCCAGAAGGTTTTGCCAGTCTTTGCGTGGTAAGGGTTTGCGCGCCTTTGTGGCACGAGGCTTTGCTAGTCCTTGAGCTGCAAGAGTTTATAAGCTCTTGAGCCACAAGGTTTTGTGAGTCCTTTCAAAGCGAGGCTTTGTAAGACCTTGAGTCACAAGGTTTGGCGATTCTTGCACTGCAAGGTTTTGCAAGCTCTTGTTCAATGATGATTTGCAAGCTCTTGTGCCTTCAGGGTTTTGTGAGCCCTTGCACCGTGAAGGTTTACAAGCCCTTGTACTCGTATCATGGGTGTTTAGGAGCTATTGTGCCCAAAGGGTTTGCGAGCCCTTGTGCTTCGAGGGTTTGTGAGCCTTTGTGCTTCGAGGGTTTGCGAGACCTTGTGTCTCGACGGTTTGCGAGACCTTGTGTCTCGAGGGTTTGCGAGACCTTGTGTCTCGAGGGTTTGCGAGACCTTGTGTCTCGAGGGTTTGCGAGACCTTATGCCTCGAGGGTTTGCGAGCCCTTGTGCCTTGAGGATTTGCAAGCCCTTGTGCCTTGAGGATTTGCGAGTACTTGTGCCTCGAGGAATTGCAAGTCCTTGAGCCACAAGAGTTTATGAGCCCTTGAGTCACAATGTTTGGCGAGTTCTTGTGCTGCAAGGTTTTCAAGCCGTTGTGCCGCAAGATTTTGTATTCCCTTGCTTAATGATGATATGCAAGCTTTTGTGCCATCAGGGCTTGTGAGCCCTTGCACCGTGAAGGTTTACAAGCCCTTGTATCATGGGTGTTTGTGAGCTCTTGTGTCTCGAGGTATTGAGAGTACTCGTGCCTCGAGAGTTTGCGAGCCCTTGCGCACCAAGAGTTTACAAGTCCCTGCTCCACAAGGGTCTGCGAGTTCCTGAGCCAAGAAGGTTAATGAATCTTTACGCTGCAAAGGTTTGTAAGTCCTTGCATGGTGTGTTTGCGAGTCCTTGCACCGAGTACTTGGGCTGCAAATGTTTGTGTCTATGCATGGGAGGGTTTTAACTCACGTATAGCAATTGGAATGGTTATTGACCTCAACCCTGCCGGCACTATTGGTGATATATGGAGTCTGGAGTATTGTATGTGTCACTAAGATACTAAACAAAGCAGCTCTGCCATCAGCGACATTAATAAGAGTGTCTAGGACAGAGGGGAGGGAGTGATTATCATAATATTTGCGTGAAATGGTAGAATGACAGTTTAATGCGCGCAGCTGTAATATATATAACAAACACGTAGGTGTGCATGTAAATTCATAGAGGGTGAGCAAACATTGCAGAAACAAATAACATAATCTGTAAATAAACCCCTCTCATATTACGAGCATATGGAGGGATCAAAGTAGAGTGATCCCAGATGAGGCCTCATTCACACATCAGTTTTTCTAACATTTGTTCCATCAGTGCTTTTCACAAATATTCATTCTATGTTCATGTGAAAAACATATAAAAAGCAGAGATGTCTATTTTTCATCTCATTTATAGGTCAAACTCATTTAATTGAATGGGTCCATGAAAAAGAAACAATAGCATCAGGATGTCCCCCTTGTGACAAACTAGTGCTCCCTGTTTTATACTGTCTAATGGATAGGAGAAGCTTGGATTTATTTTTTCCGCATATGAGAAAAATTGATATTTTTTTTCTTTTATTTAGAATCAAATTGGCCACTTTTACAGACCGTCATTCAAAATCCTTTTATTCATTGTACTAATTATCTTGTATATGTAGATGAAAAGATGTCCCAAAAACAATGAATTTTAAGCAAGCCAAAAGATAATTTTACCCAATGAACAAGCTTTTTGCTCTTTCTTTGGGGAATTGGCAGCCTATTTACATTGCCAGATTATCAGATAACGAGTTTTCCTAGGAACGCTTATTCCTGATAATTGGGCAGTGTAAATGCAGCCTCATAGGTGATGATTTAGTTTTATTAGTATAGAACCTATTGTAATCCTCCTCATCTGTCATTATTAATGATGAGCGAACATGTTTGTGTGCTAACCGAGTGACTTCGGCTTGCTCGAATAGTATGTTTGAGTCCCGTGGCTGCATGTCTTGCAGATGTTTGACAGCCACAAGACATGCAGGGATTGCCTAACAAACAGGCAATCCATAAATGTATTGCGGCTATCTAACAGCCGCGAGACATGCAGCCGTGGTGACTCAAACATATTTTTCTAGAGCGCTGAAGACACTTGGTTAGCAAACAAGAATGCTTGGAAAACACCTTATCTGGGCACATTCGCTTGTCTATCTGCCAGGTCAGTAGTCTCTGGCTTTTTGATGGGAGACTCGCGAATATCTTATATTCTGGGAACTCTGGAGCAGCTTTTGATTAGTTGAGCTGGTGTGACATCATCTATGCATCACACTAAAATGATGATGTCATAACAGCCCTGGCTAATAAAAAGCCGTGTTGGAGATCCCGGAAAGTAAGAGACTCAGGAGATTCTCATCCAGCGGTCAAAGACTACTGATCTGGCCAATGGGCTGAAGTCCTGCAAATCAATCCATCCTTCTCTAATTATCACCCTAAAATAAAATGTTTTAGGCCGGGATCACACATGCGAGTAAATCGCCCGACACTCGCATGTGAAATCCCAGCTCTGGCGCCGGCACTCGGGAGTGGAGCAAGCAGCGGCATATAAATACATGCAGCCGCGCACTCCACTCCCGAGTGCCGGCGCCACAGCTGGGATTTCACATGCGAGTGTCGGGCGATTTACTCGCATGTGTGATCCCGGCCTTATATTCCGTATATTGGGAAAAGATTCAGTTAATTGCTAAAATCTTGATCGGCAGACAAATTTTAAAGCATAACTGATCAGTTTTTTGTCAGATGAGAGTTTCAATTAGATCAATTAGCCATTTAAATACAAATTTAAATTGAGGTTAGTCTGATTAGACACCAGGTCAGATATCTCTATGTGTAAAGTCGCTCAAGTTTTATGGCTTAAAGGGGTGTTCCCATGTCCAAGATCCTATCAAAACATATAGTAGGTATAATAATAATATTAGCAGATACCTCCAATTACAAATGTAGTATAGTTCTTCTGATTAACTATATCACTTACCCCATGTGCAGAGTCTTGCAGTTGCTTAGACATCCATGGTTATGACCATGGATTTATAAGATACTGCAATTCCCTGCACATGGGGTAAGCAGCATAGCGAATCAGAAGAACTATACTACATTTCTAATTGGAGTTATTTGCTAATATTATTATTAGTACACCTACTTCATATTGTAATAGGATCTTGTAGATGAGAATACCCTTTTAAAGTAATTTTCCAGGGAAAAAAATTGATGGCCCAATAATAGGATAGGTTATTAATATTTGGTAGATATGTTTGCCGCCCACCCTGGCCCTCACCAAACAGAAGAGGGCTACATGCTTGACTAGGTCTAAGTTGCTGCACTCCCATATCTACATGGTTGTGTGTTTGAGCAAACATTAAAGGGCAAGTGCCGTGAGCCCTCGATAGTACTGATCCGTTGGGGACTTGGGAGTCGAACTACCACCAATCACACATTATTGGCCAATTCTAATAATTAGTTATCATTTTTTTACATATAGGAAAGCCCCTTATTCATATTGTAGATTATATATTCAGCTTGGCAATATCTGTAAATCCAGTGCAGTGTCTTAAGCAGAAGACATAAAGAATATTTTTTTCACCCATGGTCTTTGATGAGCCGTGACCTGAATGTTTGAGCCATTGACTATATTGTAGACCACCAGAACCTTATCCATCCTTATTAACATATGGATAATAATTAAACCTTAATATATTATCTGCAAATGTTTTCTAGTTCAGCTGTTTTTACTACAACTTCCATTCTCCTTCGTGAAAGTAATTCGAGATCCCATTCCCCAAGTACTTGATTGCTAAATTCTGTTAATTGTGATTTACACCTAATATAAGGCATCTAAGGAAATTGGAAATTTGACAGCTTTTCAGCCATTTGGAGATTAAAATGAGATTTCCCGTAGTCTCATTGGTGAAAAATGTCTTCGTAATGATGAAAGAAAATGCAAAATCCGATTAAACAACATGAGTATGTGGGGTATTTTCACAATGTATCCACGACCTCCACCTTTTGAATGGACTCCACTGGAGATGAAGAAGTATATACTACCTTATATGCACTCAGCTCTCCCAACACAGCTGATAATGACACGGTTCCTGGCACTGAATGTTGCAGCAGTCATGCACACAGATAGCGGGTAATAAGCTCCATTGTGTTCCTACATTTCTTCCCCCTCCCATTCCATTCACCAGTATGTGGAAGATTTGCTTTTTTCTGAACTTGCATGTCTAGTATGCATGTACACAGCGAGCGGAGATAAGATGAACACACACTTATTTGTGCCATTTAATTGTCCACACACAGCAGTCTTTATTTTACAGGTCCCTGCTGGGAAAAGAGGATCTATTTTCATGTAAGATAATGGACCTGTAGGGTCCCATATTAAATGTCACATTTGCGCAAGAAATTTTCTTACCAGGGTTGTTTAGCAGTGTTTGCAAAATTAAAGTGACACAAATGACTTTTCAATCAATATGAGTCAATCTATTAATTGGAACCAAGGTTTTAGTTGATTAAAGGGATCAATTTTTTTTTTTCGTTCACTAATTTCACTAGCTGATCAAATCATTTCAGCCAAAAAAAGTCAAACAAATGAGTAAAGACTAATGTCTGATTCGGTCTGTTTAGGCTTTCAAGTTAATTATGAGTTTCAAATGTCAGGCTGTGGTTTGCAGAGCTCATCCCTTTAGTCATTGTGATTAATAATTGTAACTAGTAATAACTTGATATTAGTGATGAACGAACACGCTTGGATAAAGTGTTATCTGAGCAAAAGACTTTCATCTGCATGCTGAAAAAGTATGTTCTAGTCCCCTCAGCTGCATGTCTCTCAGCTGTTTGACAGGCGCAACATATGCAGGGATTACCTAACAAACAGACAATACCTACATGTGTTGCAGTTGTCGAACAGCCATGAGACATGCAGCTGCGGGGACTCAAACATACTTTTCAAGCATGCTGAAGACAGTCTGTTAGCACCCAAGCATGCCCGATAAAACCTTATCCGAGCACTTTTGCTCATCACTAGTAGATATGTTACCTATTCTAGGTAGCTTTATCGAAAACTACAAACAGTAGAACAGCTGACCACAGCAACCGATGAGGTTTTTGTAGCGTTCATTTTGGAAATTAAAGCAGCAATCTGATCAGATACTGTAGAGACTTCTTTCATTGTGGCACCAGATTTTAAAACGTTCCCTTTTAAAAGGGATTCTTGAGACATATGCTCTCGATGGTAATATCAGATTGGTGGTGGTCCGAAACTTGATACCCACACTAATCAGCTTTTTAGCCAATGATGGCCAGAAAGAAACAATGAACGGAGATGAACTGCACATGGTGCCATCTCATTCACTGCGGGGTGCCAGTCCACCACCAATCTGCTATTGATTACGTATCTTGAGGGTCCATTTATACTGCAAGATTATTGTGAATGAGCATTTCTAGGATTTTACAGTTTGACAATCATCCAAAATGCTTGTTCGTCAGGTGAAATGATTTTTTGTGATGCAGAAAAGATCATGGTTTTTGACAGGGCATGTAAAAAGGACTCAGGCTGCTGAGAACAATCGTACCCAATGCGAATTGCATGGTCTATCCCAGATCGTTCAGTAAGTATTGTTAAGAGAGATCTGCTTGTGTAAGCAGGCTGTTAAACAACGCCGATCAGTGAAGAAGTTGATAATTTTGTGTAAATGAATCTTGTCATATAATATTCCTCAAATCTATCTACTTTTGCTTTATCGTTTAGACACTATCCTGTGAATAGGTGATAAATGTTTATGAACCATCCTTTTAATCCATGCTTCATGGGTCAAATACTAACTCGAGGAGCAATAAAAATGTGCCCATATCACAGCTGTGGTTTGTCTTATATTTTTTATTCAATTGTGACAACATGAAATTGGAATCTATGGTTTATGGCAAACCTGGAAATTGTGTTTCCACACTACCGCAAATGTCATGCTTTTATCCATTAACTGGTATACATTGGGGACAATATTAAGCCTAAAGCCTTACAAAAATTACAAACTAATTATAAAGAAATTGTATAAGTCAAATGTAAATCAAGGGGAGACCTTTGTAGTCTATTTCCCTGATAAAAGTAATATATTTATACACCATTATTGATGTTTGGTTACAGTTGTGGAGGTGGAAATACAAAGAGCTCTGCCATACCCAAGATAGTATTCCTTGATTGTCAAGGCTCCCATGCGCGTTAAACTAAAGTTTTCTATACATTAACTATATGCACCAGAAACGGGTAATTCTACTTGCGAATCAGTGCATTTTCTGATGTCATCTCTATTTTAACACACTTCAATAAAGTCTGGAATTTTTCACTCTGGATTTTCTCTATATCCTTAAAGTTGTCCACACCCAATGACAGTCTAATGTCAATGGAGGGCCTCCGGACTCTCTAACGACAGATGACATCAGTGGACCCAACCATTGGAATTTCAACCAACTATCCTTTTGTTCAGCGGGAAGAATGTCACAGCCAGACTCCTCAGCAGTAATTTTTTTGGTAGAGAATGCTGTCAGTTTCTGGCTGCGCCAAGTATTACAGTGCACAATGGAGTTAGGAGACATAGTTTTCTGCGAATAGTTATCTAATGTACATGGAGACTTTTAGCCTCCTAGGTTGTCTTTTTAGTATAAAGAGAAATAATACACTAGTTATGGGTTGCATCGAATGCTGAAAAAAATAGGTTTTCCAGAAATTTGATGTCCCATTTGGAAATCTTAGGAGGGATCTTGAAAATAATTATATTATGGTGTTTTTCAATGTTGGTTACATTCTACATCTTTTAGTTTTGTATTTGATGTACAATAACAAATGCCCAGTGATGACAAAAGTATTCTCTGAGTGATACCTTTTTTGGCTAACCAAACACATATTTGCAAAAAGAGGTTTCCATGGGGCGTAATCCCTGCACTTTGGACGCAGCGGAAAGCCAGCTCTGCCCAAAGCACCGCACCCATTTGTATATGCGGTGATACCGCATGTGTTCATCGAACACATGCGGAATCACCGCATCGTATCCATAGACAGGGTTATTTATCTTGCGGAGATGGAGCGTCTCCGCAAGATAAATAGACATGCTGTGGTCTGTTAAGACGCGCCGCATGTCCAGATATGCAGGGCCGCCTGTTGCGGCCCTGCATGCATATTGGAGACGGGATTTCATAAAATCCCCTCCACTATGCCATAACATCTGGATGCTGCGGATTGAACGCTGCGGCTGTACGCAGCATCCAATCCGCAGCAAATCCTGATGTATTAAACCACGTGGAAACATACCCTTAAGGTATCACTCTGAGAATACTTTTGTCATCATTGGGCATAAAAGTGTTCACATCAGTATTGTATTTGCTAATTAGTAGTAAAGTGAGCGGTGGCTAAAATACAGTTGTGTCATCTCACAAGATGTAATTACTACATAAATTGTTGAACTTTTATGGAGAAATTGAGATTGCAGCACGGAAAGGGTTAAGTGGTGCCTCAAAAATGAATGGAGCTCGTAAAAAAAATGGACAGATACTGTGGACATTTACATTGTGTGACTGGAGTTGCGCTAGATCTTTAGGATATATCAAATGGATTAAAAAATTATATGGTGCCGGGTTGAAGCTTTCGACTTGATGCTGTTACCGATGTTGGTGGAGTTTGTGTAGTTTGCACTTATTAGCCCACTCCATTTGCATGGTATACACTCTGATAGATCGGTGGCTCGAGCATGTTGTGTGAGGGGAGAGCTTTGGTGAAGCAGTGCCCCCCTCCGCTCTCACACCAAGCAGCTCAACCCCCTCCTCTCTTTTTGCTTTTGTATGCACATGCAGGGACCCTGAGGAGGCTGCGAAGAGAATTCCCTAAAGCCTTTACTCTTTGTCTAGTACAGTAGTATACCCAGCTCTGTTTTTGCTTCCGTCTCCTACAATTTTCCAGCTTAATAGAGAGAGCTAGTCCTCTGAACAACACAGGGTAAAGTCTAACACAAACTGGAGTCCCCAAGCACTAACAGTCTTGCTGTTGGTGGGAGTAGTGGACCTGTCTGGAATCTAACCACCTTGCTACTCAAGCACTTTGCTTCCAGAAAGATATTCTGAACATCCTGCATGAGCCTTTTTTGGATACTGAGAAAGAAAATCAATTTGCAAACTCCTGGAGATTCCATATATCTTGCAACTATCTTTGAACAAAGTCAAGTGAATTCAGAGAAGAATCATATGTATGGAATGACCATACAGAAGAGTCCACAGTACTGAGAAGCACTGCAGGTGAGACCATATTTACCTATACAGAAACTTGCCTGCATTCACACGGTACGTTGCAATCGTGAGCTTGCATTTAGCTGCAAGCGGCGGTCCTCTATCATACATTTTTCCGATGAGACTCTAGTTATCTTCCAGCCCTCCCTCTGCAAGACATTGCCCCTCGCTTCTTTCTCTCTTAATTTTCTGTGCCTGCCTGGCTGATGAATGGGTGAACGTTCTTTCGCAAGGACCGGCATTTGATGAGCCACGGGAGCCTGAACTCGCTCTTTTTTTTTCTATTCTTTTTTCTTTTTCTTCCATTGACGGTAGATATTGAGAGATGGTTGTTAAGCTGCCTGAGAAGACCACTGAAGAACGCAGTGACGAAACTGTGTGCTGGTGTTGAAAGAAGTGGGGGTGACACTAACGGAGGGGGTGGGCGCCTCTTCTTGTGTTTGAGAGAGGAGGCGAATGGGGGAGTGAAAATAAAGTGGCAGTGTATTTCATCGGAAGAAGGATGGCACTTGTGTGTTGCTGATAAAATGGACTGCCTGGGAATGAAGAAACGAGAAGTATTGACAAGGAACTTTCATGCTATAAGAGGAAAGGGACTTTTAAGCTCTTATTAAGGCCATGCTTCTTGGAGTAGGTGAAGTTTAAGGATTAATTCCTCTATGCTGAGATTGATCAGCAGTCGGTGGAAATCTCACCATCTCATCTAGGAGTAAAGGTACCACAGTACTTCCTTACACCCATTTCTTTTCTCACGTCTTTGAATGGATTTTTGTTCTGCCTGCAGCTGGAACGGACAATCTTATCTAAAATGCAAGGTTTTTACAATAGAACTTCGAGAAATAATTTCTGTTCTGTAAATGTTCAAGCAGGATCTCAACAAATGCAGTGAGGGTGTCCTTCAATATTGTCTATTACCTGGATGCATTTCTGAGTTACAGTTACAGTTGGATCTAAAAAAATTCTGTTTTTTGCATTTCTGGAATGGGATTCTTGAACCTCACACAATCCAAAGTCTTTGAGAGACACTTATATTTGGGACTTGAGGCTTTCCAGAAGGAAATTATTGTACTTCTTGACCACACGTGGCCTTTCTCTTGCTGACGACAGTCTGAGTCTACCATGGTGTCCTAACTGGGAAATGGTTACTTGTGGATTTTTTTTTGTAGATATGCAGCAGATGCATTATTTAGTTGAAATAGATATGACTGTTAGAAGGAGGATGTAAAACTGGATTGGGATAAAGCTTTGTGGAGACCATAGATAGACCCCAAAGAGACTTTGCCATGACTGGCTGCCACTACCCTGCACCAGCTTCTGAGCTGGACCGGATCTACCAACACAAAGTCTCTCTGGTGGTCCGCTACTTCATGATCCCATGTAACATTTGTCTCATTCTACTTGCTACTTCAACGCTTGGATTTGCAGTTCTTCTCTTCCTCAATAACTGTAGGTGTGGCCAGTGCCAAAACCCATCAACCATTCTATGAGCTATCAAGCATTGTGTAATACAGGCTTACGTGGGAGTGAATGAGACCGATACTCCAGGGTCACATAAATCATTACTCATTCATTGCCTGCCTCTCTTAGAAACTGTTCATGGGTTGTGGGTGTTTGTGTGTGCAGAGACATATGAATCCTACTTATTAAACCCATCATAGTTCCCCCCCCCCCCCGGCAGGATTTGAGCTTTGCATGGGAGGTGCTTATGCCCTTGGTTTACTGACCTAGTTTCTTTTGCCCAATGCACCATGAGATCTTAAAGGCATTCCATTAATTGAATAATGTTTGCTTGCTCTCTGCCGATGTAGCCTTTCAGGAATCAAATTTTGTGTGGCCGACTCTTCACAATGGAAGTGTCTCACTATTTTCCTAGATTGCCCAACTGTCTGAGCCTGGGGTAGTCAAATCCAAGAAGCATATATACTTCTGGTACCTCATTTTATACCTAATTTTTAGGGGAATCATTTGGTTATGTCATTTGAATCCATAAAATATTCTCCTCCCTCCTTTTATTTGATATTCTTCCTAAATAAGAACTTAATTAAGTTGATAGCCTTATGTTTTTATGTTTACTATTAATGCTTCAAGCTAAAATGAAACTTAAAAAAGTCATAAAGAAGCTAAAATTGCACCTTTTTGGTAATTGAATTAGCGTAACATTGCACACATAGAAAGATTTACGTAATACTTTTTTGCCCTCATCAAATACAATACTATGGGTCGTTCACTTAATATACTGAACGAGAACACTAGGATCTATTCCCTATTGGACCAAAGGGATCTGACATGCAGATAGAATTGTTATCTGGTTCTAGGCATTAGCATTGATCATGCTGTATTCTAGGATTTACATCAGATTTCTGTGGGAGATCCTTTTCTAAGATGTTCAGAACTTATCTGAAGTGATATGTAAATGTAGAAGGATCCATATATATAATTTTGTGGACTCACGTAGCGATTGATAAGTTGTAGTCCCTATAAATAAAACTCGGCATTGGATCAATATTCAATGGTTTAAGTATTGTGTGCAACAAGACCATAGCTGGCATAGAGTGCATGTCTCTTGGGTGGTGTAGAAGGTGCCAATGAGTAGACCGTAGCGCTGAGAAACTGAGCTTAACAAAACTGAATTGTTTCCACTTGTGAAAAACTGCCTAGTTATGCTCAGATATGCTGAGTGATTTCGTGCAAACAAGCTTATGTACTTACATGTCTGATACTCTCCAGCTTGGATTCTTCACTCTGCAGGTTTTCATGAAGACCATGCTTTAATGAGGCTGTCTGATTTGGAAACCCCCTTTCATTTTGTCAGTCCCCCAACATCAAGCTGATTACTGGTGCTTGTGCTTTTGGGACCTCTTGAGATCGGCTATTATCTCTGTTGGAACACAAAGCTAATGTGCATTTAAAGTCAGTAGGTATCCATTGATTTCTATCCATGCCAGCAGTCCTCCAGAACAAAGAGCTTTCATGGATTGTATGGTCTGGCAAATAGAAGGGGGTCCAAACCACCTTAAAAAAATGTAAAAGGAGGTATCAGCAGCATGTAAAACAATTAAAGATTTAGATTTGTGTTCTTGATGTGATAAATGTATCATTGCTTAGTAAACTTCCTCTCATCATGGTCATTGTTCAAAATACCGTAGTGCGGGATTGTGTAATGTGAGAATGTGAGGGGTAACCCCATCTACAATACACAATTTCTCTTTTTATATCTTATTTTTTTTATTTTGATCAGCTATTGAGGAGATCCATGAAAAAGCATACGATAATATCAATCATTACCTTTTAAAGGGGAATCTATTACTAGGTTTTTGCTCTACCATCCTCTGTAGGTGCAGAGATCCGGATTCCAGGGATGTATCACTTACTGAGCTGCTTGCTGTAGTTTTGATAGGATCATTGTTTTATCATCTGCTGACTTCAAAGGTCTATATAGCCCCTCCCATACCACAGACTGACAGCTTTCTGTCTATGCACAGAGTACACAGAAAGCTGCCAATTATTGGTGGGAGCAGGCTTATAAAGAGCTCATGAATACAGAGGACAATTTGGCATCAGGTTTTCTAGTCCTCTAGTGATAATGTCCTGCTGATAAACTGCAGATTTTATCAAAACTACGGAAGGCAGCAAAGTGATACATAGCTTTAAACAGGGTCCTTGTCTTTACACTGTTCTGCTGTCTGATTGGGTGGCAAAAATCTGATGATATATTCCAATGATAGCATCTTTTATGTGAAAATGGAGAAGATATCAGTGTGATACAAGTGTTCCAAGAATCCATCAGGAAATGTCCAGTTTCCCTGTAGCACCCCTGCAGGGTAAATTAAGCATTACACAGTGCTTCTTAATGAGAACCTTTCAGGAGATTCTCATTGTCTGAAAATAGAGGCAGCATTAATCAAAGTTTGGCTGCATTATTGCAGTCATGTATGATTTACTCTGAAACGCTGCAGCATTTAAGGGAAAATATACTTTGCAAGGCATGTGAGGTATTATGCAACTAGAATAACTAGGTCCAAGGCCAGTACCCGGCTACTTCTCCCAACCAATCTCCCCTAGACTGACAGGTTTGTGTGTACGGGGAGAAGGCTGTCAGTCTAGTGGAATGCGTCTTGAACTAGTCCATCCAAGAAACATCATCCTTGGGAGGCTTTTCAAAGTATTTTTTTCTGTAAAACGCTTCAGTATTTCTGAGTAAAACATACACAGTTGTAATCACAGCATGAATCTTCTATTAGGCTTTCACAGAACCTGGGGACATTCGTTATAAGTGAAGGAAAGGTGAATCCGGCAGCTAAATAGGAAAGAGTTCTTTACAGTTAGAGCAGTCAGACTGTGGAATTCCCTACCACAAGACATACTAATGACAGATATTATATCAGCTTTTATAAAAGGGCTGAACGCTCTTCTCATAATATATAATCGGTGGCATTGGGGTTAGAAATAATCACGTGGTAGAGAATGTAGAATTGATGGAGAAAGGTTGAACTTGATGGACCTGTCTTTTTTTCTACCTATATTACTATGTAGGTTCTCTTTAGGATATCTAGACAATCTATGTACTGTGTGTATGTGCTAGGTCCTCCAGACTGGGACACACTGCCTAATAGTTAACTGTTCTAAGGGTGCTTTCACATTGCGTCTAGGGTCACTTTCGTTGGTCCCGTTGATGCTTACAACCGAACACACCACAAAACAGGATCCGGACGTATGCACCAATGGGGCCATAGACTGTAATGGTGGCAGCAGAGCAAAAGTGCGCTCTTGCGTGCATGATTTTCAGGAGTGTACGCTTACAGGAGGCGGACACTCAAACGTAGTAGACTGTGTGTGGATTCCACCTCCAGTAGGCGTACACTCTCGAAAAAAGTGCACAGCAAAGCACACATTTGTTCTGCCGTCACCATTACAGTCTATGGCCCTGTTGTCACATGCATCTGAATCCCTTTTTGGGGGTTCAGATGTAAGCCCAACTGACCCAACTAATGTGACCCTAAACGCAATGTGAAAGCACCCTAAATGGGAAAATCCTTCTTATATCTTAGTATTCCCTAAATAGTTACCTGAAAATCATTTGTTTTCCTAAAGCAATGCACTGATTCCTTATCTGCTTAATCATATGTATAATATACCGTACATGGTTATATAGTTTACTTAATAATTTAGCTCACGTTTTGCACAGATGCACATTTTGTACGACAGTTATATTCATGCCTGTTCTAATGTCGGTAGGAGATCTAATAGTACGGGGTACTTAAGCAAACAAACACTAAGCGCTCCATAATCACGATCCACACCGTAGCAATCTCTTGCCAAATCTTTGCTTCTCCTGTACAATAATATCTTTAGAGATACAGAAAAAAACACTTGTTACATAAAATAAAAGGGATTCGCCAGAGAAGTTTTCCCAAATAGTAACAGATCCCTTTCCAACAAGGCAGTGTCGTGCTGTAAGACTTGGTCTACGAGGGGGAAAGCGTGATTATAGAGGCAAACTGTCTCTTCAAAGAGAAAGAGGTGACACTAGAGTTCAAGTCCTGCTACTTCCAATAGGTGGCACTAGAGTTCAAGTCCCTTTGAAGAGACAATTTGCATATTTAATTTCCCAGACCATGCAAGGCATTTAAGTCTCCTCATACTGGCATGCCAGACCTGGCATGTCACTCTCCACAAGGAGAAACCTTACCACTTAGATCCTATTATTAAGGCATCTCATCCAGCTGCTTTGTTTCCTGATGAGAAAGGAGATCCCTGCATCTCCTCGATGGTGGGAACTTAAAGCGGTTTTCTGAAATATAGAAAAAAAAATTACAAATTGCTCCAAAACTTTGTGATTTGGGAAAACAAATGTAGGGAAGCACATTTTATGTTGTTTTTTTTCAAAAGTGCAGCAGTCGGTGGCAGTGGCCAGTAGATAGGAGCGAATGGGCAGAAATTCAATAGATTCACTCTAATGTGGCTGGGAAATTCAATTTTAATTGATTCAAATTGGATTTGCAATTTAAAGACATTTATTTTGCTTTGAGGTTTCTCCAGATGTCTAAACATAGCAAACGTAAGGTTAAAAAAAATAGATAAAATATGTAATACCTCTCCTTAGCCCTCTCCTGTCTTGCTGCACATCTCCCTCTGGCACAGGTCATTCTTGAGGGCTTTTTGGCATCTCTTCTGCTGATTAGGCCTCATAACATTGTGAGATGACATATGTTACCTTTCTTGTCCTGCAATGTCATAATGTAGTGAGGTCTAGTCAGCACTAGGGGCAGCAAATAGCCCTGAAGAGCAACCAGTGCTGACCACCATTTCCATGAATTGCAAAAAAATTCAATTCTGGTGAATGAATTTTTTTTGTGAAATTGAAAGCAAAGTTGTTTAGAAGCAAATCAATTCACTCATCTTGTAAATAAATTCTGCACATTTTTGCCATGATTTGGGCTGCAAAACAATGCTCTATACCATATCCACTCTTAGGCCACGTTCACTTGTTCAGTATTTGGTCAGTATTTACTAATTTTTTAATCTTCCCACTAGAAGACTACGGTACTTTTTAATTAAATTTTGGTTATCAAGATAAAAAAATTAATTTTTATAAACCCGATATTAGAATGACTTAAGCAAGGGAAGTCAGGTGTCTCATTTTCAGTATCATCAAAGAGAATGATTGCAAAACCCCCGAACTTGTCCTGCCCTGATTTAACAAAAAAAAAACATTTAATTTACACTTATACCTCATTTTTCCTGTTGTGGTGCTGTGGATAAATTGAACACTTATTGTCAGGTTTCCCCACAGATTATATCTGATCACTGTGGGTCTAGGTAAATGTACATTTTGTGATCAGTGGATCACCTTCTTAAAGGGAGTCTGTCACCAGGTTTTTGCCACCTAATCTGAGAGCAGTATAATGTAGGAAAAGATACCCTGATTCCAGTGATCACTAACTGGGTTTTGATAAAATCATTGTTTTATCAACAGGAGATTATCATTGGAGGATTAGAAAACTTAATGCCATGTAGTCCTCCTGCTTGCTATAACCACGCCCCTAACACTGATTTGCAGCTTTCTGCCTTTGCACAGTGTAGACATAATGCTGCCAATCAGTGATGTGGGCACGGTTACACAGAGCTCAGCATTCAGAGAACTGCTAGATCTGCTCCAGATAAAAACAGTGTTTTCTCAAAACTGCAGCAGAAATCCCAGTAAGCTATATAATGCTGGAATTAGGGTCTCTGCCCTGACATCCTGCTGCTTCCAGAAAATATGGGGATAGAGCCCCTTTAAACAGGATGTTGGGAAAGAAAAATATTGGACTGAACTTTAGTTGGATCAGTCTTTATTTTCAGTTCTTCATATGAAGACAAAGTAAAATAAAAGTTCACCTGTCTTGTGACGTTCTTCACTCCCAAGTCATGTACTTCTTGTGCCCAAGAGAATAGCAAAACCTATCAATGTTTTATTTGTGTGATCCATCATCAAGTTTGCTGTGTAATCGCCAGTTACAAGCCTATCACTCAACAAGGGACTTCCAGGAGTCGCTTTAGACTATGTCACAAAAAAAAATAGTATTACCTTCCGTAGAATGGTGTGCCGCCATGCTGCTGGGAAATAAGTGCATTAATAATGCATCCGTCATTACGTCTCATTTCTGAATATGAAACTCTGAACGAAACATAAGCATCACATAATGGAAATTGTAGCTCCATTTTCTATAGACACAAAACAGACGAGAAACATTTTGTTCCTTTGAGAGTTGTGAAATGAAGGTTTCATTTCTGAAAAAAACCCATCTGAATCCTTATTTGCAGCTTGGAAAAAGAACACAATTAAAAATGATATCACCATTATCTCCCCTCCTGGCTGGCAAATAACTTCTTAAATAGCTGATTAATATCTGCCAGAAATATTTATTTTCCTCCTGCCTTCAATAATCATTCGATCATAATAAAAGAGTGACTGTGCATTGGCACAATGCCTAGCTTACCCCACCCTACCCTGATAGAAGATTTTCCATATCTCTTTACAGCCAACATGGAAAATTCTGAATATGCAAATATGTTGTATTTTTTTTTTACTCCCCTGCTTTAATAGGATTAGTCCAAGTAAGACTGATTAAACCAGCAGTCCATCCTAAGATTTCCATTTTTTTGCACAGTAGGTAGTGCATACCTCACTTAGCATTTTCAAAGGTTCTGATGAAATATGTAATAGTGAAGCCGGCAAATATCTTACTGCTTTGTTGAACACCGGTTTTTTTATTTTCTATTTTTTATTTTACTAACCTCAATGTTTGTCTTGGTTCACCTATCAGCAGTGCCTTGCGGTAATGTGACTCCGAGATATTATGTGCTGATATTTCTGCAACACAGTACATTATTATGCTTTTTTTCCTACTAATCAACATTATTGTATGAGACTGTTTTGCTGGTGTGACTGCCCACTAATTTAGATTTCACGCATAAAGATATTATTTCTTTCTCCTTCTTCACCCCTGCTGGCTGACCAGTTGGACTTCAGATACCCACTAGCATGGCTAAAATAGAATATTTGCTAAAGTATCTCCTGCTGAGGAGCTTTAAACACAGAAAAGAACATAGATTTTTTTTTAGTCTTCCAGAAGAACGGGCAATTTTCCAAGTTTTGAATGGTTTCTTTTGACTTAGCCATCCTTACTATTAGGGCTCGTACAGATGACCGTATATTTGGTCCAAGTGCTGTCCATCATAAAAAACAGATCGCACTCGTACTCATGTTATTCAATGATGCCATGCACATATCCAATTTTTTTCCTCATGGTCTGATATGAAATATTGCAGTGTGTACGATTTGCCTCTGAGAATTGGATGGCACTCGCCCATTCAAGTCTATGGATTAGTCCAAAAAAATCGGACCACACTTGGATGACTTCCGAGTGCGGTCGTTTTTCTCTGACTGAATGAATGGAGAAGGCAGAAAAACATTTTTTCTCTTCATTGCGTAGAAAAACGGATCGCACTCTGATCAGAGTCTGATTAGCAGGAGCAGACTATTTTTTTGGATGGAGAAAATACGGTCGTGTGAACCAGCTGTGTTAACGGATGGCTTGACTGATTATGTACATGACAGGTAGACCTTGTCCATGTTAATGCCGGGATCCCATTAGCATCTTTGAAACCCATGAATGAAAGGCACACATAGACATCTAGAGTCGCAGTAATACTTTTTTTCCTCCAAAAATAATACAAAATGTGCTTTACTAGTTAATCCTCTATATATCTTGGCTAAAGCTGGCCAAATAAATAAGACCAAGCAAAAAAGAAATGAAAGTTTAATTTTAAGGTACCAACTACTTTTCTCCTTCAACATCTACATTGGGAAAGTCAAGAATTCCCATACACGTCCCAATCTTTCTATCCTGCCATCATCATCAATTGAGGCCAGTCAGGAAGTTTTCATAACATAAGATGGTTGACCTGTCCAGCCCAAATCGGGATATTTGGCCGATTTTCCCCTAGTGTGTATGAAGGTCTTTTCTGTAAGCAGCTAGGGCATATGCACCTCAATCCCGCTACATTGTAGCACTATCTTAAAAATGTAGCATGTTCACTGGGATTGTGTGTATTCTCTACAGTCTAAATATGTATTTCGTTTAAGTAGAAGCCTTTTTTTATATTTTGTTTGTAAAATGTATAATAATTATGAATTCTTTTTGTCTTGTTTTGCAGATAAACCAGGCAGCCTTTTTGATCCTCCAAAATCCACGTTACATGATGGTGAGTATCACAATTCTTTCATTCTATTCAGAGTTGTGGTTTCCATTTATAACAGAAGTCATGATGCTGCCGCATGACAGACCCTGGTATCACCCAATAAAAATTATATTTTATAGTTCAATAGGTAGATATTAGTGATGAGCGAACGTGCTCGGATAAGGTGCTACCTGAGCATGCTCAGGTACTAACTGAGTGTTTCCAGCGTGCAGGTCTTTCAGCTGTTCGAGAGCGCCAATACATGCAAGGATTACCTGTTTGTTAGGCATTCCCTGTGTGGCGACTGTCGAACTGCTGAAAAACATGCAACCGCGGGGACTCAAACATTTTTCGAATGCCGAAGACACTCGGTTAGCACACGAGCATGCTTGAATAACGCCTTATCCGAGCACGTTCGCTCATCACTATACAAAATATATCATTGACCTCAGAATGAAGTCTTAGGCTGGAGACATTTTGGTTCCCAGCATAAATAATTAAGGTGTTCCGATATCAAGCTATACAGAACACCAACATGACCATAATGTCATGATACATTGAGGTTTTATTATATAATACTGACTATTGTAAATCAACCTATATGAATATAGATTGCAGCGTCAAATGAGTCACGTTCAGATGAGATGGTTTTTTGAAGAGCAGTTGAAGCCCTCTTGTGTTATGGCCTGAGCTTATGAATGTGTCAAAACCAATGCCTACCTGAGAATTTTCAGTACTCCGGTGGATGAGTCTACCTTGTATACATACTGTAGCTTACAATATTAGTACAGAAGATTTCTTGATTGTCGATGTACACAATTTTCCAAAATGCCTACACATGTGACTTAATATGATAATGGAATGCATGTATTTGCTAATTAAATCCTATATGCTAATGCAATGCCATTAAAAGGTTTGTGGGATGTTTGCAACATATGGTGGCATGATTGAGAGCTGGTATATAATTGTATTTAAGAATGAACATAGATTTGGGCAATGAATTAAATTAATGAAATTGGACGACACTATTGATTTAAAGAACCATTTCTTTTTCATTCTTTTTTTAAATTAAATTCAAATCAATTAGTCCCAGTAGTGATAAAGTTAACTATTATGTGCCCTACAAATAAGACAAAAAGCAGTATCATTAAAATAACTCTTCTCCTTATTACTTTTCCAAGCACATAGCCGTTTACTTCTCACAATTTGACAATAAGGAATTATTTTCTGAAGCTTGTGAGGAAAGTTACATGGCCGCTTAAAGTTCTAGTTAGGATAAATCTTGAAAAGTTGATGATCATATTTTGTGTTTTGACTTTTAAAATATAGTTTTGATTCACTTTGCATAGTACATTAATTAATTTCATAGCTAGTAATTTTCTAATTTGATCTATTACTTAATTCTTACCACTTCCTCATCCTGCAAGGTTGTCAGATTTTGCTTGATTGAATACTGAGCAATTAATGTAATACTATATTTGAAAAAATATAAAAAAAAAAGTCTCTGCCAAATGTCTCTCATACCCAGTGGAATGATGACTGGTCCTAGACTCTTGTGGCCCCCACGTATGCTAACATCTACATGGCTGTCCTAAAGGGTGAGCATGTGTACAGGTCTGTTCATTGGTGCCATGTTAGGGGCTGGTGGCGTTACATCGACAATATTTTTCTTTTGTGGGATGGTAACAGGGAGGAGTTGGATGTTTTTCATCAATTTTTGAATGGAATTTTTCCTGAACTTTGGTTCACCATGGATTGCTCACAGGAGAGGATGCAATTTTTGGATATGTCTGTGTTTAACCACTTAACGACCAAGCCATTTTGTAGGTTAAAGACCAGGCCAATTTTTACAATTCTGACCACTGTCACTTTTTGTGCTTATAACTCTGGAACGCTTCAACGGATCTTGGCGATTCTGAGATTGTTTTCTTGTGACATATTGTACTTCATGATAGTGGTAAAATTTCTTCAATATAACTTGCGTTTATTTATGAAAAAAATGGAAATATGGCAAAAATTTTGAAAATTTTGCAATTTTCAAACTTTTAATTTTTATGCCATTAAATCAGAGAGATATGTCACAAAAAATAGTTAATAAATAACATTTCCCACATGTCTACTTTACATCAGCACAATTTTGGAACAAAATTTTTTTTTTGTTAGGAAGTTATAAGTGTTAAAAGTTGACCAGCAATTTCTCATTTTTCCAACAAAATTTACAAAACCATTTTTTTTAGGGACCACATCACATTTGAAGTGAATTTGAGGGGTCAATATGACAGAAAATACCCAAAAGTGACACCATTATAAAACTGCACCCCTCAAGGTGTTCAAAGCCACATTCAAGAAGTTTAATAACCCTTTAGGTACTTCACAAGAATTGAAGCAATGTGGAAGGAAAAAATGAACATTTAACTTTTTTTCACAAAATTTTTCTTTCGACACAATTTTTTAAAATTTTGTCAAGAGTATCAATAGAAAATTAACCACAATATTTGTTGTACAATTTCTCCTGAGTACACCGATACCCCATGTGTGGGGGTAAACCACTATTTGGGCGCATGACAGAGCTCGGAAGGGAAGCAGCGCCATTTGACTTTTTTGGCTGGAATTGAGATTGGACGCCATGTCGCATTTGGAGAGTCCCTGTGTGCCTAAACAGTGGAAACCCCCCACAAGTGACCACATTTTGGAAACTAGACCCCCCAAGGAACTTATCTAGATGTGTGGTGAGAGCTTTGAACCCCAAGGGCTTCACAGAAGGTTATAACGTAGAGCTGTAAAATTAAAAAATCATATCTTTTCCACAAAAATGATCTTTCCACCCCCAATTTTTATTTTCCAAAGGGTAACAGGACCCCAAAAGTTATTGTGCAATTTGTCCTGAGTACGCTGATACTCCATATGTGTGGGTAAACCACTATTTTGACGCATGGCAGAGCTCGGAAGGGAAGGAGCGCCTTTTTCAAATGCAGACTTTGATGGAATGGTCTGCGGGTGTCATGTCGCGCTTGGAGAGCCCCTGATGTGCCTAAACAGTAGAAACCCCCCACAAGTGACTCCATTTTGGAAACTAGACCCCCCAAGGAACTAATCTGAATGTGTGGTGAGCACTTTGAACCCCCAAGTGCTTCACAGAAGTTTATAACGTAGAGCCGTGAAAATAAAAAAATCATATTTTTTTCCACAAAAATAATCTTTTTGCCCCCAAATTTTTATTTTTATAAGGGTAACAGGAGAAATAGGACCCCAAAAGCTATTGTGCAATTTGTCCTGAGTACGCTTATACCCCATATGTGGGGTGAACCACTATTTTGACGCATGGCAGAGCTCGGAAGGGAAGGAGCACCGTTTTTAAATGCAGACTTTGATGGAATGGTCTGCGGGTGTCATGTCGCGCTTGGAGAGCCCCTGATGTGCCTAAACAGTAGAAACCCCCCACAAATGACCCCATTTTGCAAACTAGACCCCCCAAGGAACTTATCTAGATGTGTGGTCAGCACTTTGAACCCCCAAGGGCTTCACAGAAGTTTATAACGTAGAGCCGTGAAAATAAAAAAATATATTATTTTCCACAAAAATGACCTTTTTGCCCCCAAATTTTTATTTTTATAAGGGTAACAGGAGAAATAAGGCCCCAAAAGTTGAAGTGCATTTTGTCCTGAGTACGCTGATACCCCATATGTGGGGGGGAACCACTGTGATCGCCTTACTGTGATCTTTGAAAGGCAGAATGAACAAATCCACAAAAGGTGAAGAATTGGTTTTCTTTTTTACGCCATTCCTCATGCGGTATTAGTGATTAGGCGACTTTATTCCTCGGATCAGTGCGATTACAGCGACACCAGATTTATACCCTTTTTTCATGTTTAGCTTCTGTCACACTCTAAAAGACGCTATTTTTTTAAATAATTTTTTGTAAGAAATTTTTGCATTGCCGTATTTTGAGAGCTATAATTTTTCCATATTTCGTCCGACAGAGTTATCTGTGGGCTTATTTTTTGCGGGACGAGCTGACATTTTTATTGGTACCATATTCGGGCACATAATGTTTTTTGATCGCTTCCTATTCCGATTTTTGTGGAAGCAGAATGAACAAAAACCAGCAATTCAGGAATTGTTTTTTTTTTCTTTTTCCTCCTTTCCGCGTGTGGTAAAATTGATAAAGCAGCTTTATTCTTCGGGTCACTGCGGTTACAGCGATACCTCATTTATATCTTTTTTTATGTTTTGGCGTTTTTTACACAATAAAAATTTTTATAGAAAAAATAATTATTTTTGCATCAGTTTATTCCGTGAGCTATAACTTTTTTATTTTTTCGCTGATGATACTGTATAGTGGCTTGTTTTTTGCGGGACAAGATGACGTTTTCAGCGGTACCATGGTTATTTATATCCCACTTTTTGATCGCGTGTTATTGCACTTTATCCAAGCGGTATGATGATACCGCTTGGAAAAAGTATAATTTACTACTTTTTTGTGTTTTTTTTTTTACGGCTTTCACTGAAGGGGTTAACTAGGGTTACGCTTTTATAGATGGGATTTTTATGGACGTGGCGATACTAAACGTGTGTTTTTTTGTTTTTTGTTTTTTTTATTACATAAAAATGGGTATTTTTTAGGGGATTTTTTTTAAATTATTTTTTTAAAAAATGCTTTTTTTTAACTTGTCCCTTTATGGGACTTTCACTTTTTTACTTTTGATTGCAGGTACAATGCATTGCAATGCTCCAGCATTCCAATGCATTGTAACTATAGTGAAAGCTGCTGTGACCATGATCACAGCAGCTTTCCATAGCTAGATGACCCGGAGGTTGTCATGACAACCCCCGGGTCATCAAGGCAGAGATCGGGCCCTGCAAGTACATTGCAAGGTGCCGATCTGAGGCAGAAGGAGCTCCCGACCCTCTGCCTCCCCCCTGAGCGCTGCGATCGCGCTCGATCGCAGCAGTCAGGGGGTTAACAGCCTAGGGCGGTGGGGGCGCCGCTCCTGGCTGTCAGTGCAGGAAGCTTGGCCACTGCAGCGCCGGCTCCTGCACTGATCGCGCTGGAGATGCTGAAATTTCAGCATCTCCTGCGCGATCGCTGCTGTGTTTGGTCAGTCAGATTGACTGACCAATCACAGCGCTGTAGGTGTGGGGACCGACTGTAAAGGTCCCCGCACCGCTTGCCGTGCCTGTCAACTGTCTGTGACAGCTGTCGGCATTGAACTACCACTGCGTGTTTACACGCAGTGGTAGTTCAAAGGGATGACGTGCACAGTCCGTCAAGGTGCCAAAACTGACACCTTGCCATGATGTACTGTGCACGTCAATGGACATTAAGGGGTTAAAAAAGGACGGGATCCTACATACGGATCTATTTGTTAAGACTACAGACAGTAACAACTTGTTGCACTTCTCCAGTTAGCATCCAAGGAAAATGGTAGAATCACTACCCTGGAGTCAACTATTGAGGGAAAGAAGGGTGGTTTTGTGTGAGACCCAGATAGACAAACAACTGGATGAGATGTGCAATAGGTTTTTGGCTAGGGGTTACCCTAGAGCTGATTTGGTGAAGTTCAAGAGGATGGCCTTGGATAAATGTAGGGAGGATCTTTTGGTACCTAAAACATCAATTGTGTCTGACAAAAGGATACCGTTTGTTACAGCATTCAACAGCATGAGCAGTAGGGTTTCTGGGATAATCAGGAAACACTGGTCATTGCTGGGGAAGGGTCATACAAACATTGAAGAGTTTAAATTACCACCACTTTTCTCCTATAGGAGAAATAGGAATTTAAAAGATGAATTGGTTTGCTCGGATATGGGCAGCTCTAAAAAAAAGTATACAAACAACATTCAGTAGTCCAAGTCTTGGTAACTTACCCTGTCTTGGTTGTGCTTGCTGCAATAACATGGTAAAAGGTGGGCATTTTTTTCATCCTCATACAGGCAAAAGGTATGATATCTGTAAACGATACACCTGTACAAGCAGTTATGTGGTGTATGTCCTGAGCGGTCTCTTCTATGTGGGGGATACCACAATGGAAGTGAAGGCAAGAATCAGCAAACACAAGAGCACGATCAGGACAGGGTTAGTTGACCTCCCGGTACCAAAACATTTTAAGGAGTTGGGACATTGTGTGAACCAATTAAGATTCAGGGTTATTAATGATGTGCCGACACTAAGACTGGGGGTGACAGAGTTGCCCTTTTGAGAAAAAAAGAATTTTAATGGATTTTCGAATTGGATACTTTGAGGCCTAACTGCATGAATGTTGAATATAATCAGGGTTGCCTATTATAAGGGATTTGTAGGTTGGAGCCTTAGGGGTATTTTATTGTGCGTTTTCTCTGTGTATTGTTTTTAACCCTTTTTTTGTTTTTCATAGCTCCTCTTTAATTGCCTATTGGAGTATGGACTGATACTGTTAGTGGACATATGAGCAATAATGTGTATATTTAATGTATATATTGCGTTATTTGTGATGTATACATTGGGGATTCACTGTACGGATGGATGCACCTTGGGATATCCAATTTTGTATTTTGGTAATTGATTATTATATTTTTTTGATTTTGGTGTTTATAAATCTGGAGGTTTATTAATTCTATTGGATTACCCAGGGTGCATTATTCTCCAAGATGCTTCTGTATTCTATATTGCTTTTGTATCTACATATTATACTGTGCCATAGATTATCTTGATTACCTGCTAATGTGCGGGCGCTAACCCTTGGGATCTTTTGTGTTGCAGATGTTTCTTTTGTTTGTATAAATTATGTCATGAATGGATGTTCGGTACTGTGTATTGGTGCTTTTTGTAGGAGCGCAGCCACATGGAGTTGTTTCCTCTGAATAGAATATACAACGCCCATGATATGATGGCTCCCTCTTGGACTAATGATCTTGGGCTGCTGGAGTCTGTGCTGTATAGAGAGTGCAGTGCACAGATAGATGGAGACCGTATTGGTTCTAAGCTGTTTGGAGGCGTACCTTTGTCCACGTCAGAATGTGGATGTTATGACAACGAAGATGCTGTATGCTGATTGGTGCCACCAGTGTTTACAAGCGAACATCATGGGGATGTATATCTGCAGTTATATTGTTTGTTTATATGTATATTAGCAATGGGGTTAATGAATTTCTTAGCGATTGGATAGCAGGTAGTCTGGAGAATTGTGGGGCTATTTTTAATTATCAAATGTTTGTATGTTGGTATGTGTATAGAGGATTTTTTATGTCTCTTTTTCATTGGTCCATGTTAAGTGAGGGGTGGGATTTGCACTATATAACTTGAGTTGAAACACTCCTGTACTGTGCTTGAGAAAGATCTTCGGATCGAAACGTTGCCACAGGAGGCAGAATAAATGTGAATTATTTTTTCACCAACTTTGGAGGCGCTGTCCTTTTTACTATTTGGTATGGATTTTTTCCAGGATGAACTACCTGGATGTGACGTGCATCTCAATTAGTGTCCTGAAAGACTTTGGTCATTTGAGGTGCGATTTAACTTTCAAATTTTGATTGGTCCTAGACTTGACAGGCATCGTCTGGGCTTTGGATCTTGACCAGTGCAGGTCTGCTCTTCAGGCCTTGACCGGCGTAGTCTGGGTTTACTTGCCTGTCCCAGACCTTGGCTTTGGGCCTTGACTGGCATTGTCTGGGTTCTGCTTCCAGGTGCGCCACAACCCTCTGGTTCAAGCTACCTGTCATGGTCTGGCAACCCAGCCTCAGCATCTTCCTGGAAACACATCCTGACCATCCATTCTATTGGCACCAAATCTGCTCTCGTTTTGGCGTGCTGGCCTCTTCTACCTGGGAACTGTGTCATTAAGGTCACTTGACGATGGTGCTCCATCTAAGCTCGTCCCTCCTTAAACTCTCCCTCTTCCAGTTGGTTCCGCTGGGTCCGACTTGGACAATAGATTTCAGTCCTCATCCACAAATGCCGTACAGCACTGAAGATTCTTATCCTTTATGTCACACCGTTTTACAGAAGAAATTCAGGAGGTCTCCATACACAACAGATGTTTGGCTGGTCTTGCCCAAATTGGCAAGCTAGGTCAACTCTAAAAACCCCCAAATGCATTAGATTAATGTTGGCCAAACTCGCTGATGTTGGTGAGATTGGCCGACATTCTATTGTAAGGTTCTCCCTAACAGATGATGTTGGAGTAGAGAAGGATGCAGCATATCGGATTCCAATGGCTGGTTATTTTGATCTTTGACAAATAATCTGCAGCCAGAGAAATTTGGCAGCTACCATGTCGGCCAAGCTGAGCATACCTATGTATGGAGGGGGAGTCGAAAGAGTTCGTCAGTGGCTATCTGTTGTGAATGTTGGGCTTAACATCTATAGGCTTTCTTAGTCTACAGGGTTAGAAACTAACTCTAGCCCTCATGTCTCGAATGTGAAAAATATTTTTTTGAAAGGAGTTTATTCAATTTTACTGATCTGTGTTTTAGAAATAAGGTATTTCGTGAGACTTTTAAGAGTTAATTTTCCTATTCATGCTAAATTACTTCAAGGAACAGATACTTTTTGTCTCTTTTAAAAAAGCAAGGCTTTGTATGAAGCAAACCTGTATAACGTCTTTCCAAAACAATTCAGATACAGCAAATGTTTCTTTTGCAGAATTTGGTCTTGGTTGTTTGTATGGATTGTGCTAGTACATTGAGGCATTCACTAAGTGACTAAATAGCAAAATGTTATCATGATGATGGTTGATTTTAAGTGCAGTACCAACTAGTAATGACTTGTACTTCGCGAACAGGAGGCACTGGTTCACCTGAGGTTGATTTATTTTGCCAAATACCGTATTTTTCAGACTATAAGACGCACCGGACCATCGCACCCCAAATTTTCAGAAGGAAAACAGGGAAAAAAAATAATGTGTCAAATGGGGGTCCGTCTTACAGTCCGAATTCAGGTTACCAGCGAAGGGATCAGCACAGGTAGAGGAGTGGTCACAGGGGTCGTTCCGTGGTCCAGGCTGGTGCGGTGGTGGTGCTCTGTGTTGCAGGGGTGCTCTGTGGGGTGTCTGTGCACTGTGGGGTGGCTGTGCTCTGTGGGGTGACTGTGCCCTGTGGGATGGTTGTGCTCTGTGGGGTGGCTGTGCTCTGTGTGGTGGCTGTGCTCTGTGGGGTGGTTGTGCTCTGTGGGGTGGGGTCGCAATATACTTACAAAATCCCATAGCGGTGGTCCCGATGCAGCCTCCCTGTGGTGCGGTGGTGTCGGGGCTCCGTGATGTGGCGGCAGCGGGGCTCCGTGATGTGGCAGCAGCGGGGCTCTGTGCTGCGTGGCGGGCTCCGCCGGCATTTCGTCATAGCCCGAAGCCCCCCACAGCTCCGCTGCTGCAATGCGGTTCCCTCCTGAAAGATGGCCGCCAGAGACCTCCGGAAAGATGGCCGCCGCATCCTCAAATTCAAACCTTGGCAACGAGATCTCTTCCTGAGATCTCGTCTCCTGAGATCTCGGGACAAGATCTCGTTGCGGAGATCTGAATCTGAGCATGCGCCGCCTCCAGCGGCCATCTTTCTGGAGGCGGCGCATGCTCAGATTCAAAACTCCGCAACGAGATCTTGTCCGAGATCTCTTTGCCGAGATTTGAATTTGAGGATGCGGCGGGCATCTTTCCGGAGGCCCCTGGCGGCCATCTTTCAGGAGGGCACCGCGCTGCAGCAGTGGAGCTGCGGGGAGCTTCGGGCTATGACAAAATGCCGGCGGAGCCCCCCACGCAGCAGAGCCCCGACACCACCGCACCACAGGGAGGCTGCATCGGGACCGCCGCCGCCACCGGAGATGGGAAAAGTTTTCTTTCCAGGAGGGGACATAGCATATATTGCGACCATAAGACACACCCCATTTTCACCCAAAATTTGGGGGGAAAAAAGAGCATCTTATGGTCCAAAAACACGGTATCCTTGAGATGAACTTACTCCAAATAATCATCCCAGCAGAGTTGCGCTCGATCCCTCTGTACTGCTATTTTCAGAGTGATGATAGGCTTTGCTCAGTGCTCCTGTTTGTAGACGTTCCCTAGTGATTGTCTCCGATTCTATATCACTTGTGTGCCAGGATGCTCCCTAGAGAGATATTATGATTCTCTTTTTTTGGGGGGGAGTGGTAATTTACAGTCTGGACTGTTATTGTTTCATCAAGTGCTGACAAACCGCTTTCAACATTTTAAGGAGAGATGTATTGTATGGTCTATTTCGTAGTAGCACATAATGCTCCAAAATACTGGCAAAAGCCTCATTGTGTTACCAGTGAAAGATGACTATAGCTCAATTATGGAAGAGAGCCTTATGCAATGGCTTCATTATATCGATATAAGATGAATAATAATTGAGAAGAATGCTTGTATAGACACAGAGGGCCCATTTCACCACTCATACAGTGCAGGTCTTAAAGATAAATTGGAAAATCCTCCCTTTTTTATGAAACGCAAAATGACTTGGAATGTCTGAGCCCTTAAACCACAGCTGTAGTCAAAAATGGTGTCTTTATTCTAAAACATTACCATTCAGACTTTTATTTGATGAGCCTACTCTTTTGTTTTGAATGGGTTATCCACTATTCGGACCACCCCTTCTTGATCAAACTGTTTGGCCCCATAAAATATAAAGCCTATACTCACCTCCCATGCTGGTGCCATTACCTCGATGTCAGCACTCATGGTCCTGGGGCTCTTGTGCAGTTGTTGTGACACGTGATTCCGGCGCCTAATCACTATTCGGACAAATCAAATATGAAGCGTAAGTCCGGGCTGCAGCTGTGGCCCTGACTTCCTTTTCCTGCTCATGAACGGTTCGAGCACAGGAGGAGAGTATAAGCTTTATTATTTTATTATTTTAAGCAAGCGGTATGAGAAGAATTTGTCCAAGTTGTGGATGACTTCTTTAAGCTCCCACCCTTTCTTCCTTGCCCCATTGGAGGTGAGAAAGTATAAACATTGACCACATGCCTGTCAAAATTCAATCATGGAAAGATATAACACGAAGTAAGAGCTAGATTACTCTTTTAAGGGTTCCTGTAGATGCCCATATTTTCGGTATGCGTGCGATCCGACAAAACTTCAGAATGCGCTCGGACCAGTGTTATTCTATGAGGCTGTGCACATTTCCGATTTTTCCCTCAGACAGTCTTTCCAAGAAAAAAAATTGCAGCATTCAAGATTTGCATCTGATATTCGAATCGCACGTGACCATGCAAGTCAGTGAGTCCATGGAAAAATTGGACTACACTCGGATGACATCTGAGTGCAGTCCAATTTTCATGGACTGACAATGGAGAATATGAAGACATTATTTTTTTTCATTTTCTCATCCGAGAAAATCAGATCACACTATGCTATGCATAATTGGACTGAGTTCTTGGATGAGAGAAAATACGCTCGCATGACCCTAGCATAATGGGACTCAGTCATCACAAAATGACTGTACAAACCAAACACAGGTGATTGTTCATTGGTGTGATCGAGCAGTATAGCTCACTATCCCACTTGTTTTCCACATATTGCCACCCTTTTCTTCTTTGATTGACAGCTTTGGCTTTATAGGAGCCAGAAAAGGGCAGAGATAGATGGAAAACAAGTATTTAGGAAGGTGTACTGAAAAGCTCGGCCACGACAGTCCTCTTATTTTGACCTGTAAATATGCTTAGTAGATCGTGCATTCAGACATCCATATAAATTGGTACAAAATCAGACAGCAATGCACAGATTAACCGGCAGGTCTCCCGAACTGAGCACGGCAGCTTCATATATTTCTATGCAGCTGTCACACTTGGGTCAAGAGACCCATCATCCAGTCCGTGCCTTGCAATCCGATTTCGGACGCATTTCTATGGTCGTCTGAATGTACCCTAGTGTGGAGGCCAATCATGCCTTTAAGGAATGGGAAACATTGTAGTAAGTGACCAGGCTGAGTTCTTCTGATATATGCTTTGCTAGTACACACGTGGTCAAAATTGTTGGTACCCCTCGTTTAATGACAGAAAAACCCACAATGGTCATAGAAATAACCTAAAGTCAGACATTGCTTTTCAACCATGCTTCCACAGAATTAAAAAAAAAAATAAAACTCATGAAATAGGCCTGGACAGAAATTATGGTATCCTTAACTTAATATTTTGTTGCATAACCTTTTGAGGCAATCACTGCAATCAAACGATTCCTGTAACAGATATGAGACTTCTGCACCTCTTGACTGGTATTTTGGCCCACTCCTCAAGAGCAAACTGCTCCAATTGTCTCGTGTTTGAAGGTTGCCTTTTCCAGACGGCATGTTTCAGCTCTTTCCAAAGATGCTCAATAGGATTTAGATCAGGGCTCATAGAAGGCGACTTCAGAATAGTCCAATGTTTTCCTCTTAGCCATTCTTGGGTGTTTTTAGCTGTGTGTTTTGGGTCATTATCCCTTGCAAGACCCATGACCTGCGACTGAGACCAAGCTTTCTGACACTGGGCAGCACATTTCTCTCTAGAATCCTTTCATAGTCTTGAGATTACATTGTACAGATTGTAGACACCCTGTGCCAGATGCAGCAAAGCAGCCCCAGAACATAACAGAGCCTCCTTCATGTTTCACAATAGGGACAGTGTTAATTTCTTGATATGCTTAATTTTTCCATCTGTGAACATAGAGCTGATGTGCCTTGCCAAAAAGTTCAATTTTTGTCTCATCTGTCCATAGGACATTCTCCAGAAACTTTGTGGCTTGTCAACATGTAGTATTGTAAACTCCAGTCTGGCTTTTTTATGATTTTTTTTCAACAATGGTGTCCCCTTAGTCGTCTCCCATGAAGTTCACTTTGGCTCATACAATGATGGATGCTGCGATCTGACACTGTTGTTCCTTGACCTTGAAGTTCACCTTTAATCTGTTTAGAAGTTTTTCTGTCCTCTTTTGTTACCATTTGTATTATCCGTGTCTTTGATTTGTCATCAATTCTCCTCCTGCGGCCACGTCCTGGGAGGTTGGCTACAGTCCTGTGGATCTTAAATTTCTGAATAATATGTGCAAATGTCGTCACAGGAACATCAAGCTGCTTGGAGATGGTCTTATAACTTTTACCTTTAACATGCTTGTCTATAATTTTCTTTCTAATCTCCTGAGACAACTCTTTCCTTCGCTTCTCTGGTCCATGTTGAGTGTGATACACACCATGTCACCAAACAGCACAGTGAGTATCTGTAGCCCTCTATACAGGCCCACTCACTGATTCCAAGATTGTAGACACCTGTGATGCTAATTAGTGGACACACCTTGATTTAACATGTCCCTTTTGTCACATTATTTTCAGTGGTACCATCATTTCTGTCCAGGCCTATTTCATGAGTTTTATTTTTTTTAATTCTGTGGAAGCATGGTTGAAAAGCAATGTCTGACTTTCATTTGTTCATTTTCATAGATTTTTAATTTATTGTTACTTTTGTCAGATTCAAGTTATTTCTGTGACCATTGTGGGTTTTTCTGTCATTAAACGAGGGGTATCAACAATTTTGACCACGTGTGTAGCTCAATATTTTTTCCATTAGGGTTAGGAGTCATCAGGAACTTCCTCTGTGATGCCCATACACCCAAAAAAAAAGCATTGGTAAGAGTTTGACAACCCTTTTAATTTCATAGATTAATTTTATGCAGCATAAATAAAATGCCTTTATGACCATAATTTGTCTCTAATTCTATGTGCTTGTGCCATGTTATAGGGCCATTTTGAGCTGCCCTTCTTTATATAATAATTGCCGTAGGCTATTACAAGTAACAATATTTTGGCAGGTAAGAAATCAGGGTGAATTATGAAAGACCACTTGCTGATTGACTCAATGTGAACCGCAGGTAGAAATGTTTTCAGGGGATAATATGCAGTAGGTTGAATGAAAATGATATAAAAGTAATCGTTTTCTAGTTCATGCCACATTGTCCTTGGCGTTATGTGCACTTGTACCATCATTCGCGATTGCAGAACTATGACATTTATTTGCATACGCTTTCTGGCAGTATCTTTCCACCAGTCAGGTCGGCTATTGAGCAAATGGAGGCATTGC
>JARQOD010000003.1:363776401-363846161 GCA_033576555.1 Oophaga sylvatica
GGGGGCCCGCTCCTTCCTGAGCGCCAAACATCAGGGCCTTAACCACTACCTCCTGAATCTGAAGGTACGTCGTATCGCTGTTGTGTGCACATCGTGACAGCAGGAAAGCATTGAGCATTGCTATTTGGACGATGTGCATGGCCAGCTTCTTGTACCACACCTTGGCCTTTCTCAAAGCACTATACGGTTGGAGGAGTTGATCGGAGAGATCAACACCCCCCATGTTTTTATTGTACCCCAGTACACAGCCCGTTTGTGGACCTGTGTTGAGGTATCCCATACAGTGCTGAGGGCGCTGCCATCACCATGCATGGTGGTCAAGAGAAGGACATCCCTCTTGTCCTTGTACTTGACCACCAATAGGTGGTCGCTACATTGGGCTCTGCTCTCACCTTTCTGAGCATCTGCCCAAGTAGCATCTTTGGGAGGCCTCTCTGATTTTGCAGACAGTACCGCAGGCTGCGGTACCTCGCGCAGAGAGGGATTTGTAGAGTGGGATGCTGGAATAAAAGTTATCAGTGTAAAGTTGATAATCTTTATCCAGCAGTGGGTGCACCAAATCCCACACAATTTTTCCCACTCACTCCCAGGACAGGGGGACACTCAGGGGGTTAAATCCTGGTGTCCTTTCCTTCGTAAACTCTAAAGTTGTAGATGTACCCTGAGGTACTCTCACACAGCTTTTAGAGTTTGATTCCATACCTTGCCCTCTTGCTGGGCAGGTACTGGCAGAATCCAAGCCATCCCTTAAAATGAACCAAGGACTTATCCATGCAGATGTCCCTTTACATAGTAACATAGTAACATAGTTATTAAGGTTGAAGGAAGACTTTAAGTCCATCTAGTTCAACCCATATCCTATCCTAACCTGCCCTAACATGGGCACGTACACTTCAGCAAACTTTTTGTTGAAGTGTTCGATGACCCGCCGAACTTTGAACAGGCGGTCAAAGTTGGGGTCATCTCGTGGGGGACACGTGCATTATCATTATAATGCAGAAATTTGTGGATGGCCTCAAAACGCATCTGGGCCATGACCATTCGGAACAGTGGAGTGTTGTATAAAATATCAACACTCCAATATTGCCGAATTTCTGGCTTCTTCAGGATCCCCATATGGAGGACCAGGCCCCAAAACTGCATCATTTCAACTGCGTCTACAGGAGACCAGTTGGAAAATGATGACATGAGGTTTTGCACCAAAAATTGCCGAGCGTACAAATTTGTTTGCTCCACCATGAGGTTAATTAAATCCTCAGAGAAAAAGACTTTGAAAAAGTCTATTTCTGTGAGGCTGGTGGAGTCAAACTGATTCCTGATTCTGCCACAAAATCATGAATCAGTGGCTTGTAATTTTCGGAGGGCGAGGTCCATTACGGGGTCCGTAGAGGGGTGCGCTGGTTCATTTTCAGGGGTGGGCGCTGCCTCATCTTCTGTCCTGAAGTGTCTGCGTGACGGTTCCGCATGACCCGAGGAGGAAGATGAGGAGGAAGAGGAAGAAAAAGAATCTGAAAAGTAAAGAAATGTGGGATCCTCTCCCTTGCTATCAGTGTCGGAGGCAAGGAAAGCGTATGCCTCCTCCACTGAATAGCGCTGTTGGAATGAACGTGACGGGCAGGACATTTTTTTTGTTATTGTGGTGCTTTGTGTGTACTTTATTTATAACTATGTGTGTGTGGGGGGGATAGTGCGTGGTGCAAAACTATGCAGAAAAGAAAAAGCTAAAAGAAAAGAAAGCGAATAGGGGAAAAAAATGCCTGTGAAAAAAAGTATAAACCAGAAGGCACGAGCTCTGATAAGTGACCGGTTTTACTTATCAAAGTTCCGCGACTGCTGGATGTGCGCACGGGTGTGACGGTAAGGGATGTGAAAAAAAAAAAAAAAACGCCAGGCACGAGCTCTGATAAGTGACCACTGTCACTTATCAAAGTTCCGCGGCTGCTGGATGTGCCCACGGGAGTGGCAGAAAGGGAGGTGAAAAAAAATGGCAGGCACGAGCTCTGATAAGTGACCGCTGTCACTTATCAAAGTTCCGCGGCTGCTTGAAGTGCGCACGGAAGGGGGTGCAAAAGAAAAGTGAGCATGAGTGTTGATCGGTGAACTGTGTCACCAATCAACGCTCGGCGGCTGCTAAATGTGCGCAGAGGCGGCACAAAGGGGGGGGGTAAAAAGAGGGGAAAGGGTAGGGGTAGTGGGGAATGGGGGGATTGGGGTGGATCGGACTTACGTTTGTAGCCTCTTCTTTCTTCACCAGGTATTGTGGTGTCACAGGCTACTGTGGCACCACAAGGCCCAGCACAGGAGGAGATCTGGCAGTGTGACCACGCTGCAGGAATCCTCAGCAAGTGTGAGGACCCTGCAATGCGGTCACACAGGTCAGATCCAGTTTGCAGACAGGTCACGAGCGGTCACATCGCTGTTGTGACCTGTCATTGGTGGGATCGATGATCACATCAATCCCACCAATCAGAGGAGACCCTTGTTTTGCCGGTTGCTAGGGACTGGCCTAGTAATCGGACCTCTCTGCTCCGATTTACTAGGCAGGTCAACAAGCAGGGCACAGAGCGGTCACACCGCTGCTGTGCCCTGTGATCGGCGCGATCGACGATGACATCGATCGCGCCAATCAGCAGCTGCAGGCCCTGTCCTAGGCTCCGGCCTAGGATCGGTGCTATTACTGCACCGATCCAGGCAGGTACTGGCAGGGCACAGCACGGATATACCGCGGCTGTGCCCTGCGATTGGCGCTATCGATGTGATCGTCGATCGTGCCAATCAGGGGGAGGTCTGGCTGTTCCTAGGCCCACGCCTAGGATCGAGTACATCGGTACTCGATCCTAGCCTGGGATCTCACTGTTTCAGCCAATCAGATCTGATTGGCTGAAACAATGAGAAAGGCTGCAATTGGCTGTTCAGAATTGAACAGCTAATCACAGCGATCGGGAGGCCGGACGAGGGAGGACGCAGCCCGGGATCCCGACACCATCTTCCTACAGGTAAGATGGCGTCGGAATTTTAGCGCGATCACCCCGACTTAAGTCGCGATGTCGCATTAAAGGCCATAACGTACTATCCCGTCCATGGTCAGATTGTCACGGGTTTCATGGACGGGATAGTACGTCGGATGGCAGAGAGGGGTTAAAGAGGTTGTTTGAGACCTTAAGATTGATGGCCTGTCCTTAGGTCGTGTCACACCGTGACACACTGATGACCTATCCTAACGGGTGGTCGGTCAGAGGACGGCACATCTCTCAAACAATGAGATGGAAAAATTGAGAGGAAGGCCCTAACAATAGGGAATGAGGGATGGTCACTACCTGAGCGCAAACCTGAGCCTGTCCCTGCACTCCCCCAATGCCCTATGCAGGTCTTTCCCCCCGCCACCGTCACGAACCTAATCCCTAGTAGTCACCTATTGCTGCCCTCACTAGGGCACTGGCCGGCAAGGAGCACTAGCCTCACCTCTGTAGATAATACACACAGGGGGAAGTGACAAACACCAAAGGGACAAGGTGAAAAAACACCACACTTATCTTATGAGCACCGCTGCTAGGCTTCACACCGCATATAACAACAGCAACTGGACTTACAAACACCAGAGGTGGCTGACACCAGAGAACTTCTCCTGCTAGGCTGGTCTGCAGAAAGAAACTGTATCATCATCAGGTGACCTTTTAGAGGATGGTGGGAGTGGTCACCACCCATATCAGCTGACCTAGCAGCACTGCAGTAATACCAGATTGCCAGTGGGGAAAAACTGACATTAACCACCGCTGGCCTGAAAGGAAAATAGGGTTAACTGAGTGGAACCAGATCTGCCACAAATTCAAAAATGGATCGTGACACAGAGTCTCACCGATGGGGGTGCAACACCTCTGCTGATCAGCTGTTCTCGGTGTCAGTGACAGCCGGAACTTAGTTTACGGACCTATACAACACAGCCCCATCAATGGAATAATGGCAACAGCTGTATACTACACATCCACCACCTTAATCAAAGCAATCAGGGTTGGATGTGTAGTTCCTGGCCATGACCACAATTCCGGCAATGAAACTGTGCTGTGCAGCTCCGTAACTGAGCAGTTCCAGATGCCTACAGAGGGATTGATTGATCGGCGGGTGTGCCAGATGTGGCACCCCCACCGATCAGACATTGATGACCTATCCCAAGGATAGGCCATCAATGTCAAATTCCCAGCCTAAGTTTTAAGTGTATGGGAGCTTTAGGGTTTAATTCATCAAAACTGTAATTTCTTATTTTAAAAGCTGCTTTAATAAGATTGACAATTTATTGAGAAGTGCATTTCTCGCAATGAATCTGGCACATATTTAGGCCATCCACAATCATGCCATTTGTTTGTTTTTTTTAAATTATTATTGTTCACAATATAAATTGGTATTTGCTGGTGTTTTCCTTTTAGCTTTTCGCTGTAATGTAATTTGTAGATGTATTATACAGTAGGCGTCTCTATTAACTGATTTATTTAAATTGGTTTTGCATCTTGCATGTGCAGTAAAATGCACCTGTTCTGAATTATCTTTCAATTTCCAGACATTTGTTTTTAATTTAGAATGGCTGCTTTAAAATGCTCACCAGACCAGGTGCAAATTAAATGATGTCGTAAAGACACAAGGATTTTCACCATGGAGGTCAATAAACGGAGCAGCCACACCTGCTCACAGCAACCAAAACGGCCCGAGGTGGGCACAGTGAGCCGGCTGCCTTGTCTAATGTTAGCATCTTCTGCAAATCAAAGAAAATCAGAACTCAAATACATGACTTTTTTCTTCTGAACGAGCAAGTTTACAAGTCAGGACTTTCTGTCAGCCACCTGGGGAAGCGATGTTTTGAACATGTTCTAGGTCATTATAACAGGGGAGGTTGCCGCTTTGTGTTCTTATTTAGGGGTCATTTTATACACAGTGGGGTTGGTTTTGTCACCGGCATCAGAGAATTTGCAGGCTCGACAAGATCATAGCTGCGCATGTGAAGACTGACACTTGTAGTCAAGTTGAGTTTTTGAAAAAGATGTGTATTTACATTATATTAAAAATTTTATTTTAAGCTGGTAAATAACGACTTATTTTATTGTTATGCCCAAGGATGTGCATGTAGTAGGGGAGTAGTGGCAAATCCTGGCTGCTATCAAAAAGACTATAGACCTGGGTCAGGATGGAGCCCTTCTTCTTTCCCATGAGCTGTGGGACCTACACAGTGTTAATAGTCTTCGCAGTTACCATATCAATAGTAAACAAAAGGAATCATCCTGAGGATCATGCATGACTTCTTTGGCTATGTGCACAATGAGGGAGCTTTTGGAGGGCTTTTTTTTTTAGCAAATCCACTCTAAATCCTCTGTTACACAACTATCACGGGCTCCACTTCCTTTCCCTGGCTCCAATGCTCTTTGTTGTACTCCCGTCGGGTTTTACTAGTTGCCCAGCTTGGATCAAGTACATCATCTCCCAAGACATATTTAAAGCCCCTTGACACACACATCTGTGTCTTGGGTTTAAACTCCAGACCTCTATGTTTGGTGTGCGCCACCTTCTGTGCACAATGTGCTTTTACTTGCTTCCATCCATGCTGGGTTCCACTCCATCCTTCCTGCTGCTCCTGAGATTCCAAAGTGTGCCAAGTCCTAGCTACCCTTCCTGCTTGCTGCAGAGTGCGTGTGCCCACCCAGACCTAAGGCTTTGTGAATTCACCTCATTTTGTCAGTTGGTGAGCCTAACATCCTCTTTAAAAATGCTTGGAAAACTCTACCTATTTATTTCTATGGAAAATCCACTTTGCTTTTCACATGATGAGGTTTTTTTTAAAAAAGGTTGTTCTTCCCCTGTAGAAGTTTTGAAAAATATCTGGTGAAAAAAAAAAAAGTGTATGTCGCTGAAGGAAACCTCTCCAAAAAGGCACTGTCCAATCATAGAGCTGCAAAAAATGCTTAAGGAAAAAATCTTTTCTAAAGCTCTTTAAAGGATATGTGCATATAAGAAAATTAATAATGGTGAGTCCCAAGAATAATAAAATCCTCAAATTTATTGAAAAAAGATTAAAAGATCATACAGGTTGGGGATACATCTCAACGCGTTTCTGGCAAAAGCCCTTATTCTCTGAGAATAAGCAATATCGCTAAAGCATCACCGATTTGGTGACGCAGCAGCGATATTGCTAGCGATATTGCTATGTGTGATACTTACCTCCGACCGGCTCCCCCACTGTCTGTCGCTGATCGCGCGAGAATGTGCAGCTCCATTTCTCGTCGGGCACTTCCTGCTGGACTTTCTGCTGGCGCCGACGAGCGACGCGTGGAAGCCAGCGGGAGGACGTCAGGATCGCCGCGTCTGAAACATAAGTAACGACCGCTGCTGCGTCGCTAAGTCGCTGTGAGATCTGCCTGTGTGGCAGCTCACTAGCAACCATTTAGCAATGCACCAGCGATCCTGACCGGGTCGTATCGTGGTCGGGATCGCTGGTGCATCGCTAAATGTAAAAGGCCCTTAAGGCTTTTTATAAATTGCAGTGTTTTGGCTCATTATTTGTAAACCCAAACCTGGAGACTATTGTAGAAAGATTTGCACCTGTTGCCCATTTTTTGACCCACTTCTGATTTTGGCTTGGGGCTTGCGCAGATTACCGTATTTTCTGTTCGAGTACAAACAGACAAATCATCGGATTTGATAATGATCTATATTGGCTGCTGAGCAGTAGGAGAAAATATATCTAAAAAAAAACACAACAGAGTGTAAAATAATCAATGTGGACACAAATATGGAGGCAAATTGGGCAAAACAATCCCAAATCCACACTTATCTCCATGTGTCAACTGTATGTCAATACAATCACGTACATGAGGCTTTAAGCCCAGCGTGACCTTCCATTTAATCTGATACCATAATAATAACTCTCTCTGATGTATAATAATGGTTTGCACTTCATCGTTTTGGGACTTTCAGATGAAGAATGTCATACAGGATAAAAAAAGAAAAATCTGTAATCTGTAACCGTTCTCGACAGAATTTAAAATGTGTTTAGATGACATAATTTTTTCATCACATATTTATCAATGTCCTCTGCTGTGTCCCTAGAAATTATGTCCTGGTAATTGGGATATCACATTAACAATCATTACCTCCAATGCAATTCATGTCACCTGCCATGACACCGAGTCAGAAGTTCATGCAATCTCCATTGATGCATTCCTCAGTTACATGACCACCAACAAGCTGGCTGAAAATTTTTTTAAGCGGAAATGAGCATCTGATAAAGAAATCTTTCTGATTTCTCATATTTTTTTCTTTAACCATCTTAAAAGGAAAGAATAGAAAAAATGATTTCTGTGTTGGGAGACACATACGAAGATATAACAAATTCCAGCCTTTCTCCCGTGCTGTCAGCCTTAGAGCCAGAAAACAGAAGGCTTGACAATCCGCCACAACGGCCTCATTAATTAGGAATAATGCTGCTTTTATAAACAAACAAGGTGGATGCCTAGAAAACTTCTCTCTTCTTCAGCAAAACATTGATTTATGAAATGGCAGCTCGCAGGCCCCTCCCGACTTGGGCAGAGCATTAATAGCGCTTGTCATCACACCACTGGCCCAGTAATTAATCCCTCCTGAAGTACTGCTGAGAAATGTCAGAACAGCCAGACAGAATTTAATTATCTTAATATTCCACTTATTTATGTATTTTTTTTCCATAACCTGGTCTTACCTTGACTTCTACTCTGCAATCTTTATTCACCCCTACACATGACCTATTAAAAAATCACCTATTGCCCTTACGCGACTGACATCTATTTTCTTGCCTCAAACAATATCAATGAGAATTTATTTTGAGCAATAAAATTAAAACTAATACAGCACAAGCCATGTGATAACATTTTATCAGCTAGGAGAAAAGGAAGAGGGGTGTTTTGTGCTGATGGTAAGGATCCAAATGAAAATTTAATAAAAAAAGAATAGTAGAACTGCATTTTATTTTCAACGTGTCTCGAAGTCATCCAACGTCTTCATCAGAAGTGTACTCGAAAATGGTAAAAAAAATTCTAAGTGCAGTGAAATTGTGAAAAAATGTTGACATTGTTTTCTGGGAATTGTTTTCACAGTGTACTTTTTCTGGTAAAAATGATTCTCCTCATCAATATGAGTACGGCGATACCCAACATGTTCAGTTTTTTAATTATTTTAGTGATGGAAAAAAAATCTGAAGAAATTTCGGCCGATGCAGCTGTATAACGGCTTATTTTTTGCAGGTGAGACAAAGTTTTTATTAGAGCCATTTTGGGATAGAGTTGACTATTTGATCTCTTGTTACAGCATTTCTTTTGTGGAATTTTGGCAACAAAAAAATTTAATTTTGGTGTTCTTAAATTTTTTCCATTCACAGTATTTATCGATTGGATTAACTGTTTTTATTTTTTGATGGAGCGGACATTTCTAAAAGCGGTGATACCATATGTGTATTTTTAAAATATCTTTTCTTTATTTTAGATGGGGGAAAGGAGGGTGCTTCGAACTTTTCATTTTTTTTTTTTTTACTTTTTCCTGTTCTTGTTATTCCCCTTAGGGGACTTGAAGATGCGATCATTTGATCGCTTGTGCTATATACAGCGAGGCCACAGCATCACTACATATAGCAAAAAAATCACAGTCTCCCTTGAAACCCGGCCACAGACAGGGTTTCAAAGAAGCTCTGTAATGACAAGCATGGGGATCATCAGCTGACCCCGGCTGTCATGACAACCATTGGCGACCCCAATCACATCATGGGCACGCCGATAGAGTGATGACACGAGCGCACTGCATGTGTTAAATGCCACCGTCAATCTCTGACAATGGCATTTAACAAGTTAACAATCGCTGGCAGAGCACTGCTCCACACACGGTTATTAGGGGCAGGTTCTGACTGTAATACGCAACCATCACATGCTATGGGGTATAGAGTCCATACACCCGCTTCCGACATGCACTGTACAAATACGGTGGATGTCATGAAGGGGTTAAATGTTGTGTATCTGTCATGGGTGTGTCGCCGCGAGGATCGTCGCGATTGCACACTCTGACTTCTCACAGCTGAGTTGCTGTTTCTTTGTGTTTGGTAATGAGGGAGTTAATTTTACCTAGCTCTTTGCTAAGACTAGGTCCAGCCTCGCCCGGCTGCTTTTGATTATGTTCTAATTAGATTCCTTCATATACCTGCCAGTCTGCTTGTTAGATGCCGGTGAAAGCATTCATGTAGTCTAGCAGACTGGATCGGTTCTGAGAATATTTAAGCTAAGAGCTCCTTAGTTGTTTTTACTCTTACAGCTTATAGTTTATCTCTGAGACCTTAGGTGTTCCTACTGTGTGTGAGTGTTGTATGTAAGACTTTATTTACTTTATTTCTTGTCTGTCTTGTATGTCTTTCTGTTCATTAACCGTTACCTGTTCATTCCCTTTGGTGGTAATCAGGGTCCTTCTTAGGACTAGATTACAGTTGGCAGGGATTGATAGGAGACAGGGTTTACGCTGGTGGCCTGGACCTCTGTACCTTTAACAGTACCTCCAGGTAGAGGGATTAGTTAGGACCCCAGTGTAGGGTCAGCATAGACCCCGGTCACCCTCTAGCCGGAGACAGCGTATAACGGATTCCGTATTGACCCACTGGACATTCTGTCAGGTAATTCTATGTTATCATATATCTATGCGCATGTTATATAGTATGTTGCCCTTTTGATATAGATTACTTACATCACATATATATATATCTGCTATACAGCGTGACATTATCACACAACTAAACCAGGTGAACATTACCAATTTATTATTGTAACAGGTTTTTAGATAAAACCCTATTTCGCTGTCTTGTTCCCATAAACCAAAATGTGAAGTAAAAAATAAGTATGTGCTTGACTTTCAATCCTCATCTGTTCCTTTTGTTCCCCTCCTTCCAGTGCTAAAACATAAGAACAATAAAGAACAGGAAGGGGCTAAGGCTGCCTCATCTGAGCTTAGCATATCCTCTTTTGTTACAGTAGTGTTACATTCATTCATTTACTGTATGTTGTATCTATAGAGAATTGTTAGAAACTGTCCTCTCAAATTTTTTTCCCTCTTTTTCATATTTTTGGACTTTGACTTACTAAAGAGAAGACAAACTGAATATGTTTTGTTATGGGGTCAAACTTTATACAATTAGGGTACCTGAGTGTTGGGAATTGGGAAAAGGATGATGTTTTTTTTCTTTAAGAAATAGCACTATTTTTTTCTTTGGGCTGTGTCTAGTGTTACATATGTTTACTTATAAAGAAGGGATAGCTTCACATATCTGTGTGTTACCATCTGAGAAAAGCGGAACTATTTTTTTTTAGATGCCATCCTAATTTTTTTTTCTACTTGTTTTTGTCACTGAAGTAAGTAGACTCTGAACTTGTTTTTATCCATTGACACGCAACAGTGTATTAGTTAAAAATGAATGAAACTCAGATGGAGCTCTGCAGTACAAAGTATTTCTCCTGTGTCATCTGTTTTACGCAGATCCACATAGAGTTTAAAGGGAATCCATTATTAGGATCAACCATCCTAAGCAGTCTATATGGGCATGTAGGTCATAGGAGGCTGAATAAAATTATACCTTGATATCTGTAATCCTATATCTTATTCTCAAGAAATCCACATTTTCCTTAATATGTAAATGAGCTGTTAAGATCTATGGGTCGGACATAGATCTCCCTGAAAATCTACCCACAGATTTTATTTTAAATTAAAGGGGGTGTTACCAGTGTGAAATATGTAGATCAGGACTGTCAGTCATTATATGTCTCACACTGGTAACGTCCCTTTTCATTTATAATAATCTCTGGAGGCAGATCCTTGGGGAGATCTATGTCCAGCCCATAGATCATAACATCTCATTTTCATATTAAGAAACAGGAAAGATGTATATCTTTGTACCGTGTTAGCCAGTAGATAGAAAAATATTCAGAATTGAGAGTCCTCATTGGTTGATACCTTTTAATGGCTAACTGAAAAGATGGTAACAAATTGCAATCTTTCGAAACTACTCAGGTCTTTTCATCATGCCTGATGAAGAGACCTGAGTTGTCTCGAAAGCTTGCAATTTGTTACCATCTTTTCAGTTAGCCATTAAAAGGTATTATCCACTGAGGACTCTCAATTCTAAATATTTTTTCATATTAAGAAAAACATGGATTTCTCTAGAATAAGACATTGGATCGCTGTTCTCAAGGTATCATTTTATTCAGCTTCCTATAACCTACATAGCCATATAGACAGCTTAGGAGGCTTGACCCTATTCATAGATTCCATTTAATTGCTTGAGTCTGATCCACAAAATGGATGAGTATAGGACATACTCTGAGACTCACAGACCAGTTTTTAAAACTGATGTGTCTTATGCAGTCTTATTGGGCAGAAGATGCAATACCTGTCAATTTGCTGTCCCTTTGTTCTAATGGTGAACCATGAGAGTGGATGTCATTGTAGAAGTCTATTGCTGTTGGTTTACCTTCTACCGGAGTCTCGGCAGAAACATAACTTCACTTTTTATACTTTTACCTTCTAATTTTCGAACACTCATTTGTCTGTCTTGCCAGTCTCAGCCTGGCACCCTGTCCTTCCACAACGGTCGCATGTTTGTTATCCTTGACCCACAGGCTTGCTATCTCTAGGAGCAAAGAAAGCGATAAATTTCCTTTGGGATTGTATCAGACTTCACGTTCTAAATCTGTGCCGCTTGTACTTTCTAGAACTTTTGCCAGATAAACTTTGTTCTCTGTTGTCAGACTTCTTTTTCTCCCCACCAGCCCTTTTCAGTCTTAAAACACCGTGTCTGAGCCCTAGCTGGAAACTGACACAGAAAAATCCGTACCAATTACACATCCTTGATCCCTTCCAATGAAGCTTCGACTGCAGAAATAAAATAATGAAATAAAATGAAAAGAATGGGAAAAAAATCTATTATTTTAAAAAGACTTTGTAGTTTGGACTTCTAAAAAGCCTTATTAGTCCCTGGGAACACTACCTTTATGGGGGTTGTAGCTTTCATGGAAGCAGCATGAAAGTTTTCTCATACATGCTATAATACATACTTTTTCTATGGCTCAAAAAGACTTCTAGCTTTGAAAAAAAAGATGATTTGAATCCTTCAGTAGCTTTCTTATCTCTTTGCTGCCCTTGCAAAATGAAAGCGTTCAATGCTTTTCCTTTCTGCCTGCTTCTAGATTACTCGCAGAGAATTCACATTTTCAAATCTCTACTCTCTGATACATGTTAAAATAGATCATTGCTTCTGCTCATGCTAGAGATAAATGTAAGTGGATGCTCCCTTAAAGCGTATATCTGGGACTTTCTGAAAAAAAAAAATGTGCCTAAGCAAGAAAAGACTGCTCCTGCCGGGGATTCAGCTGCCTCTGCTGACTTCACGTCGACAGAGCGGTGGCTTCTTTTCTGCTCCAATCTGTTGACAGTGCAGGACTTCTGATGTCATTTTGATTGGCAGACGGATTTCAGCAGCCTAGCTTGGGGAGCCGGCAGTCAATCAGAATGACGTTGGAAGTCTAGTCTCGTCGACAGAGTGGAGCAGAAAAGAAGCCTCTGGGCTATCTACGTTATGTCAGCAGAGCTAGCTGAATCCCCGCCAGGAGTGGTCTGTGACCGATCTGTGTCAAGGAAGATCAGCGCTGGGCACAGCAGTCAGGTAAGTAGCTACTACCTACCTGTTAGTGCTTAGGCTTTTCTTTTTCCGAAAATCCCGGATATACCTAATATTAAAGAGTGGAGGATTTATTGCATGAGTAGCCACATGGCCCGTGTAGTGCATAGCATCTATTTAGTCTATGACCCACAAAGGAGATTTATAGAAAATGGTGTTGAATATTTGCTAGTTTATCAGGATTGGATTTTACAATCCAGCTATGTAGTCTTTTATATTATTTAATTAAACCTGTTTTCCGAGAAGTGGCACACCAAAGCTTCCATAAGTGTCCTCTTAAAGGGCGATTTCCATTTTTACATATTGGTATTGTTGGACAGTGCTTGGACATATAAGCACTTTTGCAATTTATTCTTTTTTCACATTTTAAGTCATTCTTGAGATATTAACACTTTTCTTTTGTTGACAGCTTTTACCTTGAAGAATGACCACCATTGTTAAACTGTGCAGTGCTTACAAGCTCTTTTCTACTGAAATTGTAACGAGTGTTTTGAAGCTGGTTAGGATCCCTGGAGAATGTTGTCAATTCTGAATACTGGCCAGCTTCAGTGCAGTGCTTAAAACCCCTTCCTGATCTGTGACACAGCGTATGTGTCATGAAAGGATCGCGTTCCTGCGGGTTGGATAACCAGGGTCACTGAAAGGTCACCCGACCCGCAGGCACAAGACCCTTTGTGCTTCACCACAGGGGGGTTGGCTTAACCCCCACGTGGCTACGATCGCTCTGATTGGCTGTTAAAAGTGAAACAGTGCTCCCTTTATTCCGAGCCCCAATGTGTGCCCAAACAGTGGTTTACCCCCACATATGGGGTATCAGCGTACTCAGGAAAAATTGCACAACAACTTTGGGGGTCTAATTTCTCCTGTTACCCTTGGGAAAAAAAAATTGGGGACTAAAAAAATTATTTTTGTGGAAAAAAAAAAGATTTTTTATTTTCACAGCTCTGCGTTATAAACTTCTGTGAAGAACTTGGAGATTCAAGGTGCTCACCACACATCTAGAGGAGTTCCTTGGGAGATCTAGTTTCCAAAATGGGGTCACTTAGGGGGGTTTCTACTGTTTAGGCACATCATGGGCTCTGCAAACGTAACATGACGCCAGCAGACCATTCCATCAAGTCGGCATTTCAAAACGTCACTACTTCCCTTCCGAGCCCCAACATGTGCCCATATAGTAGTTTTTTCCCACATATGGGATATCAGCGTACTCAGGACAACAACTTTTGGGGTACAATTTCTCCTGTTACCTTTAGAAAAATAAAAAATAGCGGGCTAAAAATGATTTTTGAGAAACAAAAATGATTTTTTTATTTTCACTGCTCTGCGTTTATAAACTTCTGTGAAGCACTTGGGGGTTCAAAGTGCTCACTACACATCTAAATAAGCTCCTTGGGGGGTCTAGTTTCCAAAATGGGGTCACTTGTGGGGTGTTTCTACTGTTTAGGCACATCAGGGGCTCTGCAAACGCAACATGACGCCCGCAGAACATTCCATCAAGTCTGCATTCCAAAATGGCGCTCCTTCTCTTCTGAGCCCTGCCGTGCGCCCAAACAGTGGTTTATGACCATATATGAGGTATCTGTGTACTCAGGAGAAATTGCCCAACAAATTTTAGGATCCATTTTATCCTGTTGCCCATGCAAAAATGAAAAAATTGATGCTAAAATAAAATTTTTGTTGGAAAAATTAAAATGTCCATTTTTTCCTTCCACGTTGCTTTAGTTCCTGTGAAGCACCTGAAGGGTTAATAATCTTCTTGAATGTAGTTTTGAGTAGCTTGAGGGGTGCAGATTTTATAATGGTGTCACTTTTGGGTATTTTCTACCATATAGACCCCTCAAAGTGACTTCAAATGTGAGGTGGTCCCAAAAAAAAATGGTTTTGTAAATTTTGCTGTAAAAATGAGAAATCGCTGGTCAACTTTTAACCCTTATAACTTCCTAAAAAAAAAAAATTTTGTTTCCAAAATTGTGCTGATGTAAAGTAGACATGTGGGAAATGTTATTTATTAACTATTTTGTGTCACATAACTCTCTGGTTTAACAGAATAAAAATTCAAAATTTGAAAATTGCAAAATTTTCAACATTTTCGCCAAATTTCCATTTTTTTAACAAACAAACGCAAAAATTATCAACCTAAATTTACCACTAACATGAAGCCCAATATGTCACGAAGAAACAATCTCAGAATCGCTAGGATCCGTTGAAGCGTTCCTGAGTTATTACCTCATAAAGGGACACTGGTCAGAATTGCAAAAAATGGCAAGGTCATGAAGGGGTTAAAGCTAGACAGCAGTTATTATCGCAAGAACAGATGGAAATTTTAATAAGAAGTAAATTGCAAAAGTGCTTCTTTTTACAAGAACTATCCAACAATATCATATTTGAAGATGGCAATAACCCTTTAAAGAGGACCTATCATGTGTGTGTGGCTGCCTTTTATTAAGAAAATCCTCATATATCTATATGAGGCTGTTGACGACACACTATTGGACCGGTGGCCAGTAGGGACACTGATTGAAAATGTGTTATGTACAAACCATCCTCACATTGATTAAGCACCATCTAACATGAGGAAACTTTCTAGCAAAATCCAAATCCAAACTTCCAAGTTGTGATATCCCGGTACTCAAAGCAGGATTCCACCATTCTCCACAGCAGTCTTACTGGTATGCAAGATTTTGCATGTTATGGAGAGATCTTGAAATTTTAACTAAAACTACTCATTCCCTAAGTTGGACCTCCTGCTGAACTTGCGGGGATTGAAATCAATAAATTCCAAGATTATATTGAATATTTTCTTTTAGCCTACACTTTCTATATACGTTTTTACAACATGGTTAATATGGGGAATTCTTCTTTTTGTCATGAAGTATGAGCAGCACATTATAATACAATACTTTTATTGATGGCTGACTGATTGTGACAGTCTTCCTTGTAGAGCATTGCTAATTTTGTTAGTTCTGCGCTGTGTCCTTACATGCACTGCTTAGCTTGTATTCAGTGCCAGACTGATATCAAGATATGCTTTGATTTCTGTATGACTTTTACAAGAAAAACTTATTTCTAATACATTTGAAGAGTATTTTCAATCTAGGAAAGACCTTTTACAACATAGTTACATAAGTTGGAAAAAGGCCTAGTTCCATCAGGTTCAACCTTCCTCCACCAGATGTACATATTGTCATTAATTTAGCTATAGCCCACAATGTTATGTGCATGACAAACCTTTTTTACATTTGGTAATGAATAACAGCTGGTGATCGTAGACATTAGTAGAAAGGTTGGGCGAGTTGAATATAGACATGCCCAACCTAGAGATAAAAACAAATCTTTCAAAATTCGGATCTCCAAATTTCCTCAAATTCAGCCAGGAAATCAATTTGGGTTGAATTTATTTGGTGCAAATCTAATTGCTTTATAAGGTCTCAAGACCCCTGAACATTAATAAATTTAGAAGCTAAAGAATAAAACTATATTACATTATTTTGCCCTAGTGCTGAAGCTTTCCGTCTAGTCCTCCGATGTTTCGCTTCCACCCTTTGTCTTCCTTTCTTCATTCTTGGTCACTGTTCGCCACCTCCAGCATTGGAGATGCTGAAGAATGAAGATGGACAAGAAGTCCAGAGGGAGGAAGTAAGCCAGAAGAAGAACCGATTTGTAGCTGCGTTGCAAGGATCAGTGAAGGGGCAGGATAAGTGTACTTTTTTAACCCCTTACCAACCCTAAGAAAATCAAAAAGGCCACCAGCAGTCCAGCATTGTGTGGAATCAAGCGAATCAAATTGTGAAAATTTTGGAATCTAATGTTTTGTGTGTGTGAAATTTTAAGGCAAATTCAAATAGTCTTCAATAGATTTGTTCATCTCTAAGCTGAATCTTTTATTCTCAAGGAAGATAAATTACTTCCAGAAGTGTCTGGCAGCTGCATAATCTGCTCTCCCCAATGAAAACTCTAGAAATCTCAGCCAAGATTAAGAAAGAAATAACTGTCTGCCAAACAAGCTATCTAATGTGTATGGACACCTAAAGTTCTACATTTGATGGGTTGAGAATTACCTGTTGCATCTTGATCAAGCAACTTCAATATGTCCTTATTACAATGGAGTCACACAACCTATCTGCTTTCATTATTTGTGTTGGCAGGTAGTGGGTATAGGAGAATTGGGGCATTATTTAGAATCTTTGATATACAGAAAGATTCCCCATTTCTACTGTTTCACTTAACCATGGCCCAGTAAATATTCATAATTTTGGGGGGTTGTCAGAACCTTGACATTTATGGCCTATCAACAAGTTTGGCTGTCAATATCAGATAGCTAGGGGTCTGACACCTGAATGCGCCACCGAGCTGTAAACAGGTCGAGCAGCTGCCAAGGTAAACTACAGCTCCATGCACTGTTATGGCCATTTTCTTGTACTGCAGTTGATCTCATATTAAAGTCAATTCTTGACATTAGCCCCTGCTGTTTTTGGTGATCAGGATCTTGGGACCAGGCAACATGTTGATATTTTCTTTATAATATCTAGTGAAGCCTGATGCTTGGTTAGATTATTGCATTTACATGATTTGATCTGGTAACAGCGTGACATTTTGTTACAGTCAGTTGATGCATGTCTCGATCATGATAGAACAGGCCCATTAGTTTGCACATGCGGTGAAGTACGGTGCCTTCCCATGACAGCAATAGTCACTTTGCAGCTTCATTAACTATGTATCAGAGGTTTTACAGTCAGATATTTCATATAGACCTCTTATTGACAGCAGTGCATGGTACAGTTCTTTAGCAGTGCATCATTTTTCTTGCCACATCATTTTATATTGATTTATTTGTTTGGCTGGTTTGCATAGATTTAGCTACAGAAACCATTTTAAAGTGGTTTAATTAAGCATAACAGGAAAAGAGAAATCCCTTCCGACTGTGGCTTACGTGTGCTGCTGGGTGAGGGAGGCCATTCAGTCCTCAGGAGGCAGATGAGATTAAACTGATCTTCTAAAGTGCAACCACTGACAGATAAGTTCAGCAAGCAATGCTCAGATCAACCAGAGCTTAATAAACCCAATATTTGTTAGTCTGAAAAGCAGAAATGCTGAAATATCTACAGTGTGCTTTGCTCGCATTAAGTTGGAATTTCCAGTACTTTTAGCTTTGGAATGGAGGATTTGTGGAATTGTTCTGCGCTTCTGAGAATTAAAGACATCAGATGCCAGGAAATAGTATAATGCAGTTTATTCTACAAGTTTTGAAGTACAACAAACTTCTTCAGGAAGTAACCACATAGGCTATGTTAGTTTCTGAAAAAGCGTGTTGTGCTTCGAAACGCGTTTAATAAAACCGCATGATGTGATTTCTTGGCATCTGATATCATGCGGTTTTATTCAACGCATTTCGAAGTGCAACATAGTTTTTCTTCAAGAACTAACCACATAGCCTATGCTGTTTATTCCTGAAGAAGTGTGTTTACTTCGAAACGCGTCAAATTTAACTTCATTATATTATTTTATGGCATCTGATGTCTTAAATCCTTAGCTGTGTGAAACAATTCCACAAATCCTCCATCCCATATTTAAAATCAGTCCGAAGACCCATAGATCCAGAGCATCTGAACAACATTCCCAAATGCATATTTTAATTGATCAGGTTAGCATAATCTGTTTTTAATGTAAATTGTTACAAAAGACCCAGTTTGCTCTACTTTTTCTCCAATTTTTTCTACACAGTATTTTTTGCATCATTTTATTTCATGTGTAAATCGGCATACTGCACATGTATAATGCCATTCTACAGGCCTCCATACACATTAGACTGTCAGATGAACCCACAAATTGATTGTTTAGCTGACAGTCTAATGTGTTTTTCCATGGACCACTCAGTTTGACAAAACAATCGTACTTGTGCACAGCCCACGGCCCAATAGAAAACCACAGATAATACTCGTATGAGAAAATCGGTCATTTGCACAAGCCCTTATAGAGAACACAGGAGCACTCATTTAAGGGAGCAATCCTGTACAATGGCATATAGAAGTTTGGGCACCCCTGGTCAAAATTACTGTTATTGTGAACAGTTAAGCAAGTTGAAGATGAAATGATCTCTAAAAGTCCTAAAGTTAAAAATTATTATAGCACCATTTATTCCATGGTGCTTTACATTTGAAAAGGGGTATACATAACAAAAAAAACTTCAATAATCTTGAACAAAATGAGTCACTGACTGGTACAAGAGAGACGACCCTGCCCTCGAGGACTCACAGTCTACAAAGGATAGGTGAGGATACAGTAGGTAAAGGTAAAGCTGGTCGTGCAGCAGTTTGGTGGAACAAGGGTTACTGCAGGTTGCACAGTTGTCAGAAGAGGTAGGTCTTCAGGTTCCTTTTGAAGGTTTCCACAGTAGGAGAAAGTCTAATATGTTGGGGTAGATAATTCCAGAGTAGGGGATGCATGGGAAAGTCTTGTATATGATTGTGGGAAGAGGAAATAAGAGGGGAGTAGAGAAAGAAATCTTGTGAGGATCGGAGGTTGCGTGCAGGTAAGTAATGGGAGACTAGGTCTCAGATGTACAGTATGGAGGAAAAAGGTTGTGGATGGCTTGTATGCCAAGATTAGGATTTCGAACTGGAGTCTCTAGGCAATGGGGAACAAGTGAAGGGATTGACAAAGAGGACAGAATATCGGAGAGACAGGTAGATTAGTCGGGCAGCAGAGTTTAGGATAGATTGGAGGGGGGCCACAAAGCAGGAGGCTGTAATAGTCGAGGCGTGAAATGATGCGGGCATGCACTAGTGTTTTTGCAGAATCTTTGTTGAGGAATATGGGGATCCGGGAGATATTTTTGATTTAAAGTCAGCAGGAAGTAGAAAAGGCTTCGATGTGTGGTTTGAAAGACAGATCAGAGTTAAATGTTACCCTGAGGTAGCAAGCTTGCAGGACTGAGAGAGTGGGCAGCTATTGACTTTTATGGATAGGTCTTTTGGGGGGGTTGAGTGAGATGGTGGAAAGATGATAACTTCTGTTTTATCCATGTTAAGTTTTACAAATCTAGCAGAGAAGACAGATGAAATAGCGGACAGACATTGTGGGATTCTGGTTAGTAGGGACCGATATCTGGTTCAGAGAGCTAGCTCTGCATGTCATCAGCATAGAGGTGCTACTGAAAGCCTTGGGACTCTGAACTGTCCTAGGCTGAAGGTGTAGATGGAGAAATGTAGAGGTCCTAGAACTGAACCTTGAGAGACACCAACAGATAGGGGGCGAGATGAGGAGGTGGTGTGTGTGAGTGGGAGATGCTGAATGTCCAGTCTGTTATGTATGAAGAAATCCAGGATAGGGTCAAGTCTGTCATGCCAAGAGATGAGAATCTACTGTATAGTTGTCATGTGTGCATCGCCACGAAGATCGTCGCGGTTGCACATTCTGACTTCTCACAGCTGAGTTGCTGTTTCTTTGTGTTTGGCAGTTAGGGAGTTAATTCTGTCTGTGCTCAGTTCTGGGACTGGGTGCAGTTTTCTCCCGGCTGCAATTAATTATTTGTTGATTGGTTTCCTTTAAATCTCTGGTTGTCTGTGTTGGGAGTTGCCAGTGAAATTCTTCATGCAGACCACAGATAGGATTGTATCTGTATAGACTTAAGTTAAAGAGCTCCTTAGTTGTTTTAAGCTCACCTTGCTTAGAGTTTAATATCCCAGATCATTTATGTTCCTTCTGTGTTTGAGTGTGTATGCAAGTCTGTGTTTTCTCCAGTCTGTCTTATATGTCTAATCTGTGTATTTAGCAGAGATCAGCCCATATCCCTTTGGTGGTAATCAGAATCCTTCTTAGGACTGATTACAGGGTTCAGGGACTGATAGGAGACAGGGTTAGGCTGGAGACTTGGACCTCTGAACCATTATCAGTACCTCCAAGGTGAGGGATTAGTTAGGACCCCAGTTTAGGGTCAGGTTAGACCCCCGGTCCTCCTCTTTCCTGTGACAGTGTATCAAGTCCTCAAGATTAACCCTGAGTTCAACGGATATCGTGTCAGGTAAATCTATTCTATATTTACATGCTGATGTTGCTAATCTATATGTTGTATAGAGTGTTGTTCTTTTAAGAATAGTTTACTGACATCGTACACATATCATAAGACCGCGTGACATTTTCACTGGCCCATAAAATTATTCCCAGTTGCCATGGATCCAGTAGCCCAGCTGGCTCTGCAGTTGCAGGGATTATCCATGGAGCTGACGGACATTAAGTCCAAAGTTTTGTCTCCCTCGGAGCAACCAGATTTGAACCTAAAGTAGCTCTCCCGGACAGGTTCACTGGTGGGCGAGACAAATTTTTTACCTTCAGGGAAGCATGTAAATTGTATTTTCGGCTTCGGCCTCGATCATCAGGGAGTGAGGAGCAGAGAGTGGGAATTGTTATCTCGCTCCTACAAGGGGACCCTCAATCCTGGGCCTTCTCCCTTCCTCCGGGATCCCCGGCTCTACAGTCAGTAGATCGATTTTTTACTGCCCTGGGTTTGGTATATGATGACCCAGATCGGGTCTCTCTTGCTGAGACAAAATTATGTAAGATACAGCAGGGAGATCGTCCGGCGGAGGAATTTGCTTCTGAGTTCCGTAGATGGGCCACAGATACTCAGTGGAATGACCCGGCTCTTAGGAGCCAGTTTTGTCATGGGCTTTCTGACAAATTAAAGGACGTTTTGGCTCAGTATGATTCTCCTCCATCACTGGAGGCTGCTATGGCCCTAGCTATCCGTACTGATAGACGGCTCCGGGAGAGGTGCGAGGTAACTCCGCCCCCTGTTGTTACTCCACCTACTACTAAAGTCCCTTATGTTGAGGTTCCCCTTGTCTGTTCGGAGGAGCCTATGCAGTTGGGAGGGACATCATTTCGTAGGAGGGGATTGGCGGTACGCCGCAGGACTAGAAGGTGTTTCTTCTGCGGGAAAGAGGGACATTTTGTTGGGGGATGTCCATCCCGTGCCTTGTTGAGCAAAAAGTCGCCGGAAAACTGTTAATCCCAGGTTGTGTGGTGGACGACAACCTGGGAGTATGTATTTCGTCCGCTAGTTCTTCTCAGTTCCTTGTACCAGTGGAGGTGGTGGTTGGTACGAGAGTGGAGAGATTTTCTGTTCTTCTTGATAGTGGGTCCGGGGCTAATCTGGTTGACGCTCAGTTTGCTCAGGCTCAAGGTATGCATCTGAGTGTATTGGTCAAACCGATCCCTATATTCTCCATTGACGCCAGGCCTCTCGGCCAAGGTAGCTTTGTTCATGAGGTTCATAACATTGACCTTCGGGTAGGGGCAATACATAGGGAACTATTATCTTGTTATGTGTTGGAGGGTCTACCTACTCCTATTGTGTTGGGACTTCCTTGGTTGGTTAAACATAACCCTGTGATTAATTGGCAGTCCAGAGATATAAGCCAATGGGGGGAGTTTTGCAAAAGTAACTGCATGAACACAGTCATCAGTGCGGTCGTGCCTAGTACTTTGCCTCCTTTTTTGGAGGACTTTGGGGATGTGTTCTCTGAGGAGGGGTGTCAGGAGTTGCCTCCTCATCGCGTGTATGACTGCTCTATTAATTTACTTCCTGATGCTAAGTTACCTAAAGCTAGGTTATATAACCTTTCTGGTCCTGAGAGGCAGGCTATGAAAGATTATATTTCGGAAAGTCTGGCCAAAGGGCATATTAGACCTTCATCTTCCCCAGTGGCCGCGGGGTTCTTCTTTGTGAAGAAAAAAGATGGAGGCCTACGCCCTTGCTTGGATTTCCGCGAACTTAATCGGATTACTGTTCGAGATCCGTATCCACTCCCTCTGATTCCTGATCTCTTCAATCAAATTGTTGGCGCCAAATGGTTCTCTAAATTGGATCTCAGGGGGGCGTATAATCTGATTAGGATAAAAGAGGGGGATGAGTGGAAAACGGCGTTTAACACGCCGGAGGGACATTATGAGAACCTTGTCATGCCTTTTGGTCTGACTACTGCACCAGCAGTATTCCAACATTTTGTTAATGACATTTTTCGTCATCTGGTGGGGCTGTTTGTGGTCGTATATTTGGATGACATTTTAATTTACTCACCAGATCTTGTGTCTCACCAGAGCATGTGAGACAGGTGTTGCAGATCTTGCGAGACAATAAACTATACGCCAAACTGGAAAAGTGTGTATTCGCCGTACAGGAACTTCAGTTTTTGGGTTTCTTGGTGTCAGCCTCCGGTTTCCGTATGGGCCCTGAAAAGGTGAGAGCAGTGCTTGAATGGGATCAGCCAGAGGATCTTAAGGCTCTGCAGCGTTTTCTGGGGTTTGCTAACTACTACCGGAAATTTATTTGTAATTTCTCATCTGTTGTCAAACCTCTCACTGACATGACAAGAAAAGGGACGGATTTTTCTAAATGGTCGGACAAAGCTTGCCAAGCTTTTTCCTCTTTGAAAAATGTTTTGCTTCGGCACCCGTTCTCATCCAACCAGATGCATCACAGCCGTTCGTTGTGGAGGTGGACGCGTCTGACGTAGGGGTGGGTGCAATATTGTCCCAGGGTCCGTCCCCTGGTAAATGGCATCCGTGCGCTTTCTTTTCTAAAAAATTGTCGTCCGCCGAAAGGAATTATGATATCGGCAATAGGGAACTTTTGGCCATTAAGTTGGCTTTTGAAGAATGGCGTCACTTTTTGGAGGGGCAGTCCACCCGGTCACCGTCATTACTGATCACAAGAACCTGCTGTATTTAGAATCTGCTAAGCGTCTGAATTCCAGACAAGCTCGATGGTCGTTGTTTTTTACCAGGTTTAATTTTGTTGTCACTTATCGCCCTGGATCTAAGAATGTTAAGGCGGATGCCTTGTCTCGCAGTTTCCCAGGGGCCGGGAAAATGGATGACCCGATTCCTATCCTTCAGGAGGGGGTGGTAGTGTCGGCTGTATGTTCTGAGCTTGAGGAGGAGGTGTTAGAGGCTCAGGGGGACGCCCCTGCAGGACCTCCAGGGAGACTGTTTGTCCCAAATCAGTTGAGACAAAAGGTTATTGAGGCACATCATAATTCTGCTTTAGCAGGACATCCAGGGAGTAAGGCTACTTTAGATCTCCTTTCTCGCCGGTTTTGGTGGCCTAACGTTAATAAAGATGTTTTAACTTTTGTCGCGTCCTGTGGGGTTTGTGCTCGCTCTAAGACCCCTCATACCCGTCCGTCTGGGACCCTCTTACCCTTGAAACTTCCGGAGCGTCCATGGACTCATTTGTCTATGGACTTCATCACGGACCTTCCTCAGTCGTCAGGGAAGACTGTCATACTGGTGGTTGTTGACAGGTTCAGTAAGATGGCACATTTCATTGCTCTTCCTGCCCTCCCTAATGCTAAAACTCTGGCGCAGGTGTTCATTGGGGAGATTGTGAGACTTCATGGGTTGCCTTCTGATGTGGTGTCAGATAGGGGGTCTCAGTTTGTGTCCAAGTTTTGGAGGGCATTTTGTTTACGTCGGGGGATGCAATTGTCATTTTCCTCGGCTTTTCATCCGCAGACCAATGGTCAGACAGAGCGTCTGAATCAAAGCCTAGAGACTTATCTTCGGTGTTTTGTCTCAGAGAACCAGGTGGACTGGTCTCTTTCTTGCCTCTGGCAGAGTTCGCTCTTAACAACAGGCGGAGCGAGTCCACTGGTAAGTCCCCGTTTTTTGGGGCATATGGTTTTCATCCCCAGTTTTGTACATTCAATGGGGGGGGCCCTTCTGGGGTTCCTGAGGAGGAGCGTTTCTCGTCGTCACTTGCTTCAGTGTGGAGAGGTGTATTGAATAATCTGAGTGCTATGGGGAACCGTTATAAACGTATGGCTGATAGGAGGAGAGTTTCTGGTCCAGATCTTAATGTGAACGATCTGGTATGGTTGTCTACCAGGAATATAAAACTTAAAGTTCCCTCCTGGAAGCTGGGCCCCAGATTCATCGGGCCGTACAGGATCAGTTCCATAATTAATCCTGTGGCATTTCGTCTGGACCTCCCTCCTACGTTTAAAATTCATAATGAGTTCCACAAGTCATTACTTAAGAGGTACGTGGCACCAGTCATACCATCACCTCTATCTACTCCTCCAGTGGTGGTCAATGGTAACTTTGAGTTTCAAGTGTCAAAGATCATTGACTCACGTCTGAATCGCCGGTCCCTTCAGTACTTGGTGCATTGGAAGGGGTATGGTCCAGAGGAGAGGACGTGGGTTCCTGCGTCTGACATTAACGCAGATCGTTTGGTGCGGACCTTCCACAGAACTCACCCGGGCAAACCTGGCCCTGAGGGTCCGGAGGCCCCTCGTAGAAGGGGGGGTACTGTCATGTGTGCATCGCCACGAAGATCGTCGCGGTTGCACATTCTGACTTCTCACAGCTGAGTTGCTGTTTCTTTGTGTTTGGCAGTTAGGGAGTTAATTCTGTCTGTGCTCAGTTCTGGGACTGGGTGCAGTTTTCTCCCGGCTGCAATTAATTATTTGTTGATTGGTTTCCTTTAAATCTCTGGTTGTCTGTGTTGGGAGTTGCCAGTGAAATTCTTCATGCAGACCACAGATAGGATTGTATCTGTATAGACTGAAGTTAAAGAGCTCCTTAGTTGTTTTAAGCTCACCTTGCTTAGAGTTTAATATCCCAGATCATTTATGTTCCTTCTGTGTTTGAGTGTGTATGCAAGTCTGTGTTTTCTCCAGTCTGTCTTATATGTCTAATCTGTGTATTTAGCAGAGATCAGCCCATATCCCTTTGGTGGTAATCAGAATCCTTCTTAGGACTGATTACAGGGTTCAGGGACTGATAGGAGACAGGGTTAGGCTGGAGACTTGGACCTCTGAACCATTATCAGTACCTCCAAGGTGAGGGATTAGTTAGGACCCCAGTTTAGGGTCAGGTTAGACCCCCGGTCCTCCTCTTTCCTGTGACAGTGTATCAAGTCCTCAAGATTAACCCTGAGTTCAACGGATATCGTGTCAGGTAAATCTATTCTATATTTACATGCTGATGTTGCTAATCTATATGTTGTATAGAGTGTTGTTCTTTTAAGAATAGTTTACTGACATCGTACACATATCATAAGACCGCGTGACAATAGTAAGAGGGAATGGTCCACTGTGCCGAAGGCAGATGACAGATCCAGGAGGATGAGGACAGAGTAGTGTCACTTGAATTTGGCAGTTAGTATGTCATTGGTGATTTTACTCTGGGCAGTTTCAATGAAAGGGTGGTGTCAGAAGTCAGATTGTAAGCTGTCAAAGAGAGAGCAGGAGGAGAGGTGGGATGACAGTTCAAAATGGTCATGTTCTAATAGTTTTGAGGCATAGGGGAGAAGTGATATGGGGCGATAGCTAGACAGAGAGGATGGGTCAAGGGAGGGCCTTTTGAGGATGTGTGTGATCGAGGCATGTTTGAAGCATAAGAGGAAGACACCTGTTGTTAGTGACAGGTTATAGAGATGGGTTAGGGTTTGGATTATGACTTTAGTGAGGTTTGGGATGAGGTGGGATGGGATTGGGTCAAGTTCACAGGTGGTGAAATGTGATTTGGAGAAGAAAGGAAAAAGCTGGCTTTGGAGGAGGAGGGTTGAGTAGTTATGAGGGAGGGTCTGTGGAAATTTTAAGCAAAAGCTTTGTCTGATGTCAATCTACTGAAAACTCTCTAGCTGAGATGAGAGGAGAGGGAGGGGTGCTGGGGGGATTGAGGACGGAATTGAAAGTGTTGAGTAACTGTTTAGGGTTGTGAGACAGTGAAGATATGAGAGATGAGAAGTATGTTTGTTTTGCTGCAGTGAGTGTGGAATTGAAAGTAGTGAGGGACTGTTTGAATGCGATGTACTCATTGTAATGGGACCTTTTCCATCTCTGCTCAGCAACCCTGGAAACAAGCCTTAGTTCTTTAGTCAGGCTGGTGTGCTAGGGTTGCCTGTTGATTGTGCAAACTTTGGTTTGTATGAGGGGGCGACTGATTCGATAGCTGCAGCTGTTGTGAGGTAAAACAGGAGCAAGATCTGCATTGTGTAAGGAACTTATGTCTGTAAGAAGGAGAAGGGATTCAGAGAGTGAGTGTAGGTTGAGGTGTTTGAGATTTCTGCCAGGGTGTGTAAGTTTTTGTAGTGGGGTTTGTGGACTTGGAGAAGGGAGGGAAGAGAATTTCAGTAGGTTATAGTCAAAGAGTGAGAGGTGAGTTGGAGAGGTTAAATAAGGAACAGAGGCAGGTGAAGATGAGGTCCAGTGTGTGGCCATCTTAGTTAGTGGCTGCAGAAAACTATTGAGCAAGGCTGAAGGAGGAGGTGAGAGATGCTTAGAGATAGCTGAGCGAGAAGTGTTAATAGGGATGTTGAAGTTACCCTTGACAATAGTGGGGATGTCAGTGGAAATGAATTGAAGTAGCCAGATGGTGAAGTGGCTGAACCAGGTGGTCGCAGGTTCTGGGGGGCACCTCAAAAGAAGAGAGAGTATAGGAGGGTGGTAGTGGGATTTGGGTGGAGCAAGTATATGACAGGAGAAAACCATACTTTCTGCTGGGGCGTGGGTGTTGTAACGGTGGGATCCACTATAATAAAAGTGCTGTAATGTGTGTAGTACAGTTCATATAGCGTCTTGTGCTTGGGTGCGATGAAAATACATGAGACACAGGTTTGATATAGAAAGTCTTGTATTACTTCATACAAGTTGGCAAAAATAGTCACACAGTTTGCAGACACAGAAGCAGGAGACACAGCAGGCCAGAGTAATCTAAGCTCAGCAATCACTCTCCACAACAGGTTCAGGATCTTCTTCTCTGTTACCGTAAGTCCATGCAAACGTGGGTCTTTCAAAGAGTAGGGTTCAGAGTCCACAAGTGCTTCAGAGTTCCTCAGTAGGAATAGCTGGAGTACAAGGTCCAAGGCTTCAGGAGTCAGGTCACAGGTTCACTGCAGGCTAGATTCTGAAGCACTGATTGCTCAGCTGTGGCTGCTTAAGAAGCAAAAGGAGAGAATCAGGGCGGGAACATGCAAGCTGGAAACTCCATATTGACTGAGGGCAAGATAGCTGCAGCAAGACAGAAAGTAAAATGGCTGACGAACAAACTGAGTTTCAGGAACATGTACACAGAACCTTACATTACTCCCCCTTAGGGACAACCTCCGGATGACCTCAGACCAGGCTTGTGTGGGTACCTCTGATGAAACTGACGGAGCAAGCGAGGAGCATTAACGTTATTGACTGGTTCCCATGAGTTGTCCTCCACTGGGTAGCCCTGCCATTTAATCAGATATTGTAACTGATTTCTATACAACCTGGAATCTAAAATCCTTTCCACCACAAATTCTTCCTGACCATCGACTAGCACTGGGTCAGGGCAAGGAGAAGAACGTCCAGGAAACGTATTGGGTGTCGCAGCCTTTAGTAGGGATACATGAAAGACAGGGTGGATTCTCATAGTTCTGGGCAGTTGAAGACGACAAGCAACGGCACTTATAATTTTACTGATTTTATAGGGTCCAATGTACTTATGTCCCAACTTAGACGATGGAATCCTTAACTTAAGATTTCTGGTTGACAGCCAGACCAAGTCTCCTACCTTGAAAGCTGGTGCAGGTTTAGGAAATTTATCTGCTGCTTTCTTGTACCTTTCCTGAGCCGATTCCAGATTCTCCTTTAGAAGATCCATATTCTTCTGTAAAGACGTGATTCTTTCAGCCACTGCTGGTAAAGGCGTTTCTATGGGAAATCGTGGTAGAATGTTAGGATGATAACCTAGATTAGAGTAAAAAGGAGACTGCTTAGTGGAGGCACTCTGAGAGTTGTTATAAGAGAACTCAGCTAATGGAAGTAGATCCACCCAATCATCCTGTAGGTGGCAGATAAAGCAGCGGAGATACTGCTCCAGGGTTTGATTGGTTCGTTCGGTCTGTCCATTAGTCTGGGGATGAAAAGCAGAAGAAAGGTTTACTTTAATGTCCAATGCTGCACAGAAATTTTGCCAAAACCTAGAAGTGAATTGCACCCCTCGATCCGAAATAACCTCATCCGGTACTCCATGTAAGCGAAACACATCTTTAATCATCAAATCTGATGTCTGTTTTGCAGTGGGTAAGCCGACACAAGGGATAAAATGAGCTGCCTTTGTTAGACGGTCAACCACCACTAGAATGGTGTTCTTCCCTTGAGAGGTTGGTAACTCCACAATGAAGTCCATAGAAATGGATCCCCACGGGCGGGACGGGGTGGGAAGAGGCTGTAACAGACCAGTTGGTGAGGAGCGAGGTGTTTTGCATCTTGCACAGACTTCACATGAAGTGACATAGTTTAAAACATCCTTCCTGCAAGTGGGCCACCAAAAGAAACGAGAAAGAAATTCCTGTGTCTTTAGAATTCCTCTATGCCCAGCTATCTTGGAATCGTGAATGAGTTGCAATACTCTCAATCTGACTGTTTCAGGAATATACAGGCGTTGTCCCTGAATCCACACACCATTCTTAAAGACAAGACTTACGTCCCTTGGGGGTTGTGCCAAAAAGGAATCCGCATGGTATGCTTCCTTGATGTCCTTAAGTAGGTCTTGATTATGAATCACTCCTAGGAATCTAGAGTCAGGAAGAATAGTCTTAGGAGGAGTAATTGGACGTGTCTCTGCTGAGTAAATCCTAGAGAGTGCATCAGCCTTTCCATTGCGTGATCCTGGTCTATAAGAAATGATAAAATTAAATTGGTTTAAGAAAAGATTCCAGCGAGCCTGGCGAGGAGTCAGGCACTTAGCCGACCTGATAAATTCAAGGTTACGATGGTCTGTCAGGACGACTATTTGCTGTGCAGCTCCCTGAAGAAGGTGTCTCCATTCTTTGAAGGCGGCAATAATGGCCAACAACTCTCTATTGCCCACATCGTAGTTCCTCTCAGCCGAAGACAACTGCTGGGAAAAGAAGGCACAGGGATGCAAGACATTCTTCTCACCTGTTCTCTGAGAGAGTATAGCTCCAACGGCACAGTCTGAAGCATCCACCTCCATTATGAAGGCAAGCTCGGGGTTGGGATGTACTAGGATAGGTGCAGTGGTAAATTTATCTTTTAGACGGGAAAATGCTTCCTGGGCTTGGGGAGTCCAGGAAAACCTAGACTCTTTCCGGGTAAGTTGAGTGATAGGTGACACTACCTCAGAGAAATTCCTAATGAAACGTCTATAGAAGTTGGCAAACCCGATGAAGCGCTGTACCTCCTTCACATTTCTAGGACTTGGCCAATCCTTGATGGCTTGGGTTTTGCTTCCATCCATACTAATTCCTTGTGTAGACAGTACATACCCCAGAAATTGAATTTCGGTCCTATGGAATTCACACTTTTCAAGTTTGATGTAAAGATGATTTTGTCTTAGACGTTCCAAGACCATTCTCACATGTCCATGATGTTCCTCTGTGGAGTTAGAAAAAATTAGAATATCATCCAAATAAATCACCACGAATGTATCTAGGAGATCCCTGAAGATGTCATTCACCAAGTGTTGGAAAGTGGCTGGGGCGGTACTCAGACCAAAAGGCATAACTAGATATTCAAAGTGTCCATAGCGTGACCTGAATGCAGTCTTCCATTCATCCCCAGGTCTAATACGGACTAAGTTATAGGCCCCACGAAGATCTAGTTTAGAGAAAATTTTGGCATGTCGCACTCTCTCCAATAACTCAGGGATTAAAGGCAATGGATAACGGTTTCTAATAGTAACCTTATTGAGTTCCCTATAGTCTACGCAGGGTCTCAGAGATCCATCTTTCTTCTTTACAAAGAAGATGGGTGCACCTGCAGGAGATGAAGAGGGGCGTATGAAGCCCTTGGCTAGATTTTCGTCTATGTAATCCTTTAAAGCCTTTAGCTCGGGCCCCGCCAGGGGGTAGATCTTACCAAAAGGTATCTCTGCTCCAGGCAATAATTCAATTGGACAATCATATGGACGGTGAGGAGGAAGCTGGTCAGCGTTCTTCTTGTCACATAAATCTACATAGTCCTGGTATACAGCTGGTAGTTCAGGGGTTGACATGGTTCCTTTAGGAACAGAGCAAGCTGAAACTTTTGGACTCATCTGTTTCTCTGCAAAGTGTAATTCCTTGGTCTCCCAGTTAATGGTAGGATTCTGAGCCTGCAGCCATGGTAGCCCTAGAATAATGGGAAAGTGGGGAGAAGAGATAAGCATAAAGGACAGTTTCTCTTGATGATCTTTACCCATAAGAACCCTCAAAGGCTCTGTTTCCTGATCCACTGGTCCAGAGGTCAGCAGGGAGCCATCCACAGTTTCCATCTGTACTGGAGTTAGCTTCTTCACTGAACGTTTCCCCTGTTTCAGAGCAAAGGAGACATCCATAAAATTTCCACTTGCCCCTGAGTCGATCATAGCAGAGCTAGACACCCAAGCTGAGTCAACCCAGAGTTTGATGGAAAGAAAGCAATGAGAATTGTTTTTCTTACAACTCAGCTGGGACACCGCTGAGGAAACTTGAAAAATGGCAGCGTTTACACAGTCAACATCCTCAGAGGTAACGGAGTTTAAGTCCGAGAAATCAAGATCTGTTGCTACAGATCTCTCTGGAGCCTGAGGCTCGGACCTGACAGATCCCCTCTCGCAACACTCACAATGAATGAGTGCTGCAGTAGTCTTACGAGAACGGCTGGGGCAGTTTATAATGAAGTGCCCTGACTTACCACAATAGAAACATAGATTCTCCTTAAAACGATGTTCCTTGCGTGCATCACTAACCCGTCGTTGTAAAGAGTCTACCTGCATGGGTTCAGGTTCAGGTTCCCGTGTAATCCTACTCAAAGGTTCCTTAGCTGGAGAGGAAGGTAGGAAAAGGTTAGTGCGATTGCTTTCGAACTATCTCTCTTGCCTGCGTTCAGTCAGACGAGTATCAATACGGATGCAGTAGTTAATAAAGTCACCTAACGCAGTGGGAGGGTCGGCACGAGCAAGTTCATCCTTAATCAGTGGAGATAACCCCTTTCGAAAAATAGATTTTTTGGCGGAACTGTCCCAGGTGGTATCAAGGGCCCATCTCCTGAAATCCAAGGCATATTCAGCTACCGAGTGCTTACCTTGGCGCAAAGCTAACATGGCTGCTTCAGCTGTTGCACCTCGATTGGGGTCATCAAACACCTGCCCCATGGCTGAAATAAAATCATCAAGGTGATTCAAACAATCATCCTCAGTCTCAATCAGAGGGTTTGCCCACATCAAAGCCTTGTTGGTAAGCAACATAATTATAGTAAGCACCTTAGATCGTTCAGTGGGAAATTGTGAAGCATGTGCAGAAAAAAAAAGATTGCATTGATTAATAAATCCCCTGAATTTCTCACGTTCACCGCCAAAACGAAAAGGGGGCAACTTGGGAATCCCAGAACTCGGGGCTACGGCAGGAGCCTGGACTCGCTCCTCTAGAACCTCAATCCTGGCTCGCAAATCCTGGGCAGTCTGTCCAAACACTTGCAAATTGTGATTAGTGAGGTCCTGTAGGTTTGTAAAACGGGTCTTCATATTCTGCAAATCTGCAAGGATATTATCAGTCACTCCGCAAAGTTCCTTTATGCGGGCCTCCATTTTCCAGATCTTTTAAGACAGGAGTACTGGAAGAAGAGGAGAGGAGAAAAAAAAAAACAATAGTGTTTACCTGTGGTAACACTGCAGAGAGAAAAAAAAATTAAGGGAACTGCTCACCTGGAATGGTTGTGAGAAGTCACAACCACTATCATCACAGAAAGTTCAACCGGACATCTGATATCCACAGTTACAGCAGACAAAAAAGAGAAAAGAGAAAAAAAAAAAATAGTGTTTACCTGTGGTAACACTGCAGAAAAAAAAACACTTAAGGGAATTGCTCACCTGGAATGGTTGTGAGAAGTCACAACCACTGTCATCACAGAAAGTACAACCGGACATCCGATATCCACAGTTACAGCAGACACAGCCTTTCCAGACCCAGCAGACACTAACGTTTGGCTTCAGAATCTTGTAATGTGTGTAGTACAGTTCATATAGCGTCTTGTGCTTGGGTGCGATGAAAATACATGAGACACAGGTTTGATATAGAAAGTCTTGTATTACTTCATACAAGTTGGCAAAAATAGTCACACAGTTTGCAGACACAGAAGCAGGAGACACAGCAGGCCAGAGTAATCTAAGCTCAGCAATCACTCTCCACAACAGGTTCAGGATCTTCTTCTCTGTTACCGTAAGTCCATGCAAACGTGGGTCTTTCAAAGAGCAGGGTTCAGAGTCCACAAGTGCTTCAGAGTTCCTCAGTAGGAATAGCTGGAGTACAAGGTCCAAGGCTTCAGGAGTCAGGTCACAGGTTCACTGCAGGCTAGATTCTGAAGCACTGATTGCTCAGCTGTGGCTGCTTAAGAAGCAAAAGGAGAGAATCAGGGCGGGAACATGCAAGCTGGAAACTCCATATTGACTGAGGGCAAGATAGCTGCAGCAAGACAGAAAGTAAAATGGCTGACGAACAAACTGAGTTTCAGGAACATGTACACAGAACCTTACAAGTGCAGCTGGAGAGGCTATGTCAAAGGGGTTGAGCGAGGTTTCGCTGATGTGAGGAAGGAAAGCTTGTAAGTAATGAAAAGATTATGGATGTATGAAAGTTTGTTGCAGATAGAACAAGTATTCCACAGAGCTCCTTTTAGGGTATTTGTATGCGGTCAGTAATTGGCAGCGCTTTGGACGCAGCACATGTCCGCTGCTTCCAAAGCGCTGCTGGCTTTTGAACACAGTTGATTCTGCATGTGTTCACGACGTCCAATACTTTGTATGGGTGAGACTTATCTTGCAGTCTGGAAAGACGCCCCGCATGTCTGTCTCCGTAGGTGATCCGCGGGCGTCAGTGCATGCATACTGGGCATGGGATTTCTTGAAATCCCATCCACTATGCTGCAACATCTAGATGCCGCGGATATACGCAGCGTCCAACCCACAGCGTTTACTGACCGTGGGAACGTACCCTTAGAGAGACTTGGGAATTGAGTGCTGGATAAATGGGTTTAAGGTTAGAAAGGTTGTGGTAATGTGTGATAGATCGGGAATGGGAGGTGGAAGCGACTTTGGGGATGTAGAAAGTGTAGAGAAAGTGTTAGGTGGGAGCAGGAGAGGTGCATGAGGTTGCTGTCTGTGTTTGGAGACAGAGGATTGTATGTGTAGGAGGTGAGATGGATGGAGGGAGAGATGACCAGTTCCTTACTAGGTGTCAGGATTAGTGGGGTTATTATTGTATTTTAGGCAAAAAACATATATTATCATTTTTTACATTTTAAAATTACAGAAAGGAAAATGGGTCAATGCAAAAGTTTGGGCACCCTTGGAGATTTATGTGCTCAGCTAACTTTGAAAATCCCTCAAACAAGAATTGATAGACGCTTGTCTGGCTTCAAAAGGCATTTACAAGTTGTGATACTTGCAAAAGGGGATACTGCTACGTACTAACCATGCAGGGTACCTAACCTTTTGTACAGTAAAGATGTATATCTTTGTACCATGTTAGCCAGTAGATAGAAAATTGCATTGCATTGAGTTGTTTATGTGCTGCGTTGTGTATAAATATGTGATTCTTCAGATGTATTAGTCTTTGCCTGATCAAGAGACCTGAGTAGTCTGGAAAGCTTGCAATTTGTTACCATCTTTTCAGTTAGCCATTAAAAGGTATCAACCACTGAGGACTCTCAATTCTAAATATTTTTCTAACCTTTTGTATTAGCTCATTTTCCTTTTTGTAGTTTTTCAAATGTATAAGATGAAAAAACATATATATTTTTGCCTAAAATACAAAGGAAATGTGTCATTTTTAACTTTAGCCCTTTTAGAGATAATTTAATCTTTAACTTGCTTACCTGTTCACAATAAGAGCAATTTTGACCAGGGGTGCCCAAACTTTTACATACCACTATATATGGACAGTTGCCAGCCAACATGTGTCTAAATTGTGTGATGGGGCTTAACTGTTTCTGACTTTTATTAGAGATTTGCATTTTTTGTTAGTTTCACAATAATCGGACCTGAATACCGTTGATGGAGCAGTGCTTTTTCCTTGATCTCGATCATTAAAATATATACTATAGGAATAAGTGAGTGAAGCAAATGAGAATATAATCGACACATGATTACATATCACATGCAAGCGGTTCTATGAACACTGATTCGCCCTATAAATAGAGTGGAATCCTGTCGGTGTACATGATGTACAGTGTGACAATTTATCAATCTCCAGTGACATGGAGGGGCTGCAGCGATTTCTCTCGAACCAAAAAAACCCCAATGATAGGCCAGATAATTATCTGATACGAGGGTCATATTGGAGTAATAAGTAGGGTTTCGGGACCGTGGCTGACTCAAATTGTCAATTGATGGACATTTATGTGAATGGATGGCACCTACTGCAAATATTTTTCAAATGGCAACTTCTTTCAGCAAAATCAGCTGTTTACCTGGGTTTTCTTGCTAAAAGAGTTGATGTGACAACGATTTCGTTTTTTTTCTGTAATTTTTAAAGAGAACCCCACAGTACATTCATATATGAATTGGACACTAGCTGTGTTATTGCAGCAGTGCATGTTTTACTCTGTATTTCTGCTATGTTTTTGAGAAAAAATGCGACTCTAATGACTAATCTAAAATTTCAGTCCCCACTCTACTCACCTAGACAACCAGATCTCTGTTGACTTCCGCTACTCTGCTTTCTTTGACCGATAGGTCTCTCATTATACACGGAGACCCTAATGTTTATGCATTTAGTCATCTGAGACATATAGTTCGCCGTCAAGTGAGCCGGACGGCTTTTTAAAGTATGGTTTTTCTTAGAAACAAAGCAGCGATTCATTGTAAAGTATAGTATTCATGGCTGCAATAATGCCACCAATATCTTACTCATGCTGCCTGCTGTAATTTGAGTAGCATGAATCTACTGTCAGGTTCATTTTAAATTAGAAGTTAGGGTTATATTCTTACTTAATTGTGGTGGCCATTTTACAGAAGTTATTGCCTATCAATAGAATACTTGATAATTTGCTGATCATAGTTGGTCCTGTTTCTGAGACCCCTACATATCCCAAGAACAGTGCTTTGTAATGCTCCATTAGAATAGAGCAGTGGCTGCTTATGTATTGTCTAGGGGATTACTGGAGATAGCCAACCTCTGTGCTGTTCGTGGCCTGTCCTGATGAAGACGTTATATACGGTACTTTAAAATGCATTGACAAATAAAACCACCTGAAAATGGATTGGCATCCTTCATTTTTCTCCACAGCAGTGCAGAATAACCCATTTGTTTCTCCAGCTCTGACCTCTGTGCTTAGACACCTTTGGAATTGCAATAGATGATGACTAAAGGGAATGCCACACTAAACGAGATCGCAAGCGAGATCACTACTGCGTCACCATTTATGATGCAGTAGCGATCTCGTTAGCGACTTAGCTGTGTGATTCCAAACACATCTCATCAGCGATCTGTGATTCCAAACACAACTCATCAGCGATCTGTATAACGACCTCTGCGGTCTTGGGAAAATCTAGTCCCACCTGCGATGCTGGTAAAGTCGTTCATAAAGGGTGTCACACTCAGCAATTCAGGCTCACCAGCGGGACACCAACGACCAAAAAACGGCTCAGAACGTTTACAAACGATCAGCGACATCTCAGCAGGGGCCACATCGCTGCTACATGTCACACACAGCTAAGTCGCTAATGAGATCGCTAACTGCGTCATAAATGGTGACGCAATTGCGTCACGTTTGCGATCTCGCTTAGTGTGGCATACCCTTAAGACTATTATTGCTTATGTGCACTGAGTGCTACATTTTAACGGTGCACTTTAAGGCGCCAATTTTTTGGATCGGTGGGGTCACAGAGCTTCCTTTGCTTCCTCATTTGCAAATATGTGGCCATTTTTGCATAAAAAATCAAAATGTCTACGTCTCTCTCTATGATTTATCATTTAGATCATCAGGTTATCTTATGTCACAGAGCCTGTTAAATCTTCCAAAGTATTTATGCCTGTTGATCATAACCATTAGTTTAGGTATCATTGACGCCAACATTATTGTTCCAGCGCTCATTGTATTACTGCACCCATTATATGTCCCATTATTATTTAATTAATTATGATGTGTATAATGACCCACATAATGGATTTAAGAAAATAGCAATAATAGCACATATGTGAGCAGGTCGTCTTCCACTGAAAATCAGAATTAGACTTGGAATTTTACATATAAGGAATAAGCAATCATATTATTTTATAGCTTTGAATCACACAGCTCTAATTAAAGGTCATTTTAAGGTGACGTAGAAAGAAGAACACCACTTATGTATTAGATTTGTTAAAGATACATGGTTGTGTGCTAAAAACATTAATTACATTGCAATAATTTTCATCCATTTTCATTACGATGATTGCATTCTCATTCATTTCTTCCAAAATGTTCTGAATATCCATTGGAAATATATGTCAGAATTTGTAATTAGTTCCTGTTCCCTGTCCAATGATCCAACATGTGTAGACTTATTTTTAGCAACCAATGCCGGACAGCTACTGCCAACGCCATTATAAACAAATTGTGCCAAAGGCACCATTTTTATCACAATACTAGTCTATATCTTTTTGGCCTATAATTCTATTTCCAAACCTATTGGTGGATTTACCCACCAGTGATTCAGTACCTCCTTAACGCTACAGGAAATATTACTTTCTGGTTTCTTTTTTATGAATTATTGTAGATATATGTGCATCCAAGCTGCTTGAAATGTGTAGAAATAACTCCTAGAACAAAGATGTCAGAACTTGAGAGTTTCATTCGGAACTTGTAAGCTACATTAAGGTTGAGCAAGGCTTTAAAAAAGGCGACCGAAATTAACAAAGCTGGAAATAACAAGCGGAGGAATGGATCATCAACCAATTAGATCCCAGCTTCTATTTTTAAGGCTCCTTAAAAAGTAAAGATAACATCTTGATTAGTTTCCATAATAGCTCCACTTTTTTTGCGTTTGAGAATTCAGAATGAATTTAGATTTTTTTTTTAATATTTGTCAAAATTTTGGGAAAAAACAATAGTTTTTATTAACTTGTAACCAGTCTGCTTTTAAAATTCAGTTTAATATCAGGTTTAGATGTCAGGTTTAGACTTATTCTCTCCTTTCACTTGTGGGACTTTTTGTAAAACCGCCATCGTTAAATCTATCTCTCCGCCAGACACTTTCGCTGAATCATCTGTTTACTTTATTCTATAACAGAGTTTTAGCCCTTGCACTTCCTTCTCTTCTGGTTCACTGCTGGCAATGCGCTCATTGATTCTCTTCTCTAATGCATTAGTAATGCATTTTACATTGACCTTCACATGAGTTGACAGTAAAATTAGACACAGGTGAAAAACAAGCTACATGCGGATTCCTAAATCTCCTTATAGACTGCTGTAATTTGTAAATTAATGCCAGCTAACTACCCACTTCCTCCAAACCGATTTCCATAGGTGAGAAGTGCAGTTTTACAATTCAGTGAATGCACATACTGTACAGTTGTAGTTAGACCTGTCGTAGGCTTTGTATCTTTTGATATTAGAATGAAACCAGCTTTATTTTTTTTAATCTGTCCACTAATGAATTGTCCCCGTGACAATAATAGAGTATAGCTATGTTGATCTATATGAATAAAGATAAAATATAGCCTTTACACCATGTTCCAAATTATTATGCAAATGATATTTTTCTCTGATTTTCCTAAGTGGTGGGTGCAAATGACAGTCAGTCTAATAAAAGTCATCACCCGTTAGAGTATACATCGAATTTTATTGAAGAAACCTCCCAATGATAATAGTATAATCTCCAAAATAAATAAAAACTCAAAATGCACTGTTCCAAATTATTAGGCACAGTAGAATTTCTAAACATTTGATATGTTTTACAGAACTGAAAATGCTCTATTGTGGAATTTGCAGCATTAGGAGGTCACATTCACTAAACAAAAAAGCTATTTAACTCCAAAACATCCTTACAGGCCAAGTTAAATGTTAACATGTTAACATAGGGTCTACGGGGTAAGGTTTCTCCTTGTGGAGAGTGACATACCAGCTCTGGCGTGTCGAGGTAAGGAGGCTTATTCGCCGTGCAATGCTCCTCTGGGAAATTTAATATGCAAATTGCCTCTTCAAAAAAAGAGGACTTGAACTCTATAGCACCACCTATTGGAAGTAGCGATCCTACAAGTCACAATCAACCCTTTAACGAGTCTTGTAATATGACTTAGGATAAAAGCCAAATCAGTATCTCCATTTGCAGACACGGTGTTTCGGACTATTGGTCCTCGTCAGTGCAAAGTAGGAGAACTGATTTGGCTGGATGAGAGGCTCTGGACTAGGGTCTAAGGGGTAAGGTTTCTCCTTAAACGCCAGAGCTGATATGTCACTCTCCACAAGGAGAAACCTTACCCCTTAGACCCTAGTCCAGAACCTCTCATCCAGCCAAATCAGTTCTCCTGCTTTGCACTGACGAGGACCAATAGTCCTAAATACCGTGTCTGCAAATGGAGATACTGATTTGGCTTTTATCCTAAGTCATATTACAAGACTCATTAAAGGGTTGATTGTGACTTGTAGGATCGCTACTTCCAATAGGTGGCGCTATAGAGTTCAAGTCCTCTTTTTTTGAAGAGGCAATTTACATGTTAACATAGGAACCCTTCTTTGATATCACCTTCACAATTTTTGCATCCATTGAACTTGTGAGTTTTTGGAGAGTTTCTGCTTGTATTTCTTTGCATGAAGTCAGAATAGCCTCCCAGAGCTGCTGTTTTGATGTGAACTTCCTCCCACCCTCATAGATCTTTTGCTTGATGATACTCCAAAGGTTCTCTATAGGGTTGAGGTCAGGGGAAGATGGTGGCCACACCATGAGTTTATCTCCTTTTATGCTAATAGCAGCCAATGACTCAGAGGTATTCTTTGCAGCATGAGATGGTGCTTTGTCATGCATGAAGATGATTTTGCTCCTGAAGGCACATTTCTGCTTTTTATACCATGGAAGAAAGTTGTCAGTCAGAAACTCTATACACTTTCCAACTGTTTCCCCATGATTCCGGCCCAAAACATGACTCCTCCACCTCCTTGCTAACGTAGCAGCCTTGTTGGGACATGGTGGCCATCCACCAACCATCCACTACGCCATCCATCTGGACCATCCAGGTTGCTTGACACTCATCAGTAAACAAGACTGTTTGAAAATTAGTCTTCATGTATGTCTGGGCCCACTGCAACCGTTTCTGCTTGTGAGCACCGTTTAGGGGTGGCCGAATAGTAGGTTTATGCACCACAGCAAGCCTTTGAAGGATCCTACACCTTGAGGTTCGAGAGACTCCAGAGGCACCAGCAGCTTCAAATATCTGTTTGCTGGTTTGTAATGGCTTTTTAGCAGCTACTCTCTTAATCCGATGAACTTCCCTGGCAGAAACCTTCCTCATTCTGCCTTTATCAGCACAAACACGTCTGTGCTCAGAATCAGCCACAAATCTCTTAACAGTACGATGATCACGCTTAAGTTTTCGGGAAATATCTAATGTTTTTATCCCTTGACCAAGGCATTGCACTATTTGATGCTTTTCAGCAGCAGACAGATCCTTTTTCTTTCCCATGTTACTTGAAAACTCTGGCATGCTTAATAATGTGAAACATCCAGTTTTCCTTTTATTGGGCTCACATGGCAAACTAATTATCACAGGTATCTGAGATTGATTTTAGTGATCCAAAGAACCCTGAGACACAATACCACCAATGGGTTTCATTTACAAAAAAAAAAAAAAACACTATGACACTTAAAACCAATTTGCATAATAATTTGGAACATGGTGTATTAACTATTCTTAAAATTAAGTCTGGACTATACACAAAAATGACACAAAAAACCATAAACATAAAGTGCTCTTGCTTAACAGTGCTCAATTAAAAAAATGGTTTGGTCTCACCAAATATTGTTCTTCCATAACAGATTTATCATGGAATGGAGCCAGCTATGTACCTATTCATGTTCACTTAAGGGGGAGGAGACGTCTTTTCTTCCCTGTCATGCCCCGTATTGCTCCCTTCTTACAGTCCTCAAGTAAACACTGCTATGGTATGCCCACCGCCCCTTAAATATATATATTCCCTATGCGTTTCTTAGCCAATGAATGGGATTTATCAGGGGAATCTAAAAAGTGGAAGTTCAATAATTATAGTATCAATATGAAATAAGAACCCTGTAGTGGCAGGTGTCCTCCTATCTATGGCATGACCATTTTCATTACTGACCCTGTTTTTAAATGTGGCCATTTCATATTGATACTATAATTATTGAACTTCCACTTTTTGAATTTATCTTTAGATTCCCATGATGAATCCCCTTCATTGGGGAAGAAACGCTTAGGGAATATACATATTTAAGTGGCGGTGGGCATCCCATAGCAGTATATACCTGGGGACTGTTCTTCTAAGAACAGGAGCAATACAGGGGCACGACAGTGAAGAACAGACATCTCCTCCCCCTTAAGTGAACATGAATAGGTAAATATCTGGCTCCAGTCCATGATAAATCTGCTATGGAAGAACAATATTTGGTGAGACCAAACCATTTTTTTAATTGAGCACTCTTAAGCACGAGCACTTTGGTTTTTTTTGTGTCATTTTTGTGGATAGTCCAGACTTAAAATATAGCCTTTAATAACTATTCTTAAAATTATCTTTATTCATTTCTTTTGATATTAGTTACATTTTATATATTGATATACTTTTTGTGGCTTTTTATTATATTGACTCGGATTGTTCTCTTTTTTTACAGCTTCTTACATTTCCTTGGCAAGTGCTGTCCCTTATGTACTACTCGCATACCTCATGATTCACGCCACATCGCTATGGCCAATTACTGCTTTTTTTCCCATGAATATTCTGTAATTACCATTGATCCCTTCAGAACTTGCTGTTTAGTCATATTGAATTAATCATCCGTCAGTATAGATCTTCCACATGGGCTTTTAAAAGAATGCAATTTTAGCGTAGATCAAGACAAATCAGCTATGTATTTTTCTAAACAGGAGAAGAATGTCATTGGTTTCCAAAGATGTCAACATTTCATATATTGTGCAACAGTTTTTTTCCTAGCTTATCATTTCCAGAGACATGTAGCCTCTATCCTGTCATTACCTGTTTCCATTTTCTTAAGGCACCAATACGATTAATAGCTTAGCGAACGATCAAATTTATAGCATTATCTTCTGAATGCTCTAACAGTAATGTGGGGCGGCAGAAATCCTGGCATTTTAAAGGAGCCACACTAAACGTCGCTACAGATGCTAAATAGACTATAGCGACTGTTTGTGACGTACGTGTGGCATGTAGACGATGCCCGGTGATCTCCTGATCTTCCTAGAGTCGGACCGTATTTAGACTGGTCCGGGAGCTATATCGCTGTGTCAGGACCTTGGAGATGTCGCTGTTTTCATCCAATGACGTTAGTCGTATGATCTACCTTTGAGTGTTACGAGATCACTAAGGTGGCAGCTATAGAGACATAAACGATCACAAAAACGATCTCATTAGCTTGGTCGTTATGAGATGTAACGATCACTAGTGGCGTACTAGACAGCATTATCAATCCTTAGCATTGGCTTATCTCGGAAGAACAAAAGAAGATTGAATACACCTGGAGTTGGGAGATGGTCAACTGCTCCCCACCAAAAATCATTAAGCGCAGTCTAATTTTATCTAATGTGTATGAGGGCCTTTGGAATGGAAACTCCTGATGGAAAGTACAGATGGTGGAACTGCTAATACAGGGACAGCTAATGAAATTTCTGTGATCGAGAAGGTTACCAGACTGTAAATATGCTGGTAATAGCCTATGCTTAATGAAGTACCACTTAGAAATGTTTGAGTTTACAACTAGAGATGGGCAAACCCGACACTTACGAGTTCAGCGTTCATATCGGACAGTTACTGTCCGGTGAGCAGAAGACAGACTTTCCCCAGAAGTCTGTACCAATGTTCGGAGTTCTGAGCTAAGACCAGAGAGAGAAAGATTTTTTTTTTTCCTTGTCCCAGTTTGGGTAACCTTTATTTTCAATGGGGCTCGGGTTCTGATTGAAGTTCAGCTGCTGTTCTGGTACCGAACTCTGAAATAAAGTTAGGGTCAGATACCTGAACCCAAATTTCCACCGGTCCGCCCATCCCTATTTACAGCGATTATTTGTTATATTGAAAGATGTTCCTTTTTTGGAATTTTAGTTATTGAAACAGTCTGAATAGTCCCATGTTCATGGGTCACAGAAAGATCTGCTATTAGATACATGTGGGAAGGAGGGATTTATGAAGACTGTCAAAAGCCTGTTAGAGCAAGATTCTCCAGATTTATTAAGAAACACACCCCTCTTATTAAATTTTGTGCATTCTTGGGCTACTGGCATGCCATAAATTGATATTTTGGCAAGCTGAGTGGCAGTTAGATACTCCTCCTTAGCTAAGCCCTAGATGTTTTTTTAAGCACATAGGAACTGCTACATTTTTCCACAATTATACATTGTATCAAATTTTGTGAATTTTTTTGATGCCAAAAAACTTGGAAAACAAATGCTATTTATTTTCAGCTGGGTTTACAGGATCAACATGGGGAATATGAAATTTGCCTTTTACGTGGCTTTCTCTTGTGGCTATCAGAACATTGTTTTGTTGATAAAAATTGTTCTTGGGAACCTTAATTCATCTATAAAGATTGTCTTTTTGTATGCCTTGTCACAAACACAAAGGGTCTTCTACTTCAGTTTGACACATAGTTGCTAAGAAAACTTCAACAAGTGTTTTGTTAGATGTGATTGTCCAATACTTGTCTTACCAGTAGTGTTTCATCACTTAGAAGCTGATAATGTATCTGCCTTAGCTCTAGCAGCCGCTATAGAGGATTTGTTGCTGGCACTGTTCCCCATGAGGCATAAGAACAGTATTTGATGTTGTATTAGGTTCTTTCCATGTTACTAAAATAAAAACGTTGCATTTTGTTCCAGCTTGTTTTATCCTAGAATCAGAGAACAGGTTCTGTTGCATGCTCATAATCCTCAACCTCTGAGCTTACCGTACTTTGTCTCAGTTTCCCAGTTGGAGGTGGTTTTGAATTGGCAGAAGTGGCTGTATGAGTGTTGCTGTAGTATAATTGTAAAGCACTCATGAATTGGAAAGTGCCATATAACATTGTACTGTAATTACAAAGATGTCACAGTGGAATATTGACTATGTATCAAAAGACATTTCATGTCAGCTGTTATTCATCGCCACATGTTTCTTTATCCTTTCTCTGTCATATGAGGCTCATACAAAACAGCGTTTTTGTTTTTGGATTGATAGGCATGAAGGGTTTAGAAACCTAATAATATAATATTGCTGTTAACTTCAGTGTATTCCTTAAATAATTTCCAGCTTTGCGAACATCATTTCATGACTGTTTGTGCAATAATATAACTAGTGCGGTGCATTGAAAAAATTCAGTACTATAGCAATATGGAAATTAGGTACTGGTTCATGACATCATCTCATTCTGTTATGCAAAGGGAATAGTGCCCTTTTGGTCCCATTGTTTTACCATCCCTTCATTGGCTATACAGCGATGATTAAAATTTGGCCCCCTTCTATTTCAATGCAAGATAAAATCCATCACTCCGACCTTCTTGAGAAAACTTTGTGTTTATAGTAACTTTATTCCATATGTGCTAAGCCCAGTTAATACTGATCCTCAAACATCCTACGCGTTTCAGAAGTTAAGTTCCTTATTCGTGAAACTCCCTTATGATGAATAAGGAAGTTTACTTCCGAAATGCAGGAGGAGGGGGTTAAGGATTTCTGTTCAGTGGTTTTAGCATTTCTGGAATAAAGATACAATAAATATGGAGTTTTCTTAAGAAGGATGATGTGCCAGCTTTTCACTTTATTAATTATATTAACCCGATCTGCGCAAGTTGCCAAGCATCCTAGATGAAGCCATTACAAGTGTGGTGAGCTATTGTTTTTTATGTTGGACCCCTTCTATTTCACATCCCTAACTATCTGAAATTAGGATGATGTTTGTGATGTCTGAAAATGTCACGCTGTCTCTGTATACAGGAGGACCGGGGTCTATGCTGACCTTAAGCTGGGGTCCTGACTAATCCCTCTACCTGGAGGTACTGTTGATGGTACAGAGGTCCAGGCCACCAGCGTAACCCTATCTCCTGTGAATCCCTAACCACTGTAATCTAGTCCTGAGAAGGACCCTGATTACCACCACAGGGAACAGGAAGGTAACTGCCTTCACACACAGTATAAGACAAACGAGACAGTACAAGGGGTAAAATAAAAGACCACCTTGCATACAAAACTACCACTACAGAGGGAACACCAACGGGTAAGGAGATAAAAATAAAGCGAGGAGAGGAGAAAACCACAACAGGTACTCTTAGCTTTAGACTTCTCAATACGATCCGCTCTGCTGGTCTGCATGAATGCTTTCACCGACACTTCCCTAGCAGACAGGCAGGTATTTGAAGGAATCCAATTACAACAACATTAATTGCAGCTGAGCGAGGCTGGTCTTGTCCAGCACAGAGAGAGGAAGAATTAACTCTCTCACTGCCGAAAAACACCCAGCACCAGAAACTCAGCTGTGAGAAGTCAGGGTGTGCAATCGCGACGATCTTCGCAGCGACACACCCGTGACAGTACCCCCCCTTCTACGAGGGGCCTCCGGACCCTCAGGGCCGGGTTTATCTGGGTGAGTAGTGTGGAAGGCCCGAACCAATCGGTCTGCGTTAATATCCGACGCAGAAACCCATGTCCTCTCCTCAGGACCATACCCCCTCCAATGAACAAGGTACTGAAGGGACCGGCGATTCAGACGTGAATCGATGACTCTCGACACCTGGAACTCCAAGTTACCATTGACCACCACAGGAGGAGGAGGTAAAGGTGAAGGTATCACCGGCGCCACATACTTCTTAAGTAACGATCTGTGGAACACATTATGAATCTTAAATGTAGGAGGGAGGTCAAGACGGAATGCAACCGGATTAATTATAGAACTGATCTTGTATGGCCCGATGAACCTGGGACCCAGTTTCCAGGAGGGAACCTTAAGTTTTATATTCTTGGTAGACAACCATACCAGATCGTTCACACTTAGGTCCGGACCAGACACTCTCCTCCTATCAGCCATACGTTTGTATCGGTTCCCCATAGTACTCAGATTATTCAGCACTCCTCTCCACACTGAAGCAAGTGACGATGAAAATCGTTCCTCCTCAGGAACCCCAGAAGAGCCCCCCCTATTGAAAGTACAAAACTGGGGGTGAAAACCATATGCCCCAAAAAACGGGGACTCACCAGTGGACTCGCTCCGCCTATTATTTAGAGCAAACTCCGCCAGAGGCAAGAAAGAAGCCCAGTCCTCCTGGTTCTCTGACACAAAACACCGGAGATATGTCTCCAAGCTCTGGTTCAGACGCTCTGTCTGACCATTGGTCTGCGGGTGAAAAGCCGATGAAAATGACAACTGCATCCCCCGCCGTGTACAAAATGCTCTCCAGAATTTGGACACAAACTGAGACCCCCGATCCGACACCACATCGGAGGGTACCCCGTGAAGCCTTACAATCTCCCCAATAAACACCTGCGCAAGAGTTTTAGCATTTAGGAAGAGCAGGAAGAGCGATAAAATGTGCCATCTTGCTGAACCTGTCCACTACAACGAGTATGACTGTTTTACCCAAGATGGCGGGAGATCCGTAATGAAGTCCATAGACAGATGAGTCCACGGACGCTCCGGGATCTTCAAAGGTAAGAGGGTCCCCGACGGACAGGTATGTGGGGTCTTAGAGCGCGCACAAACCTCGCAGGACGCGACAAAAGTTACCACCTCCCTATGTAAGTTAGGCCACCAAAACCGTCACGAGAGGAGAGCCTCAGTTGCTTTACTCCCTGGGTGTCCTGCCAAAGCTGAATTATGGTGTGCCTCGATCACCTTTTGTCGCAACTGATTTGGAACAAACAGTCTCCCTGGAGGTCCTACAGGGGCGTCCCCCTGAGCCTCCAATACCTCCTCCTCAAGCTCAGAGCATACTGCCGACACCACCACCCCCTCCTGAAGGACCGGAACCGGGTCCTCCGTGTTCCCAGCCCCTGGGAAACAGCGAGATAAGGCATCCGCCTTAACATTTTTTGACCCAGGACGATATGTGACGACAAAATTAAACCTGGTAAAAAACAACGACCACCTAGCTTGTCTGTGATTCAGACGTTTAGCGGACTCTAAATATAGCAGGTTTTTGTGATCGGTAATGACGGTGACGGGTGGACTGCCCCCTCCAAAAAATGACGCCACTCCTCAAAAGCTAACTTAATGGCCAAGAGTTCCCTATTGCCGACATCATAATTCCTCTCCGCGGACGACAATTTTTTAGAGAAGAAGGCACACGGATGCCATTTACCAGGGGACGAACCTTGTGACAATACTGCTCCCACCCCTACCTCGGAAGCGTCCACCTCAACAATGAATGGCTGTGAGGCATCAGGCTGAATAAGTATGGGTGCTGAAGCAAAACATTTTTTCAAAGAGGAAAACGCTTGACAAGCCTTGTCAGACCACTTTGAAAAATCCGTCCCTTATTTAGTCATGTCTGTGAGAGGTTTAACTATGGACGAAAAATTACGAATGAATTTCCGGTAGTAGTTAGCAAACCCCAGGAAACGTTGTAATGCCTTAAGATCCTCTGGCAGATCCCACTCAAGAACTGCCCGCACTTTCCCAGGGTCCATACGAAAACCGGATGCAGACACCAGGAATCCTAAAAACTGAAGTTCCTGTACGGCGAACACACACTTCTCCCATTTGGCGTATAGTTTATTATCCCGCAAGATCTGCAACACCTGCCTAACATGCTCCTGATGAGACACAAGATCTGGCGAGTAAATTAAGATATCATCCAGATATATGACCACAAATTGTCCCATTAGGTGGCGAAAGATGTCATTTACAAAGTGTTGAAACACCGCCGGGGCAATACTCAGACCAAATGGCATGACAAGGTTCTCATAATGCCCCTCCGGAGTGTTAAACGCCGTCTTCCACTCATCCCCCTCCTTCATCCTAATCAGACTGTACGCCCCCCTGAGATCCAACTTAGAGAACCATTTGGCACCCACGATCTGATTGAAGAGATCGGGAATAAGTGGGAGCGGATACGGATCTCGGACCGTAATCCGATTAAGCTCACGGAAATCCAGGCAAGGGCGTAGGCCTCCATCTTTTTTCTTCACAAAGAAGAACCCCGCGGCCACCGGGGAAGATGAAGGTCTAATATGCCCCTTAGCCAGACTCTCTGAAATATAATCCTTCATGGCCTGTCTCTCAGGACCAGAAAGGTTATACAACCTAGATTTCGGTAACTTGGCCCCAGGGAGCAAGTTAACAGAACAGTCATAGTCGCGATGAGGATGTAGTTCTTGACACCCTTTCTCCGAGAATACATCCTCAAAGTCCACCAGAAATGGAGGTAAGGCCCTAGGAGCGACCGCACCAATGACCGTATTCATGCAGTTTTTATTACAGAAATCGCTCCATTGGCTTATCTCTCTGGATTGCCAATTAATAACCGGGTTATGCTTAGTTAGCCAAGGCAGGCCCAGCACTATAGGAGTGGGAAGACCCTCCAACACATAACAAGACAACAGTTCCTTATGTAGCTCCCCCACTTGAAGATCTATGTTATGCACTGCTTGCACAAAACTTCCCTGACCGAGAGGTCTGGCGTCGATCGAGAATATGGGGACGGGTTTAGCCAACCCACTCAATCGCATACCTTGAACCCGGGCAAAGCGAGCATCCACCAGATTAGCCCCGGCCCCACTATCCAGAAGAACAGATATCCTCTCAGTTCTCGCACCCACCACCACCTCCGCCGGTACGAGAAACTGAGACAAACTTAGGGACGAAATACTTACTCCCAGATTGCCGTCCACCACACAATCTGGGATCAATAGTTTTCCGGCGACTTCTCACTCTGCAAAGGACGGGATGGACACCCCCTAATAAGATGACCCTTTTTTCCACAGAAGAAACAACTTCTTGTTTTGTGGCGCCCCACCGATCCCCTCCCCCGGAATGATGTCCTTCCTAATTGCATAGGCTCCTCTGGACTGACCAGGGGAACCTCCGTATAAGGGACCCTTGAGGAAGGTGGAGTCATCACAGGGGGCGAAGTTACCCCGCACCTCTCCAGAAGACGTCTGTCAATACGAATAGCAAGGGCCATAGCGGCTTCCAGTGTCGTGGGAGGGTCATACTGCGCCAACACATCTTTTAATTTGTCAGATAAACCTTGACAAAACTGGCTCCTAAGAGCCGGGTCATTCCACTGGGTGTCCGTGGCCCACCTACGGAACTCCGAAGAAAATTCCTCTGCCGGACGATCTCCCTGCTGTATCTTACGTAACTTAGTTTCAGCAAGGGAGACCCGATCCGGGTCATCATATACAAGACCCAGAGCTGCGAAAAATCTATCCACTGACTGGAGAGCCGGGGAGCCCGGGGAAGAGAGAACGCCCAGGATTGGGGGTCCCCTTGAAGGAGCGAGATGACAATTCCCACCCTTTGATCTTCACTCCCAGATGACCGAGGTCGCAGCCGAAAGTACAATTTACATGCCTCCCGGAAAGCAAAAAATTTGTCCCGCCCTCCAGTGAACCTGTCCGGGAGAGCTACTTTAGGTTCAGGTCCGGCCTGCTCCGGGGGGTACAAAACCTTGGACTTAACGTCCCTCAGCTCCATGGACAAACTCTGCAACTGCTGAGCTAGACTGGCTACTGGATCCATGGTGGCTGGGGGAATCTTTAGTATGGTCGGTGAAAATGTCACGCTGTCTCTGTATACAGGAGGACCGGGGTCTATGCTGACCCTAGCTGGGGTCCTAACTAATCCCTCTACATGGAGGTACTGTTGATGGTACAGAGGTCCAGGCCACCAGAGTAACCCTATCTCCTGTGAATCCCTAACCACTGTAATCTAGTCCTGAGAAGGACCCTGATTACCACCACAGGGAACAGGAAGGTAACTGCCTTCACACACAGTATAAGACAAACGAGACAGTACAAGGGGTAAAATAAAAGACCACCTTGCATACAAAACTACCACTACAGAGGGAACACCAACGGGTAAGGAGATAAATAATAAAGCGAGGAGAGGAGAAAACCACAACAGGTACTCTTAGCTTTAGACTTCTCAATACGATCCGCTCTGCTGGTCTGCATGAATGCTTTCACCGACACTTCCCTAGCAGACAGGCAGGTATTTGAAGGAATCCAATTACAACAACATTAATTGCAGCTGAGCGAGGCTGGTCTTGTCGAGCACAGAGAGAGGAAGAATTAACTCTCTCACTGCCGAAAAACACCCAGCACCAGAAACTCAGCTGTGAGAAGTCAGGGTGTGCAATCGCGACGATCTTCGCAGCGACACACCCGTGACAGAAATAATACTTCACAAACTTCACAAACTTGTTTGGTAATTATTGGACTGGATCCTGGTCCCCACAGCTGCTGGATGAGCATACATTCCCTTGGATCCCTTGTATGAAGACTCAGACCAGTTCAACCCTTATCCTTATGACCGTTTTGCTTTTTTTTATTGGAAATGGAAATTTGGTAATTTGGCATCCCCTCTGCTTTAGTTTCGTACAAGCTACAAAGGTTGACTATATAGTACTGAAAACCCCCATAAATTTTATATCTTGGATCTTACACCTACGGGAGCGCAAGTTGCCTGGTAAAAAGTTTATTGGATAACATTCCTATGGTTACTTGGTCTGAGTGACATAATAGCTACCAGGGATTTGCAGCATACCGACCACAGAAGATATCCACCTTTGAACATCTAATGGTCCTAAGTGACCTACATGCAAGTTATCAAGATTTACAAAAGGTGAGTGCCACCTATATTCACCTACGATCTAATTATACATTTACATTTAGATCAGTGCGCTTTCTTCCTTTCCTTCCCTTTTATCAGAAACATAAACTTTATATAAAAGTCATCCAAATGCAACGATTTCCCCCAATGATGTCGGGAAGATAAGGATTGGGCATTTGAAAATAAAATGTCAGACTCTTTTTATTTTTAGATGAACAACCACTACCATCACCTATCCTTATTGAAAACTCATTAATGCTAAGCCGAGCAGAATGTTCTTGTGTTGTTGAGATTTGGGAGACAAATCTGTTGATTATTGATGGGAGAATCAATTCTTAGGACTCAAGTCCAGGTCAGTTATCTGTGACAGCTGAATTGGAACTCTGCAAATCTCTTTACCTCTGGACATTCCCAGCTCTTCTTTCTTTGGCTGACCCAACATCATCATTGCGACATAATGCATACACTACATTGTGCCAGTCCTTCCTAATTAGAAGAAAAGCCAGGAATTTCGGGAGATAAGGAGATTCACAGAGCTCCCATCCAGCGGTCACAGATTACTAATCTGGCCGATGGATGGGAGTCCTGCAAATCAATTCTGCCATCTATACAGTTGACCTAACGAGAATTTGGCCAACAGCCATCTCAAGAATGGCCGCCTTTAGACTGCAGAATTTAGTGCTGCAGATGAACGATCGGGTTTTGATAACTTGTAGGTAAAACTACCAGCATATGTTACAGATGAGCTTTGTCTTGCTCTTTCCTGTGAGTAATATTAATAGCCAGTTCATGTCCGATTGTGATTTATCATCAGGACTCATGCTGTTTCCATTTTCAAGTAATGTCTGTGGATGTAACTGATACTAAAAATAAATGACGCCGACTAGAACATGTCAGTACTTCAATTCTCCTGTATATATTTCATATTATTCTTTAGGGTCTGATATTTTCATGAATGTTTATAATTAGAGTAATATCATTTTCCTTTTTTTGTGATTACATTTTCAGAAAATGTATGAATCTATTGGATTTATATCTGCAGAATTTTATGATAGGCAACATATATGCATAAATATTAATTCTACTTTATTTTTTTAATAAAGCTGCAGTGGAAGGTCCAGGTAAGATGGATCAGTATATTGTACTTTATTGCTTATTTTATGTCTATTATTATGACGGTACCCACTTTAACGATAATTGGTGGCATAATATAAATTTAAGACTTCTGTTATGTGAAATGTTGATGGAGGAAACAGTTGAGTTCAAAAGGATCACAGAAGAACACAAGTTTTTTTTTGCTCACAGATCGGAGCTTGGGTACATTCTTGCATTAGTATTCTGTATGTATTGCATCTTTCACAGTTTGTGGATGTGGTAGATATGCTCCTTGTGCGACATTAACTAATCCAACCTAATGATGACAGGTCAAGCCGGGTGTATATTATAATATTTGCTAAAGTGTAAAATGAATTATGTCTACTATGTGACATTTTGCATAGCCATTATATTTGCCATAGTTATCTACTTTAGTGTATGCTACTGTTACTCTTTAATGTAATACCATATTCCTTCCTTCAATTTTTTTTTTAGGGGGTTGGGTTTATGCCAAAATATAGTACTTGCTTCAAATTCGTCTACTTCTGAAATCACCATTTTCAATTACCGTATATACTCATGTATAAGCTGACCCATGTATAAGCCGACCCCCCTAATTTTTCCACAAAAAACTGGGAATTCTTATTGACTCACATATAAGCCTAGGGTAAAAAAAGATTATGCCCCCATATGCTCCACAGATTATGCCCCCATATGCTGCACAGATTATGCCCCATATGCTGCACAGATTATGCCCCCATATGCTGCACAGATTATGTCCCCATATGCTGCACAGATTATGTCCCCATATGCTCCACAGATTATGCCCCATATGCTCCACAGATTATGCCCCCATATGCTCCACAGATTATGCCCCCATATGCTCCACAGATTATGCCCCCATATGCTCCACAGATTATGCCCCAATATGCTCCACAGATTATGCCCCCATATGCTCCACAGATTATGCCCCATATGCTGCACAGATTATGCCCATATGCTCCACAGATTATGCCCCCATATGCTGCACAGATTATGCCCCATATGCTGCAGATTATGCCCCCATATGCTCCACAGATTATGCCCTCATATGCTGCACAGATTATGCCCCATATGCTGCACAGATTATGCCCCCATATGCTGCACAGATTATGTCTCCATATGCTGCACAGATTATGTCCCCATATGCTCCACAGATTATGCCCCATATGCTCCACAGATTATGCCCCCATATGCTCCACAGATTATGCCCCCATATGCTCCACAGATTATGCCCCAATATGCTCACAGATTATGCCCATGCTGACAGATTATGCCCCCATATGCTGCACAGATTATGCCCCCATATGCTGCACAGATTATGCCCAATATGCTCCACAGATTATGCCCCCATATGCTGCACAGATTATGCCCCATATGCTGCAGATTATGCCCCCATATGCTCCACAGATTATGCCCCCATATGCTCCACAGATTATGCCCCCATATGCTGCACAGATTATTATGCTGCTGCAAAAGAAAAAAAAATGACATACCTCTCGTCGCGGGGGGCCAGGTGCCGGTGTCCTGAGCAGGCGGTGACACCGGCACGCTATGGGGGACAGGGGCCGGTGTCACCGCTCGCTCAGTACCCCGGCACCTGAGATATTTACCTGTCACCGGACCGCTCCACCGCTGCGCTGCTCCCTCTTCCGGGTCCTCGGCAGTGAATGATCAGGCAGGGGCGCGGCGTGCACTAATGATATCATCGCGCCCTCTGCCTGAACATTCACAGCCAGAGGAGTCGTACGAGGGAGCAGTGCAGTGGTGGTCCGGGGACAGGTAAATATCGCTATACTCACCCCTCCGCCGGCGCGTCTCTGCAGTCTCTCCTCTTCTCACAGAGGTCTCCGCAGCTCTTCCTTCCTACAGCGGTCACGTGGTACCGCTCATTAAAGTCATGAATATGTGCATAGTCATGACTTTAATGAGCGGTACCATGTGACCGCTGCAGGAAGGAGCCGGAGATCGTGGGAGAAGCAAGGGGGCTACAGAGATGCACCGGCGGAGGGGTGAGTATGATCCGACACCCCTGCTCCCCCTCCCCGCCGACCCCCATATATGACTCGCGTATAAGCCGAGAGGGGGACTTTCAGCCCTAAAAAATGGGCTGAAAATCTCAGCTGATACACGAGTATATACGGTATTTGACGCAATCCAAAAAATGAAATAATATAAACTAAATAATAAAATCTAAAAACGCAAAACATCTATTTATATAATTGAGTTGTAATGTTTTCATTTCTTGTTCTGTCCAGATGTCACCTTATCCCAGAATTCCAAGAGGAGGAAGTTCACCGACCACCATATTGGGACACTCAAGTAATGGATGTCTCAATATGGAAACTTCTGCTGGTACCAACCTATTGCGTGGCACCACCAGCGGAACACGTCGCATCACACACACACACACACTCTATACGCCATACGCAATTCACACTCACACACACTCACACACACTCACTCACCACACACACATTCACACTGACATTCACACACTCACTCACACACATTCACACTCACACTCAGTCATCACACACTCATACACTCACACTCTCACACACACACTCAAAGTCACACTCACACACACTCACGTAGTCTCTTGCACGGTACCACCAGCGAAACACCGTCGCGAACACGCTGCCGCCGGGGTCAGCTGAATCATTCACTGACTGCCGCCATCTTTGTACAGGAGGAGCGCATGCGCAGTTTTAATGTGACCACTGCTATCTGTCAGCACAAAGATGGCGGAATTACGCGCAGGTGCAGTGAATCATTTGGCTGATCCCAGCGGCAGATGCGCGATGTGTCTACAGGCAGAGGAAGCCACTCACATTAAAGGGGTTTTCCCATGAACGAAAGTTCATTTTAAAAATTGATTGTGTCTGACCGTGTACAGAGCATACCACATCTACTGGGCAGGTAAGAAAGCAAAAGACAATACTGACATTACAGCAGGGGATCACAGTGGATTCATTTTGTGAGGTAAAATATTTCACTGAGTGTTGTTAAAAAAATATTTTACCTCACAAAATGTATCCTCTGCGATCTCCTGCTGTAATGTCAGTATTGTCTTTTGCTTTCTCCCCTGCCCAGGAGATGTGGTATTGCACATGGGGTACACAGGTCAAAGAAGAGATCACATGAGAGGAGAAGACAGCAGATGGGGGAGAGAGAAAGTGCACAGGGGTGAGAGAGACAGAGCACAGTAGGGAGACAGGTCAAACGGGACAGCACATGAGAGAACACAGCACAGAAAGGAGAGAGACAGCAGACAAGGGAGATAGCACATGGGGTAGACAGGTCAAAGAAGAGAATGAGAGAGTGGATAGGTGGGTGAGCACATGGGGAGAGATTCTCAACGCTGCAAAGCCTGCCCCCATCGTGAAATTACCGCCCTCCCGATGCGATAGCATCGGGCCTCCATCTAGTTTGTGTATAAATAACAAATGCTCTAATATGCTCACTTTTGCCACAAATTCCTTCAATTCATTTCTTGAGAATAGAAAAAACATTTTGGCCCAGTATTGCTTTTGAGTCTTTTTTGTCTAGTGTTTTGGGTTTTTAGCCTGTTTTTGAGTGGCTCAAAATTCTTTTAACATTTTTCTAAGTTTATTTTATGTTTTTGCCTGGTTTTACTTTTATGTTCACCATTGTAAGGCATGGTTTTTGTTTTCCCTATGTTTGCGGCAGGTATAAAAATTGCGACTTCCTAAAAAATCACAAAATATTTGCATATATGGACTTAATTCCTACTCCACAAGTGATTTACTTGTACGGAAAAATTTTTTTTTTTTGCTTATACTGTAGAGTTTCCTGCAACATTTTAAAAGCGCATGTAACTTTTTTATTATCCCAGTATGTTCGCTTATTACTAATGCCAAACACAAAAATTTCAGCTGACTGCAATTGTTCTTTTTAGAATGTGTAACAGTTGTACAAGTTTTCCATGAACTTTTATAGAAAGTTAATGAGCTATACTTCTCCAGTTGCATGGAAATTGCATTGGGACTTTAGTCATGGGACCTTGGACATCAATGGAAAACTTCACTTCGCTACCTGGACTGAATGAAACCTTTTCTGACTATTATATGGTGATGAGTTTTATGCTTGGAGTGGTTTTCATAATGCTGACTTACAGTATGGCAACACGCAAAGAGCATTATATAAAGTTGGCAGTGCTGTAGAATAACGTGCCTCTGAATGCCGAAGGGGAGAATCGGTTGGTTTATTTAGTTAATTAAAGCTACATGAAGCACAAAATGAATGGATGCTTCAAGTACACTGCAACATGGACTCTGTTTTAATTACCATCAGCCTGTTGCTAAAAAGCAATAAGTCATGAAGAGTTAAAGAAACCTAAGGTTTATGACCTACCCTGTTGGGATGATGTGTGTCAGTAATTAAAAGAATTCTTGGCTGTTAAGGTGAAATGGAATGATACTGGTGAGCCTCTACATCTTTGTCAATATGTTCTTTCCCTAAATCCATAGATAGCAGAAAACTGTCCTGTCTAATAAGCGATTCATTTCCACAGCAGAGGTGTAAAAAGACATTACGGTGCCAAATTTAAACATAATGGACCATCATATGGTCTATTATTTCTACAGTTTAGTTTACAGTTCTGCTTCTTCTCTTACATTCTCTTCTACTCCTCTACTTTTTTCATTCTTTTTTCTATTAAGTCAAGTTTTATTTAGAAAACAATAACACTACAATAATGAGACAATATCGATAAATATCATAGAGTAATGCAAACAATTCCAAACAAAAACACACAATTCCATAAAAGAAAGAAAGAGTAGAGTGGATGAAAAAAGGGGAAACAATTAAAATAAAAGGAGGGAAGATTGGTACAGGGATATCCCCTCCAGTCACTTGCAAAAAATTGTATAAACATCATATCTCCTTATGACACTCACTAAAGGGCTGTCAACAATGCTTGAAATTTTGGCAAGTCTCAAAACGAGGATCAACTGAACCAAGTATTGGAAAACTGATTATAGGAATTTGTTCTGTTGTCATTAAGTCCTCCATATTACTTTTAATCCTATTAAAGGGAATTTATCATAAACCAAGTATAGAGGATAAATGTAGGGGTCTAACTGGCGAGATCCTGACCGGTCCCCAAGATTGGGAGACTGAAAGTGTTACTGGGATTATTACTGAGCATATGTGACCTCCTCTATTGTGGATTGATCAGCTGTCACACAAGGGACTTTGGGACACCTGTTCTAGTGATCATGGATAGGTAACCTATGTTGTTTATGGGACAACCCCTTTAAGTTACACATTCCCTATTATACTTAACCTTTTACATATGACTATATGATTACACTAAACTTTTATAAAAACATTACCAAACGGCATATCCACAACTCATAAGTCTATACAGCGTTACACTCATCATCAATATCCGATCATAAGATATACTCCTAAATCTTGTCTTATGCAATCTATATAGGAATTTAAACAAGAGTATGGGTACCACAGAGGCAGCCATTGGTGTTCCTGGGGACCATACATGATGTGCAGCTTATTAGCACAACTACAGCAAATTTCCCAAAGAAAGTGGGGAGGATGTCCACAGGATTTCTTTCTCCAAAGTTGTGTACTCTGGAAACAATAGTTAAAAATTCCTAACAGGGCAGGCTGCTATTGAGCTTGTGTTATGTGTTTTCTACAGAACAAAAGGTTTGGAAAAAACAGGGATCACCTGAGAATAATAATAAATGTATTTTTAGTGAGCATACAACAAGCCACAAAACAGAATAAAATCAATTAAAAACATTTTCCCCTGAGGAAGCCCTATCTGTGTGGTGATACTCGTGGGGTCTGGCCCCATTGTACCATATTTGGTGGTGAAGGAATTTGGTAGTCCATTGTTGTGAAACACTATAAACACCTGCATGTCTCCATGTCATAGGGGGTTGGAAATGGGCCAGACCCCATGCGTATCGCCACACAGATATGGCTTCCTCAGGGGCAAATATTTTTAATTGATTTTATTCTGTTTTGTGGCTTGTGGTATGTCCATAAAAATACATGTATTATTATTCTCAAGTGATCTCTGCGAGGGTAATGGTCATGGTGGTGGGTGCCATAAAGGGGCAATGAGGGGCAGAAAACTATTGGTAGGTTTTCATTACCTGATGTCTGCTCATAACTAGCACCGATCATTGATCTAACAAGTTTAGGGCCCCATTTACATGTGCTAATGCAAGCTGAATGAAGACTCCATGATAGTCTTTACAATTTGCAAATTGCAGTTTGGAAATTGTCAGCAGCAGATCTGATGTTTGCACAAATAGATGTGGTGCCAAGATGATTTCATTTTTATGAGCACTTCTGTCATGTGGAAGTACTTTTAAATCTTTTCACCAGGTGAATAAAAACTTAGATGTACCATAATCCCATATGGGTATAGATTGGAAGCCCTGTTTTTGCACATACCTCTGCATGCAGCCATGATGATTTATGACTAACCTAACCTCAATCCTAATTACCGTATTGATTTCATCATCATAAAATGAGCGATCAACATGTTTTCTACTGGTATATTTCCCCACACATGATGCAGTCTCCACTATGCAGAAGCTCCTGTGAATGCAAACCCAAGGCACAATGAGTGTAAATTGCTGCTTTCCCCTTGATGATAACTTTCACTTGTAACTATTCTCTCTGCTCTATCTGCTGCCACTTGTGCTTCAGTGACACTCTGAAAAAAAGACATATGTCTGTGTACACATTCTGATAGCGTCATCTGGAACACTAAAGTCTTGTGACATTGTGACTGATTTAGATATTCAACAATGGTATCAGCCCACATTTTTGTTAATTCTAGTTGGTGTCATTGAGGCAATACATTTGAATATGTAAAAAGATGGCAGTACCACACTAGTTAAAAGTAGTAGAGAAAATTAACATAGTCTTAAGGACGGTCCCATTTATATTTTAACAACATTATCTGAACTCAATAATTTTGCCATCAACTCTTCCCTAATTGATGGTGTTGAGAGAAGAGGACAAGGCATGTTGCATTTCGAGGCTTGATCCTTTTGTTCCCCATTCTCAGTGTCTGGCAATGACCTATTTCCCTCTTCCCGTTGAAAACACATGCTCACTTGGCTGACCGAACATGTATGTTTATAAACATGGAGGTTGGATGAGATAGATGACAGCCAAACAAGTATTTGACCCATAGCTATCTAAGATGTCAGCACCTTAACAACCAATAGTAACTGTCACTGCCAGTCCTAAGATGTCTACTGTCATTCTGCAATCTTAAACTGAAGTTTGCCTCTGATATTATTCTCTGGGCATCTCTATGTTAAAGTATCTAGAAGGCTGTATTGGAAATAACATGTGTTAGTAGTGTTGGCAAATAGATGTGCTGACCAGTTACTTACTATACAGTCTCCAAATGGTTGATTGCAACTACCTTGGGTGGGCTGCAACTATGAGTTGGGCATCTTTAAATTTGCAATGATGAAGATTAGGAAAATATGAGATGTGAGATCAAACATCAAGGACAACATATGCAAGCAGTTTGTACTGTATGATTTCCATGTGATTGCGTGGGTTAACTCCTAGATTGTCAGCCCCAGTGGGGACAGTGATGATGATGTCTGTACAGCACTGTGAAATTGTTGACACTATATAAGCAAGTGGAGGAAATAAAATGTCTTTACAATGTGGTGCCAAAGAGCCACCTCAAAAGTGGCCAGTTCCTCTCAGTAATACATATTCTTTATATCACTAAAAGTGTTTTTTGGATACCAATTGAGATGATCCATAGACAGGGAAGATCATCACAGTATGTCACTGCTGATGTCAAGTTAGTGATTGGATAGTAAGGGTATGTGCCCATTGAATCTTTTTGCTGAGTTTTTAAAGCAGAAACTGTCGTGTGCAAGTTTGTGCACACGACGTCTTATTTAGGTGAATTCCACCTGGAACCTGCCTAAACAAAAGCACCCTATAAATTTAACATGGTGTCCAGCAATGTTAAAACGACATTGCTTTGCACATATTTAGTTTTATGCCTCTTCTATTAACTGTTTCAAGGTTTTGCAAATCATAAAGTGGTTAAAAGAAAAATGTAGGCCTCGATTCTTCATTACAGATAGTGTTCACGCTATTCTTAATAAAGGGGGATGCTGGATTCAGACTCCTGATTCAATAAGGCCCCTATCACACATAAGTCGCAATCCGTCTAATTTTAAAAAAAAAACCGGATCCGGCGACTGATGCTGACGGATCCGTTTTTTTCTCATTGATTTGTATTAGCGACGGATGGCCTAACGTTTCATCCGTCGTTCGCCAGACCCGTCAAAAATTGTTTTGTCCGGCGGCCGGAGACAAATGACAAAGGAACTTTTTTTGCGTACGTCAAAAAAACGGACAGGGACGGATTCCGTTTTTTTACCTGAGCATGCTAGGATGAAATTATCCAGCCCCCAAGTAGGAAAGGTACCTGCCTCAAATATTCGTGAAAACATATATACAGTATATATATATATATATGTCAATGAGACACATACAGTACAGACCAAAAGTTTAGACACACCTTCTCATTTAAAGATTTTTCTGTATTTTCATGACTATGAAAATTGTACATTCACACTGAAGGCATCAAATCTATGAATTAACACATCTGGAATTATATACTTAACAAAAAAGTGTGAAACAACTGAAAATATATCTTATATTCTAGGTTCTTCAAAGTAGCCACCTTTTGCCACACTCTTGGCATTCTCTTGATGAGCTTCAAGAGGTAGTCACCGGAAATGGTCTTCCAACAATCTTGAAGGAGTTCCCAGAGATGCTTAGCACTTGTTGGCCCTTTTGCCTTCACTCTGCGGTCCAGCTCACCCAAACCATCTCGATTGGGTTCAGATATGGTGGCTATGGAGGCCAGGTCATCTGGCGTAGCACCCCATCACTCTCCTTCTTGGTCAAATAGCCCTTACACAGCCTGGAGGTGTGTTTGGGGTCATTGTCCTGTTGAAAAATAAATGATGGTCCAACTAAGCTCAAACCGGATGGAATAGCATGCCGCTGCAAGATGCTGTGTCACCAGAAAAGCACCCCCACACCATCACACCTCCTCCAGCATGCTTCACGGTGGGAACCAGGCATGTAGAGTCCATCCGTTGACATTTTCTGCGTCGCACAAAGACACGGTGGTTGGAACCAAAGATCTCAAATTTGGACTCATCAGACCAAAGCACAGATTTCCACTGGTCTAATGTCCATTCCTTGTGTTCTTTAGCCCAAACAAGTCTCTTTTGCTTGTTGCCTGTTCTTAGCAGTGGTTAGCAGTGGTTTCCTAGCAGCTATTTTACCATGAAGGCCTGCTGCACAAAGTCTCCTCTTAACAGTTGTAGAGATGTGTCTGCTGCTAGAACTCTGTGTAGCATTGACCTGGTCTCTAATCTGACCTGCTGTAAACCTGCAATTTCTGAGGCTGGTGACTCGGATAAACTTATCCTCAGAAGCAGAGGTGACTCTTGGTCTTCCTTTCCTGGGGCGGTCCTCATGTGAGCCAGTTTCTTTGTAGCGCTTGATGGTTTTTGCAACTGCACTTGGGGACACTTTCAAAGTTTTCCCATTTTTTCAGACTGACTGACCTTCATTTCTTAAAGTAACGATGGCCACTCATTTTACTTAGCTGCTTTTTTCTTGCCATAATACAAATTCTAACAGTCTATTCAGTAGGACTATCAGCTGTGTATCCACCAGACTTCTGCACAACACAAATGATGGTCCCAACCCCATTTAGAAGGCCAGAAATCCCACTTATTAAACCTGACAGGGCACACCTGTGAAGTGAAAACCTGTTGTGAATGGGTTTGAGATGAGTTCTGAGCAGAGGCTCCCTCTGGTGGTTACAAGCGGTGCTGGTCTGTCCAGTGAAGATTGTGAGGACTGGGAATCAGGTGTTACTGACTGGTCTTATATAAGGGAGTCACCTTCCCATCAGGGTTGCCGGTGATCAATTGTTCTGGTCTGAATCCTTCATTCCTGTTTCCCTTGTAGCCTGCTGTGTCGTGTCTGCATCTCCTGCTAACAGATAAGACATTTTCTTCTTTTTGTTTTTGTGCTATATTTTTGCATTTTGTCCTGCACTTCTGTGGGGGCCTTCAGGGTCCCCTCCGGGGGCTTTTTGCCCTCTCAGTTTAGTTCAGCCACTGATGTTTGTACTTTTGCTTTTTCCAGTTTTTTCAGTGGCTGCTGTTTTGATTTTGTTACACCAGAGAACTAATTTAGGTGGAAGAGGTCGTGTGATCTCAGGTGATTTTGAAATTAGTAGAGTTGGTGCTTTTCAGGGTTTTCTGGGATTGCAGTAAGTGTCCTTCCTATCCTTTTCTATTTAGTTAGTTTGGGCCCCAGCGTTTGCTCATACTATTTTCTTTCTGTGTCAGTATTTCATCTTGTCTAACCGCCATTACTTGTTTGGGGGCTTTCTATTGTCTTTGGGGTTCTGCTCCGGGGCAGATAGCTTTCCTATTTCTATCTTTAGGTATAGTTAGTTTCTCAGGCTGTGACGAGGCGTCTAGGACCAACGTAGGAACGCTCCACGGCTGCCTCTAGTTGTGGTGGTTAGTCAGGGTACTGCAATCTCATAGATTCCAACTTTTCTGGTGTATTGCCTTTTTTACCTGCACTCCTCAGCTACCGAAACATAACAAAAACCATTCCCGGTGACTACCTCTTGAACCTCATCAAGAGAATGCCAAGAGTGTGCAAAGCAGTCATGAAAGCAAAGTTTTGATGCCTTCAGTGTGAATGTACAATTTTCATAGGCATGAAAATACAGAAAAATCTTTAAATGAGAAGGTGTGTCCAAACATTTGGTCTATACTGTATATATATTTAGATTTCATACAGAGGTAGATAGCAGAATAGCCAATAATTCAATTGTCTGCATCTGTAAAATCATTTCAGTACCCGACAGGATATGACATGGTGTACATACAGTAAACCATTGCATATCCATTATTTTTTATATGTCCCTCACTAATAATGTTAGTAGTGTGTGTGTGTGTCTGTGTGTAAAATTTTGGAGCTGTAGGTGTTAAATTAAAAGATTAATTCACGGAAAAAACTGACGTGGGCTTCCACGCAATTTTCTCCGCCAGAGAGGGCAAGCCAGTGACTGAGGGCAGAAATTAATAGCTTAGAGAGAGACCATTGTTTTTAGGCCCCCCTGGCTAAAAAGAACTGCCCCCAGCCACCCCAGAAAAGGCGTATCTGTAAGATGCGTCTATTCCAGCACTTACTCTCTCTCTTCCCATTACCCTGTAGCAGTGTCATATGGGCTAATAAGGGGTTAATGACACCTTGCTATTGCAAGGTGACATTAAGCCTGGTTAATAATGGAGAGCTGTCAATAAGACACCTATCCATTATTAATCCACTAGTCTGAAAGGGTTATAAAAAACACATTAAGAATAAAGACTTTTAAAGAATTAAATAAACACACATTTTTTCTATCTTTATTACACTCCCATTCCTTTCAAAGCCATCGATCTCCTAGGAAAAATCCAAAATAAAAAAGCAACACTATACCCATACCTGTCTGCCGTACAGTCAAGTCCGACGCCGCAATCCATCTGAAGGGATTAAATAGTTTACAACTGGGAGTGGTGGTAATGCAACCGGCCCAGTTGTAAACCACGGAGGAATGAAGGAAAAGTTGCCTGCGCAGCCTCCCAGTCTGAGCGGAGATGAACTGATTAGCGAGGGAAAGTTTCTGAACATTTTCCTACACTGTCAGTTCACCGCGGGTCATGCGGGAGGATGTGCAGCCTCAGAGACGAACTTTGTCGTAGTTTAACACCTATAGCTCCAAAATTTTACACACAACACACTAACATTATTAGTGAAGGACATATAAAAAAATAATGGATATGCAATGGTTTACTGTATGTAAGACATGTCTTATATCCTGTTGGGTTCTGTAATGATTTTACAGATGCCGTCAATTGCATTTTCACCTATTCTGCTATTTATATCTCTATGAAATATAAATATAAATGTGTGTGTCAATGTTATATATATATATATTATATATATATATATACATATATTCTATCTATTCTACTTTAACCTGTCAGTGTGAAATGAAAAACGGATCCATCGAAAAATGGAAGAAACAGATGAAAAAACTGTTGCGACGGATCCGTTTTTTCGACGGATCAGCTTATTGGATCCATTGAAAAAAACGAATTCGTCGCATCAGTTTTTCACAATCTGCGAGGGATCCATTGATCCGTCGAGCCAACGGATTGTGACAGACGGCAAAAGCTGATGTGTGAAAGGGGCCTAAGAGGCACATGCTTCTTAATAAAACAGGAGCGTCTGTAGAGCGCATGACTTGAGTAAGATTTCTGGTGTAAGGAATGCCACAGCTCGTCATGAATAACGCATGCTGTGGTGTCACGATCCTGTCCTGACCCAGCTCTGTCCATTCTGATAGAGCTGGGAGAAACTGTAGTGAAAATACCAAACGTTACAAAGTCTTTGCTCAAATATTGCGCGACTTTTTAAAGAAATTTATACCAGAATTCTGATGAAATTGCTTTGATGAATTGGCTCTTAACATTCACTTGCTCTAATGGTGCATTTAGATGGGAAGATCTCCACTTGTTAATGAGTACTGATCAACTTTATACAAGAAGTTCATCACTCATTTACTGACCAGTTTACACAGGATACCGAAAACAGAACATTTGTAAATATGGAGATACATTCATTCTGTCCCCATACACATCATGTTGCCAGCAGCACATTCCCCCTTTACGTGAGGTGATGCTCTGTCGATTATTTATGATGGCAGCAACAAAAAATCAGTTATTTGATCATTCGAAGAACAATCATTTTGATTGTTGGATGATTACTGGAATGTCTATCGTTAGGAATGTCCAGGAAAGAAAGGAGAGGTTTGTGCATTATTTCCGCGCTTGCCTATCAATGATGAGACGTAAATCCCAGATTGTCAAATGGATAGTGGTTTATGCTACACGTTTCAAAGTACAAAAGACTTCTTCATCAGGAAAGACCAAATGTATCTAGCAGATCTAGTAAATACTAGTGTTCTTACCTAATGAAGAAGTCATTTGTACTTTGAAATGCGTAGAATAAACCATTATCCATTTGACAATCTGGGATATACGTCTCATCATTGATCAGCAAGCGCGGAAATAATCCACAAACCTCTCCTTTCTTTCCTGGATACTGTTTGGTCATTTACTGACTCTTGGATCTGCTGCATCTTATGTGCTTTACTACATGTTTTTTAGATACCCATAAAAGGTGAGTATAATTTTGATTTTATCGCCTGACATACTCCTCGGATAAGATCCTATGTTGCACTGATCTCTCCTGCAGTTTTGCGACTGTCGATAGGAATGAGCATTCTTGCCTAAATTCAACTTACACTTACACAGAGTTCTTTGCCAAGTCATAGAATGATGCAACCACAGCTTCCACCCTTGGAATTTTATTATTTTTTTTTATAAAAAAAAGCTCTTTAAAAGGCACTTTCTCATATTCACTACATTCAGGTGTTGTGTAATTGTTATCACAAAATATTCTGGTTTGTGATTTTACTCGCACATTCATATTCTTACTATCCTCATTACGTTAAACCTTTCCTTATTTCTCCATTCAGTCTGGTGCTGCACAAGAATGGATGCAGTCTTGCTAGGCAAGGGATCATAAACGCTGTTATCTCAGTGCTTGTAATGTGCCCTGTCACTCGCCCTCCCCTCTTCCAACCTTCTTATCCTGTGCAGGCAGAGGCAAGCAGTTAGAAATTGATTTTATTTTAGCACCTAGAGAGGAGCATTGATCCATTCACAGCTTTAATCCATCCTGTTCGTGGCCTCGGGCCGTTGAGTTTTTCCTGCTTGCCATAAAGGAACTAAACCAGAGATATAGGGGTCATGGAGTCAGAGATTCATGTTACTCTGTGACTGCTCAAGAGAGAGACAGAAAACATGGATCACGTGGGAGCAAAAAGTTTAGGTTAAGGATGAAAGTTTAATTCTTCACAAAATAGGTTCAGAACGGAATCTCTCCAACCTTCTGCTGTCAGACTATGGTGTTTAAATTATTAAGCGGCACAACTGGGTTTTTTCTGCCTTCGTGTTCTCAAAAATGTCTTCACTGACGTTTCCTTGAAGAAATAAAAGCTGTGACTAATCTGATTTTGTACAGTTTGATGAGCTTGTAATGCAGCCTTTGAAAGTCAATGTATACTGTCTATATGTCTTGTGAGACAGTGAAGGCATGTGTATTGAATGGGGTGTACATTTCACCTAGATACTTTGCTAACTGGTATAAGGGAAATGTCTGGCGTTTGTAGAACTAGTGGTGGAGAAAGGTCATTACACCTTCCATTCAGTGCACACTTGCAGCTCAAACCTGAAACCACTCAGGTGTTAATTAGGAAGCCAGAAATAGGTGTCTGGGAATACAGACAGAGAGCTCACTTAGTCTGGACAGGAGTCCAGGCACAGAAGGAGACTCCAGGAGGGGAGCTGTCTCAGTCTGGGGGGCTGGAGGTGCCTTCAGACACACGAGTAGTCTCTGTGAAACTCCATGCTGGTAATTACTGAATAGGAGGGGAGCTCTCTCAAGTCTGGACGTTGAATGTGCCTTCAGACACAAAGAGGAGACTCTGTGAAACTCCAGGCTAGTAAATGCTGAATATAATGTGTTGTTTTGGCCCGGCTGTTAGAGTCTGGTCCCTGATAGTGAGGGAATTCTATCTATGTGAAGTGAGTAGCCGGAGAGGCTTAGGATTTCTGTTTATGAGTTGTTTTGATCACGTTCTGTTTGCTGTGGACTTTAATAAAGCTGGTTGCGGCCAGTTTACACCAGAACTGCTGTCTGAATGAACTGTTTCTATGCCGCTCCGTCTACCAGGACGGCGATCCCAGAGCTATATCCCCTGAAAAGCTTACAGTCTGTACATCTGGTACGTACTGGTAACCATTATACAGCCATTGTACGGCATCTTTGGCTTCTTTGACGCATATATTTGAAAGTGAATCACTTGGCCATAAAATGTTATGTCCCATAAGGTTACAGCCATACCTGGAATGAGTATTATTGTGTTTTAATAGGATTTTCACATAAAGTACCTGATTCCTGAATGCAGTTACAGACATCCCTACATAGACCATATCTTAGTTATTTACATGCATGTAAGCAAAATGGCCAGAAATTAAGAACCCAATTAAATACCTGCTTCTTGTGTTCCCAACGCAGACATTTATGGCATGTCCAGTGCATGGCCATTTTACTGCTTCCATAACTTGCATAGAAGTAAATATAGAGGGCTGCGCACATGATCGGCCACCTCTTTTTTGTTTTCTGCCTGGGCCCTCTCTTGCCTTAACAGGAGCATTAGTCTAGGATCCCCTGATCCTTTACGTGGCTGTGCGACCTCTATCTTTTTTTTTTGTCTTGACATGGCATTAGATGAGGATATGTCACACATTTCTAGATTAGGAATACCCCTTTAAATTCATCATCTATTTTCCTTACATCCAAGAAGTATAGACCAATTTACCTTTATCTTCTTTTTTAAGAATTACTTAGTGTTCACTTCCCAGGGAATGTAGAGTGAGACCCAACACCAGTGCTATTGAGTATAAGCCTATAGGGCAGCACAGTGGCTCAGTGGTTACCACTGTAATTTTGCAGCGCTGGCGTCCTAAATTCAAATCCCACCAAAGACAAAATCTAGAGGGAGTTTGTATGTTATCCCCATGTTTGCATGGGTTTCCTCCTGGTTCTCCAGTTTCCTCTCACACTCCAAGACATACTGATAGGAAATCTACTGTAGATTGTGATCCCAATGGGGACAGTGATGGTAATGTCTATAAAGTGCTGAGGAATATGATGGCTTTATATAAGTTATTGGTTTATAGGTTACTTATGCTAAGCGTTATTACCAGGAATGAACCTTTAACTTATGATACGTTTAGAGTTAAAGTTTTGCAACAGTTGAAGAGTACGTATGTCCTAATAGCCACAACTCCATAGCTCACGGTTTAGGACTTCTAGATAATGTATCAATGCTGGTCAAGATGCTGTGTCTGGGAAAACAATGAAGGAGGTAAGTACCGTGGATACTTTGGCCTTATGATCACAACTCCTGGAGATCAAACTATTTAAAAATATATCTAAGGATAGGTCATTAATGTTTAGGTCCTAGAAAACCATTTTTAAGGGGTTGTCTACTTTTGTGGCTATAGATGTATAAAAATGCAGAATAGCGCAGCACAAGCAATAGCTAAAATATAAATAGTGGGTGCAAAGCCCCTTTGGCAACTCCAAACCTTAGTAATATCCAAGCAAAAATAGAGACAGCATCTCAAGGTCAAAAAAATATGAGTGGTTTATTGACCCATTGTGATGGCGACTTTTCGTTCCAAGTGAGGAACTTTATCAAGCATGATGAAGTTCCTTACTTGGAACAAAAAGTCACCATCACAATGGGTCAATAAATCACTCATGCTTTTTTGACCTTGCAGTGCTGCCTCTATTTTGCTTGGGGATATATATACACTGCTCAAAAAAATAAAGTGAACACTCAAATAGCACATCCTAGATCTAAATGAATGAAATATTCTCATTGAATACTTTTTTCTGTACAAAGTTGAATGTGCTGTCAACATAATCACACAAAAATCATCAATTGAAATTTTTGAACCAATGGAGGCCTGGATTTGGAGAGACCCCCAAAATGAAAGTGGAAACAAGTCAAAATGAAAATCAAAACAAGACAAAATTAAAGTGGAAACTAGTCAAAACGATGTGTGTGGCCTCCATGTGCCTGTATGACCATCCTACAATGTCTGGGCATGCTCCTGAAGAGGTTGCGGATGTTCTCCTGAGGGATCTCCTCCCAGACCTGGACTAAAGCATCAGTCAACTCTGACAGTCTGTGGTGCAACGTGACGTTGGTGGATGAAGCAAAACATGCTCTTCACAGGTGAAAGCAGGTTCACATTGAGCACATATGACATACGAGATAGAGTCTGGAGACGCTGTGGAGAGCGATCTGCTGCCTGCAACATTCTTCAGTATGACCAGTTTGGCAGTGGGTCAGTAATGGTGTGGGGTGCCATTTCTTTGGAGGGCCATGCAGCCATCCATGTGCTCGCCAGAGGTAGCCTGACTGCCATTAAGTACCGTGATGAGATCCTCACACCACTTGTGAGACCATATACTGGTGTAGTTGGCCCTGAGTTCCTCCTAATGCAGGACAATGCCAAACCTCATGTGGCTGGAGTGTGTCAGCAGTTCCTGCAAGATGAAGGCATTGAACCTATTGACTGACCTGCCCGTTCCCTAGACCTGAATCCGATTGAGCACATCTGGGACATGATGTCTCACTCCATCCACCAACGTCACATTGCACCACAGACTGTCCAGGAGTTGGTGGATGCTTTAGTCCAGGTCTGGGAGTAGATCCTTCAGGATAGCATCCACCGCCTCATCAGGAGCATGCCCAGGCGTTGTAGGGATGTCATACAGGCACTTGGAGGCCACACACAATACTGAGCCTCATTTTGACTTGTTTTATGGACATTGCATTCCACTTTAATTTTGTGTGTGACTCCATTGGATAATAAATTTGATTTCCATTGATGATTTCTGTGTGATTTTGTTGTCAGCAGATTCAACTTGGTACAGAACAAAGTCTTCAATGAGAATATTTAATTCATACAGATCTAGGTTGTGTTATTTGAGTGTTTCCTTTATTTTTTTGAGCAGTGTGTATGTATATATATATATATATATATATATATTTTTTTTTTTTTTTTCTTTTAGGCTTTTACAGGCTCTTTCATCTTTTCTGTGGTCTGTGTTAGTAAATTAGCTGAGCAAGCTAAGAAAAAGACAGATAAGCGTTACAAACTCCCTATCAGACCATCAGAATTCGCCACT
>JARQOD010000003.1:363846261-363870775 GCA_033576555.1 Oophaga sylvatica
TTGATTCAGGGGAAACTTCTGTCTTCTTCTCTTTCTATCTGTATTTCTGGGTACTGTTTTACATTTCCAAGTCTTTGTTTTCAAAATGTTGTTTCAGGTTTTTTTGAAATGTTTTCTTTATCCCTTTCTTGTTTTAAAACAAATCAAAATGTTATACTATATAGTACATAAATCCATCTATTACATCTTTTAGTGTAAAAAGCAGGCATTTGTTTTTTGAAATTTTTCCTTTGTTATATTTTCCGTGTTTTTGCTTCCCCTTTTAGCTGCTTGCTTTAAACCCTTTTTGCTTTTCTGTAGTTTACAAACTTTGGATTTTTTTATCTTTAACCTGGATTTTTTCCATTAAATGTCTTCTGTTAAATCCCCCATTCAAAAAACTGTCTTTACATCCATTTTTCCTTAGTTCCATTTTTCCCCTTTGCTGAACTGTAAAAAATTTTATTGTGTTGTTTGACAACTGGAGCAAATTTTTATCTAGTCTTCTCCATATTTTTGAGAAACCCTTTTAGCTACAGTCTTGCTCGATATTTTTCAGGTGTGACTGTTTGGGTATTTTACTTTAAAAATCCATTTCAAAATTGGGCTTTTTTTCCCTTCTGAAAATCTGTTAGTGTCCATGTATTTGAATCTACAGGATTTAAAATTTCTTTTCTGTTGTTCTTCCATTTATTAGCTTTTTTCTTGGGAAAGTTTAATATATTTTTCCCAAAGGTGGGCTCAAAATTTTCCCTTTACTTGTCTTTTATGAGAGACTTTTGGTTTTTTTTTTTTTCCTTTGTTCTTCTTTTTGAAGTCTTGTTTGTTCGTTTTTTAGTTGTGATTCTTCACTTTTCATTTTTTTGTTCTTCTTAATTTCTACTTTTTTCATCAGATATTTTTTTCAGTTATGTCCCATTGTTTTTCTCATTTTTTGTTTCAACTGAAACATTGCTTTATTTAAACTTCAAAGAATGCACACTGTTTCTCACTGTAACTGTCTTTTTGGCATCTAAATTTTATATCTTTGCAATTTTCACTATATCCCAAGAATATTCCTTCCATGGGTCTGTTTTGAAGTTTGGAACTTTTTTTTTGGAATGAATATAAAAAAATTTACATCCAAAAAACTTTAAAAAAGTTGACACTTGGTTTATACCTTACCACAGTTCAAAGGAGTTTTCTTCAGTTTTTTGGAAAAAAAATCGGGTTTTGTAGTATTAGCTGTCATTGCTGCCTCACCCCAATATTTCTCTGGTAGTTTAGAATCTGTCAGCATACATCTCATCATTTCTGTTAGAGTTCTGTTTTTCCTTTCTGCTACTCCATTTTGTTCAGGTGTGTATGGAACAGTTTTCTGATGTTCTATTCCATTTTGTCTTAAGTAGTCTTCTATTCTGTGACCTGTAAATTCACCTCCTTTATCACTTCTGATGACAATTGGCTTCCTTTGAAATTTGTTACTTGATCTTGTTACATAGTCTACAATTTATCAAAAACTTCACTTTTGTTCTTAATTAAGTATGTGACTGTGTATCTTGAGTAGTCGTCTATAAAAGTCAACATGCATCTATTGCCTCCTGATGTAGTCACTTTCATGGGTCCACATACGTCAGTATGCACCAAATCAAGTGGTTTTTCGCTTTTCATCTCACTTTCTTTTGGAATAGATATCCTTGTGGCTTTGGATTTTATACAACATTCACATCTTATGGTAATTGAGCAATCTGATATCTTAAATCTTTTGTCAGTTCTTTTCTCTGTAGTTCCCTTATACTGTCCGGGTGTCTATGTCCTAGACGTCTATGCCACATGTGAATACAGTTTTTGTGATCATGTGTACATACCTTCATCTGTTCCTTTGGTTTGTCAAAATGATATAATTGTTCATCTGCCTTAACTTTGGTTATCATCTTGTTTCCTGCAATAATTGCACACTCATTGTCTTTGAATTTTACTGTAAGTCCTTTTGCTGTTAAAAGTTTCACAGATAATAATCCAACTTCCAATTTTGGAACATACAACACATCCTGTACAAGTATCTTTGAATCTTGTCCGAACTTGTTTGAACAATTTAGCATACCTTGTCCGATACCTTCTGTGGTTATTTTGCTTCCATCTACAAGATAAATGGCTTCTTTCTTATCTAAATCAACATCAGTAAAGAAATTCTTGTCACTTGTCATATGACTCGTTGCTTCTGAATCAATAAACCAACCAAGTGATGATTTCTTGTCTGTTATTTTGAATGTGCCATTCCAATTATTCTCACACGAATTGGAAATTGTGTTTTTTACTTTCTGTGTACAGTCATGGCCAAAAGTTTTGAGAATGACACAAATATTAATTTTTACAAAGTCTACTGCTTCACTTTTTCTAATGGCAATTTGCATATACTCCAGAATGTTATAAAGAGTGATCAGCTTAACAGTCAATATTTGGCTAGAAAATGAACTTTATCCCCCAAAACACATTTCAACATCATTGCAGCCCTGCCTTAATAGGACCAGCTAACCTCTTTTCAGTGATTGCTCCATTAACACAGGTGTGGGTGTTGATGAGGACATGGCTGGAGATCAATCTGTCATGATTAGGTAAGAATGACACCACTGGACACTTTAAAAGGAGGCTAGTGCTTGGCATCATTGTTTCTCTTCTGTTAACCATGGTTATCTCTAAAGAAACACGTGCAGTCATCATTGCAATGCACAAAAATGGCCTAACAGGGAAGAGTATCGCAGCTAGAAAGATTGCACCTCAGTCAACAATCTATCGCATCATCAAGAACTTCAAGGAGAGAGGTTTCATTGTTGCCAAAAAGGCTTCAGGGCGCCCAAGAAAGACCAGCAAGCGCCAGGACCGTCTATTAAAAGTGTTTCAGCTGCGGGATCGGGCTACCAGCAGTGCAGAGCTTGCTCAGGAATGGCATCAGGCAGGTGTGAGTGCATCTGTCACGCACTGTGAGGCGGAGACTCTTGGAGCAAGGCCTGGTCTCAAGGGCAGCAAAGAAGCCACTTCTCTCCAGAAAAAACATCATGGACAGACTGATATTCTGCAAAAGGTACAGGCAGTGGACTGCTGAGGACTGGGGTAAAGTAATTTTCTCTGATGAATCCCCTTTTCGATTGTTTGGGACATCAGGAAAACGCCTCATTCGGAGAAGACAAGGTGAGCGCCACCATCAGTCTTGTCTCATGCCAACTGTTAAGCATCCTGAAACCATTCATGTGTGGGGTTGCTTCTCAGCCAAGGGAATCGGCTCTCTCACAGTCTTGCCTAAAAACACAGCCATGAATAAAGAATGGTACCAGAATGTCCTCCAAGAGCAACTTCTCCCAACCCTCCAAGAGCAGTTTGGCGATCAACAATGCCTTTTCCAGCATGATGGAGCACCTTGCCATAAAGCAAAGGTGATAACTAAATGGTTTAGGGAACAAAACATAGAGATTTTGGGTCCATGGCCTGGAAACTCCCCAGATCTTAATCCCATTGAGAACTTGTGGTCAATCATCAAGAGACGGGTGGACAAACAAAAACCTAAAAATTCTGACAAAATGAAAGCATTGATTGTGCAAGAATGGACTGCTATCAGTCAGGATTTGGTCCAGAAGTTGATTGAGAGCATGCCAGGGAGAATTGCAGAGGTCCTGAAGAAGAAGGGTCAACACTGCAAATATTGACTTGCTGCATTAACTCATTCTAACTGTCAATATAAGCTTTTGTTACTCATATGTTTGCAATTATTATATTTCTGTCTGTGATAAAAACATCTGTCAAACACACATAAAAACCAGAGGGCAGCAGATCATGTGAAAATATAATGTTTGTGTCATTCTCAAAACTTTTGGCCGTGACTGTATGCCTTTTATGTTGTAATTTTTGTTTTTCGTCTTTCTTTAAATTACTTTTTTTCTTACATCTGAAGCATTCTCTTGTCTCTTTATTATAGGGTTTTTTAAATTCTGTAGCTTTAAGAGCGTTTTCACTGTCCTTATCAGTAGTACACACGGTACAAAGATATACATCTTTACTGTATCAGTAGAAGAATCATTGCTTTGTTTTTTTCTTCTCTGATATTCATCTATTAGTCTTGTTTTCACAAAATCTAATGTAATGTCAGTTTCTGGTCTCATCTCTAGTGCATTTATTAAAGCAGTATATGAATCTGGTAAACTGCACAATAAAATTGCTGCTATATGACTTTCTTTAATATCGTCACCAATAGATCTTAGCTGTGATATCACTTCCATCACTGAGAATATATGCTTCTGCATGTCACTGTCTGAACTTAGTCTCATACTGTAAAGCTTTCTTAATAAAAATAATTTGTGATTTAAGCTGGGTCTCTCATATAGCTTTCTTAATACGTCCCACATTCCTTTCGCTGTTTCTTCATTTCTTATATGTATTAATTGAGCATCATCCACTAATAAGCTAATGGTGGCTCTCGTTTGTCTATTTTTCTTATCCCATGTCTGATTATCTTGATCAGGTCTTTCTGTAGTAATTACTTCCCATAAATCATCTTTAGACAATAACATCTCTACTTTGAACTTCCATAGCTGATAGTTCTCATCATTCAGTTTAGCTACTGTGAGTTTTAGCTCTGTGCTACTTGTCATTTTTAACTTATCTTACTTGTTTGGAGAGATTTGCACTGAAGAATTCTTCTGCATTCACCAGGGTCTTGCTGAGAGTTCCAGTGTCCTGGGTATCTGGTATTCTTGGTGCTTGGGATCTGTGGTGTCTGGGTTCTCTGGTGCCTGGATGTCTGGATACGCTGTATCTGGGCACGCTGTGTCTGGGTACGCTGTAGCTGGGGTGACTGGGTCTGGGGTGTCTGGGCCTATAACCTGTTGCACAGCTTCTGAATCCACACCTTTGCAGTAGAAAACTTCACAGAGCAGGCTTCATGAGATAACAAGCTTTTACTTCTAACAACATGAGGTAAAAAGAAAATGCACAGTCATTTCAGCATTGCATCAGGAAACAGGAACAAAATGAAAGTGAAACTACAAGTGAGACTATTTCTTATACAATACATTAAACAGAAGGAAACATTACACAACATCGCCATCTATTGTCAGGTCAGCATAAAGTCCTCCTTTTACTTATAAGTCCTAATCTGTTGCATATGCCAACAATTTTAACTCACCAACTGGAGCGTTTTCTATTCAGTCTATAAAGAAGAGTTTTTGGATTTTCGTGGAACTGGATTTTTCTTTTTTTGCAATCACTCACGTCCAAGACATGGATGCTTCCTTTGCTCCGGATCTTCAAACAGTGCATACGAATGAGCTGGAATTTATCTTTCCCTGATTGTTGGATAGTGTTTATGAATACATATCTAGGTGAGGAGCTTGCACGAACACGTTCTACATTTTAGAGCCCATTCATGTTTCTCTAAAGATGACAGGAAAAGGGATCCAACCATCCCGTACCCCTGTGGAGACATAAAACTTCCTCTGCTGCCAGGACTAAGGACAGTTCTATGACCGAAAGGTATTGGTTTTTGCCTTGATGCAATATTTTTTAATGTGCTTGGAAACTCTTAAGCCATTCTAATAAATTGGTGACATTTTATATCCGAATGGCTGGATACCTTGTTTGCATAGCCTGCTTTTTATTGCTGCCTGAACGAACGTTCGGTTGTGACTAACAGCATGATCATCTTACTAGTCCTACCTTTCAATCTTCAGGAGCACACTGCCCTGCTCTATTACCACAGACCATCAAGCTCTATATAAGCCACTAACTCAACCTACATATCCCCAAAAATATATATTATAAGTCTCCAGCACTATAATGGTCCAATGGGCGTTACAGGTCTGTAGTCTGCGCCTTCTCTATCTGCAGAGTCCTCCTGACTTGATTGATTTGGATGACGCATCCTATGTCAGCCACAGATCTCTGTAAATCTTAAGCCTGTGCAGAAAAGCACAGTCCAGTTCAGGCACCTTTAGTATGGCAGAATAATGTCCTGTAATGCGCCGGAGCCTATTAACTTGAAGTGAAGTTGGAACATGTGCATTACAGGACCTTGCTTTGCTTTTAGTAGAGAAGAGCAAAGTGTGCCTGCCCTTAAACTAAATAGGGGCAAAATTTGCTGTGATCTGTAGATGATGTAGGATGGTTCATCCATATCAATACAGGCAGGTGAATGGCGATTCTGCCAATGGAAGAGGCACAGACCAGCGTGCCCAGAGGACCAAACCTTGCTGTTTAGCATACAGCGTGTGAGACTTTTATAAAAGGTATTTTTGAAGATATGCCCGGGGAGTTAGCGGCTTACATACAGGTTGATGGACTGCTGTACAAGAGTTGTAAAAGTTTGTAGCTTTTGTTTATATTGTAAAAAACTGATGAGAAGTTCCATTTAAATCAATGTAATAGTTCTTGCAAACAGAGAGATGGTATGATGGTCATAAATGATGGCAATGATTAGAGGACCCCTTTAATAAATTTGGAATTCCATAAATTTCTGGAGAGGGGATGCCATATGCCACCTAATGTCTCTTGGTATGCATCTTTTGTTGACGTATTGTAACATATTCTCTAAACAGATCCTCAATAACAGCCTTTAGCAGGGATGTCTGTGAGCGAGGTTTTTCTCGAAGGTTTAAATCATATATAATGTAAAACTACCAGCAATTCATGTCCTAAAGCAATGCAATTTATTCCCTAACACAACTTTACAAACTTCCGTGACACTAATGCTCAGAAAGGTCTCATGGCGGGCCATCAGTAATTCTAGATAGCTATCAACTTTATGTACTTTTCAGCAGAGCAAGCAGGGAAATTTTTGCCCAACAAGCAATAATATGTGGCTGGGGAGGTCATAGATATGCCAGGACATTGACACGATTGCTCTCCTTAACAGCCAACCTGTAACCTCATTACAAAGTGTTGACCAGGTCAACGCATCTTGTTCACACAAGTATATTCAGGTCACAACTCTGTTCCGGACATCATTTTGCATCATTTATTTGTACTGCAGAATTTACGGATGGAGGGGCCGCCGCTGTGCATCAGTAGAAGTGCCTCTGGAAATGATTTTCATTATGCAAAATTACAATTATTTCTGTCAAAGAGCAACAGAGTAGGAGAAGTCAAAGGGATATAGCTAGCTAGTTTAATGACTGCACAAACCTATGCGTATGCTAATCACGTGGAAATGCAAAAAAGGAGAACATTGTGGCATTATTTATATAGAATTATCTAAAAGTTGGACAGAAGATGTGAAAACAAGTAGCCAAAAGTAATCAATGTTAATGTAAGAGGGCAAAATTGTGGTACAATTGTGGTTGACAGCTGGGTAGTGGTGCCGTCAGGATCAATTTTTCACTGTTGCAACCAGACTTTATTTCACCCATCACAAAGATTTCATTTACCCCCTAGCTCTGTAATTAAATACTCTGGATAAGGCTAGGGTAACTTAACAGTATTTTTTGTCATCCAAGAAAATCTGTCCGATTATGCTAATCAGGGCTTGTGTAAATACTCATATCTTCCATCCAAGCGCAATCTAACAAAACATCAGATCGCACTCAGACCAATGTTATTCTTTGGAGCCATGCACATGTCCAATTTTTTCCTCGCAGCATGCTCAACTTTGATAAGATATTCGGATTGCACTCAGTCATGCAAGACAATGAGTCTGTGGAAAACATATTCACAGACTGACAGAATGGAGTAATTGAAGAATTTTGTTTCCATTTTCTCCTCATCCGAGAAAATTGGATCACGCTGTGATCAAACTCTGATCAAACTTAGATCAGAGTTTGATTAAAGCGTGATTAGCATAATCGGCTCAAATCTTTATGTTAAGAGAAAATACGCTGATGTGAGCCTAGCCTCGGATAGAATGGTTCATTGACACCACCCGGGCACCTACCATCTGGGTTATATTCTATGCTTGGCTACGCTCCTTAGTTTGTGTGAACCAGTGAGAGTTGAGGTCCAACTTAGTCTGTTTTAGAAAAGTGAGCGGCATCCCAGTCAATCAATAGTTTCTCGATTCATAATTCTGTTCAACCATTTTGGTTCCTTGTCATTGTGGTAGGGCCGGAGTAAAACCAGGGAGAACTGAATCCACCCTAATCATCTGTTTTGGAAAAGTGGGATCCTAGTTCATGGATAGTTTCCAATTTCAAAATTTTGTTCAATCTTTAGTCTTATTGGATGTTGTGGTGTAGGACCAAGGTTGGTAGGACAATTATGGTTGACATCTGGTTAATGGTATCTTCAGGACATATATTACATTATCAGGCAAAGGACATATATTACACTATCAGGCAATAGTCAACGGTAATAAATTAGTTAACTTATCAGGTCAAAAGTAGGTAGGATCATTGTGTTTACCGTTGGGGGACTGATGCCTTCAGGAAAAAATTTTTTTCTCCTATACTAGTCATATATCTAAATATCCTGGCTAAGAAAGGGTAGTTTGTTGGCCTAACTTCTGGTTGAAGAAGTCCTGCTAGCATTCCACTAGTTATGCCTCTACATTTTACCATAGTTTCTATCGATTAGGGACTGTCTGCTTCTTGCTTTTGGGGTATCTTAGTCCATCAGCAGATTGCTAATTCATAATTCAGTAGAACATTTGCTCTTTTTGGTCATTGCAGACTAGAAGTGTGCATAAAAGTATGAAGAAAATTTTTAAGACTGTTACTCTTTACTTATTATGTTTTTGCTTTGTATTTGGAATCTCCTGGCAGCAGTGGTCTCTAAAAAAAAGTCTGCACAGCGTCATGAGATAGGATTTTATTTCAGCATCTAATTATCCTTCAAAGGGCAATGCTGTTGATTATTATTTTCCCTTTTCCATCTCAACCTGCAGGAGGTAGGTTGGCATCAATGAATCATGGTTTTATCTCTACTCTTGAGCTACGAAATCCTCCTTTTCTCTTATTATCTTTTCACCGTCCCCCATCACATCCTTTTCTGCCCCCCCAGCTGTTTGATGCCTTCCATTTACCGTATTTGTTTTTCACTACTCTTATTCCTATGTGACAAAGGAAAAAAAAGTAAATGGCAAAAAGTAAATTGGAAATAAAATACTGCTTCATTAATATGATAATTATCTCTTCCATGGTAGTGAAAACACGGTGTTACCCGGCAGATAAGAAAAAGCCGATAAACATTGGAATAAGGCTGAGACTTCTGTGAGCTTACAGATGAATTTATGTTTAATCTTCTTGGTCCATTCACGGTTCCACTCTATGCAATCCATTGCTCAAGAAGATTAAAGTAATTGTTGGGTTATGTTTGATAAGTTTAAGTAACTGATAAATAAGCTCAGACAACAGCATCTGCGTACAGTGTTCTTTTCATGCACTTTTTAAGCAAAAATCCAACCAAAATGAAAAGACTTTGGAAATTAATCTTTTCCAACCACTCTCAAAACTTCATTACCCATTTCCGAGGTAGAGCTGGGCAGGTTGTATGATCCAATTTTAGAATCCAAACGGCATTGTTTTAAATGTATTGGTGTCATGGGTGTAACGAGAAGATCCAGGACCCTTTAGTAAACTTTTGAATTCCCCTTTTCTGTATCTGGCCTATCACAAGAAAGGCTGGCATGACCATCTTCTACGAGACTGGACAATTGAGAAAAAAATCAGAGTTTTCTGGTCTTCTGATCTGTTGCTCCGATCTTCAGAAGATCGAAATAAAGCACTGTGCCTCTCCAGTTAGTATGCAAGATGGATTTTTTTTTGTCCGGCGTCCCAGGTTTTTCTACCTCTGATAAATATCTTTCTTCAGGTTCTATAAAGAGAATTTCAGTGCGGTAATGTTAGGCCTTGTCAAAATTGTACATCCACAGATGTTCTTTAATCTCATTGAACAATTGATATATTAGATATACTGGATCATTAACTTTATTTGGCCATTATGATCTTAAAATAGCAATAAAAGGTGACAGTTGTAAAGCTGGAACTATGGGTAGTTGTCACGCTCACAGGTGGCGCACGTGGTTCGTGGACCAGCTGTGCCACAGATCAGACTTGCCCTGGAGGGCCGTAACAAAGTAACTACCATGATGTTCACTGGAGCCTCTGATGGTGAGGTCAGGTTTCTGTGGCAAGTAGCTGCCAGGTGCCACTCCAGGGCAGTATCCTGACCCTAAGGGTCAGAGACGTTAGTACGGATACAAAGTCCTAGACTTGGAACAGGCACAGACTGTGCTGCTCTAACAGACTGGACAGCCATTTGGGACAGGTATGGACACACAGGTCACGGTAAATGATTCAGGCGCTGCTGATTCTGCCACGGGCTTCAGGTACCACAGACGCGGCTTTAGGGTGACGTATAAACTATATAGGACTATAGGGAAAGTACAGGATAGGGTATGATTATAATTGTCTAAGGATGGGGACCTGGCAACATACAGTAGCACATACTATCACCACTAACAAACTAATTATAGGGGTTGCTCAGGCATCTACCTATTGGTGAGGGTGCCTTTTATACAAGATGCCTCCAAGCTATTGGCTTGGAGACATCTTGACGGTGAACTCATTTACTAAATGCCTCCCAGCCGATGGCTGGGGCAATTAATTAGGCACATGCTGCCCTATTTAAGAGCAGGAGGGCTCGTGCGCAATAGGCATGCAGCAGGAAGACGTGCTCAGAGTGAGGGGGAGGAGGAGTGCAAGGATGCTGATGCATTCGAGGTGATGAGTATGTTGGCATCCCCACATGGAGAGGGAAGAGAAACCATGCGGGGACACCAGAAATGGATGTTACAGTAGTCCTTTTTATCTAAAGCCTGTGGGTTAGTTATGAAGATCTGAAAAGCCATGACATGTTGGACTCCCCTTATAGTTTGCATATTCACATAGCACATTTAGAGCTTGATACATATTTTTAATGAGTCAAAGATATTAGACAAATTATTAATTGTTTCAATACTTTTAGAGATGTTTTGGGTTACACGATATGGGGAAAATATAGGACTTCTTTGAAGTTTGTCATAAGTTCGAGGCAAAAGTTTGCCAAAACATTTTAGAGATGTTCAGCTAAATTTTCCTTTACTTGCTGCAAAAGTTTTATGTCTGAATACTGTAAATAAGAAAAATAGCCGGTTGGTCCCCTTGTGCTGAGCAATCAGGGAACATACCCATGTTGAGACTCCAGTCATGCTTTGGTCAATGTGGTGTCATCCATGCTTACCAGGGTACTGGGAGTTTTCAGTGGTCTAATATGATGTTTGCTGTAAAAGCTTCAAAGATGAGTTTGTTTCTAATTGTTTCACCTTTCATAGAACATTTGTCCAAACAGTGATGATATTCACGGAAAAGCCTGTAGAGAGGTTACACAGTGGTATACAGCAACCAGAGTGTTATAGATGAGAGGTTGCTGATTCAGAGCTGCTGGCCTGTCTACGAAGATTCACAGCATTCAAGTGCTAATGAGTGCTCACCTTTTCTTCCATTCTTGGCTTTCATTCTAATTTATGGTTGAACCAGCAATCTGCAGTCCTGCTCATGTCAGCCCATCCAGGTGTGTGTTACGTGGGATGAACAGTGGGCGAGCGATCTTCAAGGAATTATATTAACTCTTTTGTGTGCTCTCAGGATGAAATTTTCTGTTTTTACAGCACAAAACCCAGTAAGACAAGAACAAAAAGTAATGCAATATCATTAAATTAGTTGCACCCACATAACCATGTGATAAAAAATGAGATGTTAGCATTAAGCTAGTAAAAGTATATATAGAGGAAAAAAAATTTAGGAAGCATTGATATGGACAGAAGAGGTCTCCATTCGCATACAACTAAGTCTCTGTTCACACATTTAGTAATTATTTCTGTTTTGGGGTTCAGTTTGGGATGACAAAAATGGAAATAAAATGATCCAGTATAGGATATATTCATTTGATTGGGGATTGAAATAACCTTAAGTTTCAATCATTTGACTGCACTCAAGCTGCAATCCATTTTTTAACTGGATCACAGAATGTAGTCTGCACAACTTTTTTTTTGCCCTACAAAAAAATTGGATAGCAACTGGATCTGTTTTGTTAACATTGAAATCTAAGGACGCAATGACCAGCCACCAGATCAAAAGTTGGGATTTTTTTGTGCTTATTTTACTCCTGCTAGTCCCTGTGTATTCCAGTTTTTATTTTTCCTAAATCCACCATATGATTCCAGAAGTGTGGCCATTTTTAGATTTTTAGTGCAACAGTTTTTGGTCTTTATCGAATGGGCTGTGGCTCACATCATCCTCTAGGGATGTGCCTGTATGTTTACCCTGTGAGCCACACTCACTTGTAAAGACCTGTCACGGGTTTACAGCGATGGAGAGGGGCCAGAAGACTACAGTATCTGATTTTACATGCCTCTGTACTAATTAGAAGCAGTTCTCCATCATATTAAATGGTGCGGGTTTCTGTTTAAATCTGTTCAGTTTAGAGTCTGGAGGTTTCTTGCTTTGAGGATCTCAGTTGTTCAGTGTTGGCCACTCCCCTCAGCTATTTATCCTTGCCTCTTGCAATCTGAATTGCCAGTGTAAGGGCCCCGTCACACATAGCGACACACCAGCGATCCCGACAACGATATGCACTTGTCAGGATCGCTGTGTGGTCGCTACATGATCGCTGCTGAGCTGCCAAACAGGCAGCTCAGGCAGCGATCAGAATAGCGGCACTGCGGGTAACGTCGCTTAGTTACCCACAGTGTACGTTGGATACCAGCCCGCTGGTGCAGGGAGCTGGTAACCAAGGTACACATCGAGTTTCCAAGCGCTGCGCGGCACCTAGAAACCCGATGTGTACCTTGGTTACCAGGTGATCGCTGGTCTCCTGCCTGCCACACGCAGCAATGCGTGCTGGCCAGCAGGAGACCAGCGATCAAAAAAAATGTCCAGGACATTCAGCGACGATCAGTGATACCCAGCAGTGGGGCTGATCGTCGCTGAATGTCACACACAGCGATATCGCTGGGGAGATCGATGTTGCGTCACAAAACTAGTGACTGAGCAGCGATCTCGCTAGCGAGATCGCTGTGTGTGACAGGGCATTAGTTCTAATCTCCTTGGTGTGGTGTTGGAGGTGTTTGTTGAGGATGCATTTGGAGTGGTGATCTGGCGACTGATGTGTATTGCATTTCCTTGTCTTCACCTATTTGGTTGTTCCTTCCTTTTACTTCCCAGTGTTCCGCTCTGTTGTTTGTGAGTGCATATTTGTATGATTGTTATTTTCATTTATCCCTGTTCATCCTCCCTTGTTAGTCTGGTTTGTGTATACTTATATTTCATTACTCCCTTCCTCCCTGGGTGGTGGTTGGTGGGGGGTTGGCAGATAGCGGCCGCTTCAGAAGCTCAGTAAGGTTCATAGCCCCAGCATCTTCACCATTAGAAGTAATCCAGGGAGAAAGGGTAGTTAAAGTGCCCCTAAGTTTTAGGAATAGGGAAGGAGCACCTAGCCCCAGGTTATCTAACTACAGTATCATTACAAGACCATAAAAATTAGCAGTGAATAAAAAGGCCTGTATCTCTGGAACCATATGGTGGATTTAAGAAGTATAAAAAACTGAAAAATCAGGGGAGCAGCTGGAATAAAAAGAGAGCAATAACTGGTCACTTCTGACTTGTGACAGGCCTTCTTTAAGCTCAAAAACCTAGAGGTAACAGACACCTCTATAAAAGCAAATATGATGCAAAACGAACAAAAATGGATGCAAAACTGAAACCAAAGTGTGCATTCTTTTTTGCTCCATTTGTAACAGATCCAAGATTTTCTTTAATAGTGAATCCATTACAAATGGATGATAACTGAAAATGTGAAGACAGCCTTATTCTACACTCATTAAGATGACAGTACACATTAAATAGCTGTTGACTAAGCTAATATTCATTTGGCAGACAGCTATCTGTCCCACCTACCTTATACATTGGAACACTCAGCTCGGCACAGCATTCATGAGTTAAGCTGGGTGAGAGAAAAAGCCTCTACCAGACTCTCTTGAAAACAGAAAGATTGAGCTCTGAAATTCCAAATGCATGAACCTTCTCTCACTTGACATAATTTTTGGGGTGAGAGTTGGGAATCCCCCTAAACATATCAGATGGTTGGCCAGTTCAGTCGCTTTTGGACTACTTCCATCCACTATGTATGGGGACCTTTAGGCTCTGTTTAAATCTGGGCCAGAAGCTTCCTCAGCAAGATAGCAGATGGACAGAATGGTGCATAATGGAAACCTGACAGATCCCATTACAATCAAGAAGTCCTTCGGGGGTTGTCAGGGATCTGATACTTTCAATATTTCCAATGACTGAGCAGAACAATGAAAATAACCAACGTGGTTGAAAAAGAAACCTAACCTACATTGTGGGGCTCCTATTTAATGTAAATGTTATTCCTTGCTCATCCTATGGTGCTATTATAAATTTGTATGGAAATATTTTGAATGTGGTGCTATTATTTTTGCTTAATATTGCAATTTAATTTGGAATAATGCTTCATATAATGCCAGCTTATGTGTAGCCCTGGTACACAATACCAGGAGGATGAGTGGAGAGGTAACGGTTAAGGGCTCTACATGACATCACATACACTTAGATACACCCACAGGGAGTGTTCAGATTCAGTTAGTGATTCAGCAGTCTAGCCTGGACCTGTGAGGAGGAAGGAGCAGAGTCTAGCTTGGGTGGCTCAATACTGAGTCATCCCACCTGTGTGCAGTTCAGAGAAGTGGAGGCCAGTAAAGGGGAGCCAGATCACCTCAGCCTGGTCAGAGCTGTGCCCCACTGACAGACGGACTGAGACAGCTATTGAGAGTGTGAGCAAGTCGAAAGGCACAGTGGAAGGAAATCAGAAGTGCTTTAGGATTGAAGTCCTGCACATTGTCACCGGTCACTGGAGACCGAAGCATCACTATAGCTTCACGCATAGTGGTAAAAGAACCAGAGGCTTACTGGACCTTAGGTAACAGAAAGCAGCCCTTGAAGTGTCAGTACGTAACAGGGGTCAGGTGGAATAGGAACTTTGAGCTAGGCCAAGCATAGAAGAACCTAGTTTCATCACTGGAAGGCTCCACCACAAAACTGACCGGGCAGTACAGCTTTGAAATAGCTGAAGTTTCAGGAGTGAACTACGCTTTATGCTGGTTGGACTCATCATCATTGGAAAGTAAAGGAGGCCCCTGCCTTGCTCAGCCGTTGCCTCAAAACTCATCCTCCATCAACCCCATCAGCCTCCTGGGACCTGCCTTACCATCTTACAAGTAAAAGGTATGGAAAGACGCTGACGGTGTGAGACTGAGTTATTTAATTGCATGCCTGCACAACCCCACCATAACCATCGACCTGAGGGAAGAGTCCCACCTGTAGGGGACCCGACATCTAGCTGCCTCACCATCCCCTCAGAGATCTACAGCAGCGCTGGTACAAATTACCAGAGAACTACAGGTGGCGTCACGAACTGTAAATATATCAAATCCCCTGTAAATATTCCCCCCAACATACGCCAGACCGCCAGGGCCACAGACCGAGCCACCGCTACCTGTGACAATCCCCATAGACTTCCATGGGCTCGGCTCTGAGTACCCCATTGCCCTGGTAACCCACAATTGTGGTGGCGGGTCGACACAAACTTTGGCGTCACGAACGGATACGAAACTTGCAGCATTGCGAGCCCTGTGTGCCTGTGGAGTGTTTTGGTGAAAAAGACTGTTGCTATTGTTTGGCGCCAAATACCGCCATATTTGCCGCCAGATTCGCGCCTAAGGCGCTGGAGAAGAAGGTGGGCGTACCTGAAAGAGCGCGCAAAGTCTTGGACACGCCCCCGGCTCTGACTCAGCGGCAGGTCCTGCAACAGGAAGTGAACGCTCTGACATCAGAGCGCCTGCGACGAAGGTCCTGTTTCCCACTGCTGTGCTGTGAAGTAGCAGCATCTGAAACCGGTAGCTCCGTTTAACCAAGGGGGCGCTAAGATGTCACAACAACGGCTGACAGTGCGGCCCCGGCCGGAGGCCCCAATCCCGTACCGTCTGGTATTGTAGCGCCAGATGGGGGTGCAGGTCCAGCACCAGTCCGGTTAGTCCCGATCATGCCACTAACGCTCCCATATATGCCTGGGGCGAAATGGCTTCCCCAGTACAGCGGTGAGCCAGGCACATTAGCAGGCTTCAAGCGGAAGTTATGCAGCATCTAGAAATGTACTCCATGCCTGTAGAGACAAAAAGCTGCTGTGCTAATAGGGCAGCTAACTGGCGCGCTGAGAGGGAAGTGGAGACTTGGGATACCGTTGATCAGGAGTCGGTACCTGCGATCTTCCTTAAGCTGCATGCCATATTTGAAGACACACAGAAAACGGATCTCCGGATGGCCTTCTATCCACTGTTCACAACAGCCAGGTGACAGCATCCGGGATACGCTTGCCGACTTACAAGGAGCCTGAGAGCTCTTAAGCAGGTTAATAATTTAAATGCTATCGATGAGAATAAAATGCTGAAAGAACAATTTATACAGGGATTGAGATCCCAAGAGGAACGCAGAACTGTAAATTGGTGGTCCTTAGATCATCCGGATGCTACCTTTGATGCCCTAAAAGACATGGCAATAAAAGGGCTGCGGCCCCTGGGCAAAACCTGAAGTGGCAACCCAACATCCTCAGGGTGAAGTCACTCTGGAGCGGCAGTACCCCCCTTTTCCCCGCTAGTGGCAGAAACCAAAACGCAGGCGACACCCCCTAGTGAATTGGATTGTCTGCGCTCAGAGGTGCGCCAGCTACTAAAAATCTGGCTGCTGTGATGAGTGCCCTGCAGCTGCGGAAAGAGGAGGAAGGGAAGATCTTGTTAGCTGACTGCCCAGAAGACGTCCCGTGGATGCACCGGAGAGAAAGAAGACGTCGCCCCCCGGAGGAGGACAACGCCACCCCCAGGAGCGACCTCTGATCAACACCCTCCTCGTCGAGAGTCATCTGTTACCGATGCAACCGGAAAGGTCATATGTCTCCACAGTGTCCTTTAAAGGGCAGAACCTGGGTCCAAGGGCCAACACCCAGGAGAATACCCGTCAGGCCCCCTAGACTGGAACCGCAGGTATGTGGGTGGGCGACCCTACCTGTCTATCATCTTAGATGGTATTGCAGTTCCGGCATTGTTAGACACTGGGTCCCAGGTGACCCTAAACCTGATGCCCTATATACTAAGTACTGGTCAATGGACAGTCTTAAACCCCCGAGCCCTGACTTTACTGTGTATGCTTCTAATGGTCTTCCTGTAGAAGTACTCGGGACAAAATGTGTAGATGTAAAGGTGGGCAGAGAGGAGTTGAAAGACCAGGGGCTTCTGTAGTAAAGACTGTAAATGAGAAGAACGGTTTAAATATAATTTTGGGCCTAAACATTATCGGTAATTGTTTGGGAGAAGTTGTGTTCTTGCTCCAACAGCTCGTGAGATTGCCCGACCAAGGCAGAAAGGAGTAATCCAAAGAGAGATCCGGGCCCTGGTGTGTCAGCAGCAAGCGAAGCTTACAGACGGCGAAATTGGTAATGTTAGGGTCACTGACTGGATCCTATTGTGATACCCCAATGAGTGAAATGATATCTGGTGCAGGGCAGCCATAGGTCTGAGAGGACAGAATTACCAAGCTGTAGTAGAACCCCACCATTCAGAACATAGACCTACACTTATGACTGCTAGAGGAGTAGTAGAAGTGGTGAATGGAAGAGTACCGGTACGGCTTCTCAATTGGGGAGATGATGAGGTAATTTACCCCGTTATGCAACCATTGCTAACTACATGCTGTCGACAATAATTCTATTCTCCCGGCTGAGTCCTTAGACTCCTGTCAAATAGCGGAGGACAATGACCCAGCAACTCAGGGTGGCGGAATGGTGTCAGCAGCTCCATGTTGGGACGGACACCACTCCCGCTCATCAGAAGCAAGGGGTATTACGGGTGGTGCAAGAGTATGCCCAAGTGTTTAGCAAGCACCCACTTGATTTTGGGGTAATTAAGGGAGTCCAACATCATATCCCTACAGGCAGTCATCCTCCCATCAAGGAGCGGTATAGGCCTATACCCCAGCCCATTATCAGAAGGCTAAAGAAATGTTGCATGATATGAAGAAAGCCGGGGTGATAAGGGATAGTTGTAGCCCCTGGGCAGCCCTCTAGTTCTGGTTAAAAAGAAAGATGGTAGTATGAGAATGTGTGTGGATTACAGGCAGGTAACCGCATAACACACAAGATGCATACCCGTTACCACGCATAGAGGAATCATTAGCTGGGTCTGAAAACGGCTAACTATTTTCTACCCTTGATCTGACTAGTGGATACTGGCAAGTGGGGTGTGGCTGAGGGGATCGTGAGGAAAACGGCTTTCACCACCCAATGGGGCTCTGTGAGTTCGACAGAATGCCGTTTGGGCTCATAGTGCCCCAGGAACATTTCAGAGAGTGATGGAGAACTGCCTGGGACATCTCAATTTGAAACCGTGCTGCTATACCTAGACGACGTTATCGTGTATTCCAAGACTTATGAGGATCATCTAAAGCACCTGGCAGAAGTATTCGAGTCCCTGTCCAGGTACGGGATGAAATTAAAACCCTCAAATGCCATTACTCAAACAGAAGGTACAATTACTTGGGGCACATCGTCAGTTCGGAGAAGGAGTGAGGCGCCGGACCAGAGAAAGTCACTGCCATCCAGAAGTGGCCGGAGCCGAAGAACTTAAGGAAGTGCGAAGTTCCTGGGACTAACGGGTTACTACAGGAGATTCGTGAAGGATTACACGAAGAAGGCAGCTCCTTTTTCAGGACCTCCTAGTAGGACAATCCCTAAAGAGCAGAAATCCTCCCTTCAATTGGGGTAAGGAAAGGCTGAAGCATTCCAAAAGATGAAAGAGATCCTTACAGGTGATGAGATCTTAAACCTATCCTGATTACAGCCAACCGTCCTGTTGTACACCGACGCCAGTAATGAAGGGTTGGGAGCAGTTCTCAGTCAGAAGCAGAATGGCCAAGAAAAAGTCATCGCATATGCCAGCAGAAAACTCAGGCCAACTGAAAGGAATCCGGAAAATTATAGCAGCTTCAAGCTGGAGTTTCTGGCGCTGGTCTGGGCCATTACAAAAAGTTTAAGCATTTTGGCCTCCAATCGGTTCCCCTGCTTTTTTCGATAACAACCCTTAACGCCCTGGAAACCCCCAAGGGGGCCATGGGAGCGATGGTGGCTCGGTTGCCAAATTTAACCGTTTAAAAACAACCCGGGAGGCGAAAGAATGAAGCGAGCTTGTCCAAGCCCCATGACTCTGATAGGGAAAAAAGGGGAATCGGCCATGGAAGAAATTGAGTCCTGCGTTCCATCGAAATGGGTGTCCCCAGATGAGTCAACAAAAAAACGTTGGGAAAACATTAAACCCCTTTCCCCTCACAGTGGAAAGAGATCAGGACAGTGACCAGGGTCACCGCATCAAGGATTTGTTAAGACAGGAAGGGCCCCTTTTTGGGAAAAGGGCACCTATGTCGCCAAGCCCTGTGGAAGGGGGGGAAAAAGGTTTTTTCCATCCGGGGAAAATTGTGCAGGGATGTCAACCCAGAATTTTTTAATGGTCGGAAAAACGTGGGCCCCAAGGGCGCCCCCCTGTGTTGGAAAAAACACATCAAGCAGGACACTTTGGGGAGAAATGGGCCCCCTTTAGATGGGGGTTTATGGGAGGGTGCGCACCCCATTGAGAGGGGGTCGGAACTGTGGACCCGGGTTCGAAAAAAGGCTAGGGTTTTTGTCAGAAAGGGCCCCCCTGCAACCTACCCGGGGCGACTCCCCCCGGGATTGGGGCCCCCGGACCAGTCAAACTGTCCCAAGTAGATTTTTTTCTCATCGCCCTGACCATGGTGGACCCCTTTCTCCGATTTTGGTGGTTGTTCCAGTTAAGGATCAGCCGCAGTGACGGGCCGGGGAAAACCTTTCAACAAGTTCTGCGGCCGCATGGGATCCCCGGGCAAGTATTAACCGATCAAGGGCCTTTGAAAATGGTTTTTCAAGGAATTTTGTACTGTAGGGGCAAGAAAATTAAACCAAGCCATACCACCCTCAAACCAAGGTCTTTGCAAAAAATGAAACCCCAATTTTCTTGATTGTTAATCCAAAGTTGGAAACAAAATCGATGGCCGGGTTTACCCCATTTGGTTATTTTTTTAAAAATACCTGTAAGTTCATAATGCACCCAGCCCCTCTTATGGAGCAAAGGGGGCCCCGGAAACTACCAATGGATTTAGAACTTGGGGGGTAGAAACCCCGGGGCGACACGCCATTGAAAACTGGGAAAAACAATCGGCAAGAGCGTACAGAGAGTGCAAAACGTGTAGAGGAAGTCCAAAAAGGTACGGGAAAACGGAAGATATTTTCAACAGAAAGCTCCTGCCAAGCCTTTGAGCCGGGAAAAAGGGGTTTTTGAAAAGAAAAAAAAAAATGCAAAAATTGGGGGAAACCCCGTGGGAACAAAAACCCCTCGTTAAAAGTTCTAAATATGACAACAGAAAAGTTTGTATAAAGTGGGGGGGAGGAAGAACAATAACCCTGTGCCAAGACCATTTAAATTGGCCCCAAAACCCCCTTAAAGGTTTGTGAAAAGAACCATGTCATCAATCAAGAAAAAAGAAAAGAAGAGGTCATACACACGGTTGGGAGTTTTCCCCCCGGTTGGGGCCCAGATGGGAGAGCTGTATAGTTCGGTTTTTGCAGTTTTATCAGCAAAAGGGGAAGTTCACCTCCAGTTGTCCCCCGGTCCTTTGGCCCCTTTAGGAGTTACCTTAGCAAAACCTAACCCCCGAATCTCAAGGGTATCAAAAGCGGCCCCCCATATGGGCCCCCGGGGGAAGTGACTCACACCGCCCCATCAGTAGCTTGCCAGATCCATAAAAAGATTGAGGCATTTTTTAGTTTCCCCTTTCGCGGGGCAGAAAATCACAACTTAAAATCCCCAAGTATCCACGTAGATCAGAGCGAATCAAAAGGGAAAAATCCCATTCGATACCACAAATTTACAAATTAATGTGAATATTGTAAAAAGTTATTATTATGTTTTTTCCTTTTGCGTTTATAAAGGCTCAGAGGGGGGAGGACTGAGCCAGCCCAAAAATGTATCTTGTAAAAGTTCACTAAAGGTGCCTTATAAGGTTTCAAACCAAGCCTTACTTACCTCTGAACATAAAACCCTTTTTGGGGGGCTGATGAGGTTGCATTCTATGTTGACCCACCCAGGCCCACTTGAAGGTTTGGTGCGGGGGGCCCTTTCCAAAAAAATTGTCGTTTTTTTATGAATAGTTATTTAAATTTTTATTTTTTTTTTGTTTAAGTTTTGTTTTTAAGTTCAAGAAAAACCCTTTCCCCCCGGATGGGACGAGTTAATGTTAAAATTTAAGCTAAACAAAATTGTCTTTTGTTTTTCCAGCCCCCGGGGTCTTCGTTTTTCCATGGGGGAAAATGTAGCCCCCGGGACCCCAAAACAGGGGATGAGTGGAGAGGTAAAGGTTAAGGGGTCTACTGACATCACAACTTAGATACCCACAGGGATGTTCGTTCATTAGTGATTCACAGTCTACCCCGGCCCCTGAGGGGGGAAAGGAGCAAGTCTAGCTCGGGTGGTCAATACTGGTATCCCCCTGTGTGCAGTTCGAGAAGTGGGGCCCGTAAAGGGGGCCAATCACCTCAGCCGGGGCGAGCGGGCCCCCACTGACAGACGGACTGAACAGTATTGAGAGTTGGCAGTCGAAAGCAAGTGGAAGGAAATAGAAGTGCTTTAGGATTGAACCCCTGACATTGTCCCGGGCCCCGGAGACCGAAGCCCTATGCTTACGCATAGTGGTAAAAAAAAACCAGGGGTTTTACGGGCCCCTTATAAAAAAAAAGCACCCCTTAAGTGTCTTTAGAAACAGGGGTCAGGGGAATAAACTTTGGCAGCCAAGATAGAAGAACCGTTTCACAGGGAAGGCCCACCACAAAACGACCGGGCAGTACAGCTTTGAAATAGCTAATTTAGGAGGAACTAGCTTTATGCTTTTGGACTATCATCTTGGAAAGAAAGGGGCCCCCCTGCCTTGCCGCCGTTGCCTCAAAACTCCCCCTCCTCAACCCATCACCCCCTGGACCTGCCTTACATTTACAAGTAAAGGTATGGAAAGAGGACGGGTTTGTGAGACTGGTTTTTAAGATCCTGCCAACCCCCCCAAAAAAACCACGACCTGGGGGAAAAGAGTCCCACTGTAGGGGCCCGACATCTAGCTGCCTCACACCCCCTCAGAGATCTCAGCAGGGGTAAAATTTTCCCAAGAATACGGGGGCGTCACAACTGAAAATTTTTCCCCCCTTTAAAATATTCCCCCCAACTACGCCAGACCGCCAGGGCCACCCCCCGAGCCACCGCTCTGGACAACCCCCTTAGATTCCTGGGCTCGCTTGGCCCCCCATTGCCCGGGAAAACCCCAATTGTGGGGGGGTCACACACTTATTTTTTTTTATGTTTTTTCTCACAATTATGCAAACCCCATTGTGGCCCAATGAGTTTCTTTAATAATCTCTATATGCAGAACCTAAAAAGCCCGGATAATATAAAGTATATTAACCATAAAGAACCCAAAGATTCCCCTCGACATCTTCTGACTTTGCTTGTTGTTTTATGAAAAAAAATTTATGTCCATTATAAAGCGTCTTTTTTGACATTCTATCAAAAAGAATACCATTTACCCAATGCACCCCTCAAAGGGCTGTTCCTTAAATGGGCGCTTCTTACCGCCCGGTTCGGACCCCCATCGTGCGAGAGTCACAAAGGCCGGCCTTAATACTGTTGATGCATTAAAACGGTTTTTGGGTTTTAGTGACAGCTCCTGTGCCCCGAGTAAATGCTTTGTTTTCCTGCACCTCCCCGGGAACAGGAAATACTGTAAACTTAGGGAAGCACTCTTTTTTTTTTTTGTATTAAAAAGTGTTCTTATTTGATTGATATCAGAACAGTTTTTCAATAGGGTCATTTGGGATTTGGATGAGTTGAGCCGGAATAGATAAATTAGTTAAAAAGGTCTAGTAGTGACGGTGAAAAGGGTGGATGGGTGTTATTGAGCAGCTCAGGCCAACTGAATTTCTTTTGGGGCCCCTTGAAAATAGTTCAAACCCCCATGATGTCATGGTCGTTCAACAGCCTCACAAAAAGAGGGAAGTCTGTTTGTTAACCGGGTTCCCCAATCCGTCCTCAGGGCCCCCCAACAGATATGTTTTCAGGATTTCCAGTTTTTTCCCCGGGATAATTGATCACCCCTTCAATCAAAAGGGAAAACCTGAAAACTCTTTTGGTGGGGTAGTAATGGGTTGGGGGGAAACTTTTTTGACAACCCCTGTGTTACAGCTACCGACGCCCGGGAGAATGTGGATCGGGGACTCAATAAATTTTGAGCATCCGAAAAAACTCGGTAGTACCTGGATGCTCAGATAACGACTTATCCCCAAACACGTTTTCACACTATTGGTAGTTCCTGCCCCCCCCCATTTTATTAAGTACTCGTGTTCCTGTAAATAAATTTCTAGACGATGTTTTTTTGGAATTTTTGGGGAACAATCCACCCCGTCTATGGTGTTTATTCTGTTTGTTGCTGTCTATAAATTTTTAAAAAAAAATTCCGGGCTCCCCCGGGAGAGCTTTACTTTATTTCCTGTTTTTCCCCGGGTTTTTAGGGGAACCCCTGCTGTAATGATGACAATAAGCACACAAATGATTTTTTTTTGTTTATTAAGTTTCATATATTGTTCCTAAAAAAAAAAAGTCTGCTGTAAAAATTTGGGAGTATACTGAATAATCCGCTGCCAACAGGGGATGGGCCCCCAGAGTACCCAGAACCCCAAGTAACACAGCCGAAGCCAAAGCAAACCAGCACAAAGCAACAGAGAGTCCACTAGCAGCAATCCTGTCAAGTTTTCAGTGCCAAGCCTCACTACCAAACACCGTCCCCGGAAATTCAAAGGGAAGATGTGCTCATAAAAAAGGATGTGGAAATATCTCGGACAAGGCCTAACCCCTTTTCCGATGATTGGCTACAAAGAATCAGAAAACAAAAGCACTCTTCCCTCAATGTGTGATAATCAGATTTTTTCTTATCAAGTGTGAAAAAGGGAAATGAGTTGGGATGGTTACAAAAGTGTCTGCAGAACCTGCAGGGCACAAATCAGATTATTAAGCTGAAATAATTAAGGCTTGCAAGGACGTTAAAGCCAAAAAATTTTTGGGAAGTCAAAAGTAAAAGAAAAGTCAAAGAGTAAGGGGTTTTTACAGGTAAAAGTAAATGGTAAAGTCGGATGTTGGGGTGAACTTTTTTAAATTCCCCTTTTGCATCTGTTTTTCTCAGAAAGGGGAAAGAAATCAATGATTTCACTGTCCTTTAAAGGAAAGAAGAATCCAGGTATCTTAAACAAAAGAATGGGGAAACACTTGCTAACATAAATGAATTCAAGTCTCCATCCGAGAATTCACCCCAGGGTAGAAGGAAAGCAGGAAATTCTTTAACCTGTCCATAATCTTTGAAATTCTTGGGAA
>JARQOD010000003.1:363870875-363892189 GCA_033576555.1 Oophaga sylvatica
TCACCTCTGATTTTCTGTTACTGTCTTGTCACTGGGTGTCCTCCCCCCTATCCTGGATATTTTCGTTATTGTTAGGGTCTGCGGAACGCACCAAATATATGATGTAAAGAGGTGCATTCGCAGCCCGGGGTCCACCATGCAGGCGGAGCCTGCTGCTAGTAAAATGGCGCAAGAAGCGAACTCTGTTATCCCGCAGAGTCGCCAAAATAAACGCCGTAACGCGCTGTGGCAATATGTGCGAACTCTGTTATTCCACAGAGCCGCTAGAAGGAGTGCCGCAGCGCTATATGGCGATGTGTGCAAACTCACTTAACACAACTGAGTCGCAAAATAAACACGCTATGGCGCTGTCTAGCGTTGAAAGCGAACCCTGTTACGTCACAGAGCCGCTGAGACAAACTTCTGTGTCCTGTCAGGCACCCAGGTACACAGTTGACTGCTAAGCGAACATAGAACATGATCATGCGCTATTGTCCTCGCAGGAGACACCCGCAATCTATGGCGTCTTAACGCCAGGCCCTGAATACGGCAATCAAACTCCTCACCTGTAATCTAGGGCATCTAGGACACCGACCCTGACCAGCTAGCATACCAAACTCCTCACCGATTTAAGTCGGTATTCTAGGGACTTATTTCAGCCGGGCCCTAACCACACACATGCATGACCACACTGGCGCAAAGCATATGACGATTGATACTAGCGCATGGCGGCCCAGCCATGCTACCCTTTTATAGTAACAGCTACAGGACCTGCCAGAAACAAGGACCAATGAAACTTGTTCCAGAACACCAGTAGTCACAGGACCTTCCTGGCGGACCAATAGGAGCTGCTGCAGTACCTGAGCATGTGACCCCTGATCTCCAATGAGAGATCTCACTCTGGGCATGCTCAGAAGGGGATAACAAGGACTTTGTCCTAAAGACGTCTGCTCGCCGCTAACCAGTACTGGCCACAATAGCAGAGCCTGGAGGAGCAGCAGTAATCCTCTGCACACTGTTAGACTGGGCGAGACGCTGGGACTGACATCTAAGCTGAGCAGGCTCCACTGTGGACGGAGATGAATGGGGGACCGCAGCGGGACTGGTTTGAGACTCTCCCTGTGCAGCAGCAGGAACTCGAACCCTAACATTACCCCCCTCCTGGGCCCCCCTTCTTTGGGCCTCGCTGCGCTCAAAGGCAGCGATGAGCTGCGGAGCGTGAACATGCTCGGCAGGCTACCAGGACCTATCTTCAGGCCCATAACCCCTCCAATCCACCAAATAAAATTTTTTGCCTCGTACCACCTTGCACCCAACAATGGCATTCACCTCATGATCATCGGTAGATGAACCCGACGTCCCGGCAGATGACTCCGAAAACCGGGAAATGGCCATGGGTTTCAGGAGGGACACGTGAAAGGTGTCAGTGATACCAAGGCGAGGCGGAAGGGCTAGGCGGTAAACCACCGGGTTCATCTGCTCAAGAACTTTAAAGGGACCCAAAAAGCGAGGTGTCAACTTGGTGGACTCTACACGTAGCCTGATGTTTCGGGCAGAGAGCCACACTAGGTCACCCGGAGCAAATGTAGGTGCGGGGCGCCGATGGGCATCAGCCGAAGACCTCATCCTCTCTTTGGAGGCCTGAATGGCATCCTGGGTGCGGTCCCAAATGTCCCGTGCCTCCACAGTCCAGTCTGCCACCCTGGAATCGGCGGACGACACGGGCATGGGCACTGGTACCCGTGGATGCTGACCGTAGTTCAGGAGGAATGGGGTCTGTCCGGTGGAGTCAGCCACAGCATTATTTAGAGCGAACTCAGCCCATGGTAGCAAGGATGCCCAGTCATCCTGCCTGGCAGAGACAAAATGTCGCAAGTATGTGACCAAGGTCTGGTTGGCCCTCTCTACCAACCCATTCGTCTCGGGATGGTATGCAGAGGAGAGATTCAACTCAATGCTGAGTAAACGACACAGCTCTCTCCAGAACCGAGACGCAAACTGGGGACCTCGATCACTGAAAATTTTGTCTGACATACTGTGTAGGTGGAAAATATGCCTAATGAATAATGCTGCCAAGGCCCGTGCAGACGGTAACCGTGGTAATGGCATCAAGTGCACCATTTTGGAGAAGTGGTCGGTTATCACCCAGATGATGGTGCAGCCCCGAGACTTGGTAAGCCCACCAAAAATCCATCCGGACCATCTCCCAGGGCCTGTCTGCCATCGGTAAAGGAAAAAGTAACCCAGCTGGCCGTTGTCGAGGGGACTTATTCTTGGCGCAGGAGACGCACGCGTGAACGTATTTCCTGACATCACGGACCATATGTGGCCACAAGTATGTCCTCGCCAGCAACTCAGATGTCCTCTTTGCCCCAAAATGTCCACCCACCCTGGACGAGTGTGCCCAAGAGAGTACCTCCGGTCGCAAATTGATGGGCACAAAAGTCTTGCCCGGAGGCACAGACTCAAGCGAAACCGGGGCCACAGTTCTTAGGCTCTCTGTGGGGACAATCAGCCGAGGCTCCTCCTCCACCTCCTCAGAGGACACCACGGAGCGAGACAGAGCATCAGCACGAATGTTCTTCTCCCCTGAGAGAAAATGGAGGGTGAAATGGAACCGGGAGAAGAACAGGGACCATCTGGCCCGACGGGAATTTAGCCGCTGGGCGGTCTGTAAATAGACAAAATTTTTGTGGTCAGTGAACACTTGGAAGGGAACGCGAGCCCCCTCCAGGAGATGTCTCCACTCGGAAAAGGCCAACTTCATGGCTAGCAACTCCCTATCCCCAATGGAATAATTCCTCTCCGCTAGTGTAAAGGTCTTGGAGAAGAAGAAGCAGGGATGTTTACGACCTTGAGCATCCTTTTGAAAAAGGACTGCTCCAGCACCAACGGACGAGGCATCTACCTCCAATATAAAAGGCTTATCAACCTCGGGACGATGTAGGATAGGAGCGCTAGCAAAATGGGACTTGATTGAAGTAAAGTCCTTGGAGACCTCCTCTGACCACAATTTGGGATTGGCTCCTTTCTTGCTGAGGGCTACCAAGGGAGCAACCAAAGTAGAGAAGTGGGGAATGAATTGGCGATAGTAATTAATGAACCCCATAAAGCGCTGCACTGCTTTAAGAGAGTGGGGTTCTTGCCAATCTATTGCAGCCTGTAGTTTGGCAGGATCCATAGCCAATCCCTGAGTGAAGATGATATAGCCCAGGAATGGCAAAGACTCCTGCTCAAACACACACTTCTCCAACTTCGCATATAAGGAATTTGCCCGCAAGAGGTCGAAAACCCTGCAAACATCTCTCCGGTGGGTGTCCATATCTGGAGAAAAGATGAGAATGTCATCCAGATAGATGACCACAGAGGTGGCAAGCATGTCCCGGAAGATGTCATTTACGAAATCTTGGAAGACGGCTGGAGCATTACAGAGCCCGAAGGGCATCACAAGATATTCGTAATGTCCATCTCTGGTATTGAACGCCGTCTTCCATTCGTCCCCCTCACGGATGCGGATCAGGTTATAGGCACCACGAAGATCCAGCTTAGTAAATACCCTTGCTCCCCGGAGCCTATCAAAGAGCTCAGATATTAGGGGCAAAGGATATTTGTTCTTAACGGTAATGGCGTTAAGACCCCTATAGTCTATACACGGTCGTAATTCTCCATTCTTCTTCTGCACGAAGAAAAATCCTGCCCTGCTGGTGACACTGACTTCCTAATAAACCCTCTTGCCAGATTTTCCTGGATGTATTGTGACATGGCCTCCATCTCAGGAAGAGAGAGAGGATACACTCTTCCCCGAGGTGGCTCCGTTCCAGGCAAGAGGTCTATAGGACAGTCATAGGGGCGATGAGGTGGAAGAGTCTCTGCTGCCTTTTTGGAGAATACGTCCGCATATGACCGATAAACCTTGGGAAGAGAATCAAGATCTATGGGTATCTCCGTTGTGGAAACCTGAACATCCTCTCTGAGACATCTGTCTCTGCAATGATCACCCCAACCCAGTATTCTCCCAGAGGACCACTCAATATGGGGAGAGTGGTGGCGAAGCCAGGGTAATCCCAACAAAACCTCATCTATTCCCTTAGGAAGAACAAAAAGGGATATATTCTCCTGATGTGAAGGAGACATAGACAGAGGTAGAGAGACAGTCTGGTGGGTGATTTGTGAGGGCAGGATTGCTCCATTCAACACTCTCACCGATATTAGCTCGGCGAGCGTCACCAGCGGTATGGAATGGCGAGAGGCAAAGGAGGAGGACATAAAATTCCCCTCTGCCCCAGAGTCCACACAAAGCTTGGCGGGAAGAGTGGATGAACCTAGAGAGATTAACCCTTTAAGGAGCACTTTCGGAGCAAAATCCCTCGTGTCTAATGACCCTGCACCCATGGTCACGGAACATGACCGTTCACTCATTCGCTGGGGACATCGGTTGGCATAATGTCCTGGCTGCTGACACACTCTACAGACCACGGATACTCAAGTGTTCCGAGACTTAGATCCCACTCAAGTAGTCTCCTCGGTTTCTGGGGAGTCAGACGCCCGAACGGGATATTCCAGAGGTTTGGCAAAGGTGGGTGCCAGCCGAAACCTCTGCCTACACTGGGTCCGCTCTAACCTCCGCTCGTGAAAACGGAGGTCGATGCGGGTAGATATAGAAATGAGTTTCTCCAGTGTGGCAGGAATCTCCCTGGTAGCCAAAGCGTCCTTTACATGGTCTGCCAGTCCTCTCCAGAACACTGGAATAAGAACTTTATCTGGCCACTCTAATTCAGAGGCCAAAGTCCAAAATTGGACTGAGAATTGGCTGACCATGGACAAGCCCTGTGACATTGCCAGCAGTTGGAGTGCCATATCGTGCGTGACCTGAGGTCCTAAAAAGACCTTTTTCAGAGCCTCCAAAAACCGAGGAGCACTCCGCACCACACGATCGTCGTGGTCCCACAGTGGTGTTGCCCACTCCAACGCTCTGCCCGAGAGTAGAGACAGTACAAAACCCACTTGTGCCCGATCCGTGGGGAAACGTGCAGCCAGAAGCTCGAGCTGTATAGAGCACTGACTCACGAATCCCCGACATTGCTTGCTGTCACCGGCAAACTTGTCAGGAAGCGGGAGGTGGGATAATGTAGGGGCAGAGGTGGCAGAGGACAAACTGGCTGCAGCCACGCTAGCAGCCTGAACAGCGACTGCGGTAACATCCACAGCTGAGGTTGTGCGCTCAAGAGCCGCCAACCTACCCTCCAGCTGCTGGATGTACTGCAGTAGACGCTGGTCATCCGCCATTTTACTAGCCAGACCCTGGCGCTAGTATTATGTTAGGGTCTGCGGAACGCACCAAATATATGATGTAAAGAGGTGCGTTCGCAGCCCGGGGTCCACCATGCAGGCGGAGCCTGCTGCTAGTAAAATGGCGCAAGAAGCGAACTCTGTTATCCCGCAGAGTCGCCAAAATAAACGCCGTAACGCGCTGTGGCAATATGTGCGAACTCTGTTATTCCACAGAGCCGCTAGAAGGAGTGCCGCAGTGCTATATGGCGATGTGTGCAAACTCACTTAACACAACTGAGTCGCAAAATAAACACGCTAGGGCGCTGTCTAGCGTTGAAAGCGAACCCTGTTACGTCACAGAGCCGCTGAGAGAAACTTCTGTGTCCTGTCAGGCATCCAGGTACACAGTTGACTGCTAAGCGAACATAGAACGTGATCATGCGCTATTGTCCTCGCGGGAGACACCCACAATCTATGGCGTCTGAACGCCAGGCCCTGAATACGGCAATCAAACTCCTCACCGGTTATGCCGGTAATCTAGGGCATCTAGGACACCGACCCTGACCAGCTAGCATACCAAACTCCTCACCGATTAAGTCGGTATTCTAGGGGCTTATTTCAGCCGGGCCCTAACCACACACACGCATGACCACACTGGCACAAAGCATATGACGATTAATACTAGCGCATGGCGGCCCAGCCATGCTACACTTTTATAGTAACAGCTACAGGACCTGCCAGAAACAAGGACCAATGAAACTTGTTCCAGAACACCAGTAGCCACAGTACCTTCCTGCCGGACCAATAGGAGCTGCTGCAATACCTGAGCATGTGACCCCTGATCTCCAATGAGAGATCTCACTCTGGGCATGCTCAGAAGGGGAAAACAAGGACTTTGTCCTAAAGACGTCTGCTTGCCGCTAACCAGTACTGGCCACAATAGCAGAGCCTGGAGGAGCAGCAGTAATCCTCTGCACACTGTTAGACTGGGCGAGATGCTGAGACCGACGTCTAAGCTGAGCAGGCTCCACTGCGGACGGAGATGAATGGGGGACCGCAGCGGGACTGGTTCGAGACTCCCCTTGTGCAGCAGCAGGAACTCGAACCTAACAACTATTTTTTTATTTTGATCACTAGGGTTTATCACAGTGATCAAAATGTACATTGAATGAAAGAATGGAATCTGCCGGCCGGCAGATTCGGCGGGAGCACTGCGCATGCGCCCACCATTTTCTTTACAAGAAGAAGACGCCGGGAGCTGTGGGAGGACTGGGGAACACCGGGAGGTACAGGGGTCAGATCGGGGGACCCGGGGACTCTCCCCTCTGATGTGCGATTAAATGCAAAATCCCTGCTTTTTTTGTGGTTGCCGTTAAAGGGTTAATAATGGCGATCACAACACCGGGGTCGGTAAATACTGACTCGAATCATGTTCTCTGGGGTCTCGGCTACCCCTGGCAGCCGAGACCCCAGAGAAATACCAACTCTGGGGGGCGCTACAGGCTTTTTCCACAGCGGTGTTAATTAACGGCGCTGTGGTTTAAGTACCCTTAACTACCGCCGTTAAAAGGCGTATCGGCAGTCGTTAAGGCGTTAAATAGCCAACAGAGTGTTACCATTCATCTTGTCCAAAGAGTGTGTCCCTACATAGTCTGACACCGTCAGCTCTAATTGGTCAATGTTTGATTGTGTATGCGCACACCCTCAACTGGTAACAGTTGTTTTTTTAGGAGTAAGAACAGCAAAACCTATTAGAAAATATCCAGAATTGTTAGTTCATGAGAAGCAATGATATGATAGCAGACCGGTCCTCTTTAAAGGATATAGACACCTTCAGGGTCATTTTTTTTCCTAAATACATGTATTTCTTGGGCTAAAAAATAATATTTGCAACTGTTTTTCATTAAAAAAAATAAAAAAAACTGTAGAAGGCATAAAACTGTCTGCACTTTTTATCCATTGACTCTACACAATGGATTGATGAAAAATGGATGAAATATGGCTGGAAATCTGAAGTACAAAGGATGTCTTATTTTTCTTTTTTTATCCATGTTAACGGATATCCATGAATGGAGTTGCTCTGAGACACACAGTTCCATTTGTATCTATACAGATTAATTAAACTCTATTGAGTCAGTGTGCTGTCCAATGAGAGCATATAGATGTGTGCAATAGATGTGTGAATGTAGCCTTATTTGCCCTCAATACACAATGGATGAATCTCATGCAAACGTTTTTTTAAAAAACTATCTCCCAACTCCTACAACGCTCCTGAATTTTGTGCCAGAGAGCCGCTGTCAGATGCCACTGGGGGAGGCTCAAAATACAAAAGGTTCGGCAGTTCGAAATTGGACATGGTGGATCCATCTCTCTCCTTTTAATCTTCTGCGGGAGAAGATTTTCAAGACCTCCAGGCACATTAGATTGTCTGCCGACCTGCTGATTTCTACAGATTCGGCCAACTTCAGTTTAATGCATGTGGGGGGCCTTTAACTTTTTTAATATCTTTTTTTCAGCTGTTTTATGTCCATGAACTGCATTAAAGGAGAACTGAATCTTGATATAATCATAAATCAATTTTTAGGAGTTTAGAGGAGACTGAAGATTAAGGATGCTTTCACATTGTATTTGTGGGTCCCATTAGGGCATACATCCAAATTACGTGAAAGTGCCCTTACAGACACTTTTCATAATGAGCTCACTGGTGTATTCTTAGTTAATTTAGTCTGCAGCCAGCAACAGGTCATGAAACACAGAAGTTATAGAAGACACACAGTGCAAAACTAAACCCAGTAATCATAAATTATTTTTTAAAACCAAATATATTCATTTAAATTAAATTTAGACACTAACCATATTGTCTCTAGATGAATTTTTTTCCCAAGTCCATTGATAAATGATTTGTAAACACAGCGGTCTGTGGGCCTAAGATTTATGAGTATGTAGGAAAGAACTTGTTTGATGATGACCATAACAGTAGACTAACATTGGCCAAACCCACTTATATCACTTGTTTAGTTGACAGTCTAATGTGGATGGGGGCCCCTGACAATTGTCAGTAAAGTTAAGGAACCGGCAAGCCTGATTTCAGACTTCCAATTCATTTGTTCTCCCGGAAATAAGCCACCGCCAGGCATTGATGGTGGCTCTCTCATGAAGAAGACATGAGCTAGTCCTGCGTATTGGAGAGCAATTAGAGATGGCTGCCAACCAAATGATGGTTCGTCCAGTAGTCATCTGTGTATGGCAGATTTAAGAAGTTGTTCTGATCGTGACAACCTCTGATGTGACATATTGGAAGGGTCACATTAGTGAGGATTGGGGCACTGTGGATGAGAGATTTCCAAGAGAGCCTTATTTGGTATTCCAATACTTCAACCTCTGCCTTCGGGGGTGGGTTCAATTGTTCCCTTTAGAAATATGTGGGCATCTTGAGGCGAAATCCTCATGTTCCAGAAGCTCTATATATGTAGACATAGCAGCGCACACATGCTTTTCTACAAGCTATTGGCTGCTTAGAGATATTTCATTTTGGTGACACTCTTCTCTCACATTGATTTCTGCACCCACACATTCTCCTCCTTTGTTTGGCTTTCTATTTTCCTTCCCTTTCTTGCTCACTGTCTGAGCGAAGCCTCATAATCTCCCCATTGCTAGCAGCTTTTATTTCCCCATATACTTGTCCTTTGGTCAGGGCAATGAGCAAGACCGTATGGATTAGCTGGGTCACATTAGCATAGTCTGCTTGCGATAGAGGTGTTTCTGTATCTAGGAGAGGGAGGATAGCCTGAGCCTGAGGATGTGTGATCAGTGGATTTGCATACTGCTCAGCTCATGGCTGTTGTATTAATTCCACTCCAGCTCTCCTGCCTCTGCCACACTAAAGATTTAGCATTGTGTCATTAACTCTTACATACAAAAGAGATGCTATATGTATCCCAAAGCATCCAGCCGCTTCCTTATTTGTCAGGCTCAGTCTGCGGGAGGTTGCCATATCTGTGTCTGAGGGCACCGCTCAACTGCAGTTCCATGTTCGAAAAGAAGGTAGTTGCAGGGAACCAGATCAGTTGCGGCTGAGGTTACATAACATGAACCAAATTTACATGTCATGCGAAAAAAAGTTTATTTAAGAATTATCTGTACTAAGTAAAAAACTTGGAGAATTTGAGAATTATCTATTGCTAAGTGCTAAGGTACAAGTTGGGGCTAATGCTTTGTGAGCAAGTATAGGAAGATTCTCCTGTATATGGCAGCACCATCAAAAAGTTGGGTTTACACAGGTAGATTTCTGCTCGTAACGCTCGCTGATCAACAACATAAGTAATCCGGCACTTGTTTAAGGCTTTACATAGGCCCTTACCAACACAAACTGTAAAGGTACCAAACGGTCCTTGTTTTGAGGGATGTGCTTCTGACAGCAATGAATTTGGGGCCCCCATAATGGATCCAGTCAGTTAGTGACTGGGCATTTTGGAAGTTCATCAGCAAATCAGTTTTATGCTAACGTGATAGTAATTGGGAATATGCTTTCTTAAAATCCAGTGTATTAGTGCTTTTAATTAGAACATATCCACTACATTTGTCATATCTGATTTGTCTTATATACAGGATGAACCTCTTTATCAATGGTAGTAATAATACTACAGGGTTATAAGAATAGAGGGTGCAGAAGTGGCAGTCACATAATTGCCAATATTTACGGTTACCTTTCAGTCCAGTACCCAAATCCAGCTCCTCCTGGGAATGCCCCTTATCTTTCCTGCTCCCACATTTTTTGGCAGAGTCTACATCAATCCAGCCCCTTTTAAGCCCAAAAGGCCCAGGGAAACTGGGATAGTTCACAACTTTTATGTCACACCTGGTACCTAGCTCTTGAGAAAGCCCATAACTTATCAAGGCGCCAGTCAATATGTGAAATGGTACATAATAAAGGGGGGGCATCTGTTACGGCTTTTGTGTTACGCGTAGGAGTCAGGGCCTAACTTGAAGCTCAAAGGCCCCAATATGACCCCCAATTATCATCGGTCTATGTGAGTATTAGTTTTCTAATGTGGCCCAAAGTGACCATTTGGACCCCTTAAGCTCCGGGACCCGGGTCAAACTGCAACCCCTGCATCTATTCTAGTTATGCTCCTGCTAGGAGCTTCAAGTTACAGCATGTCTGTAGAAGTGGTGACCCAGGAGCAAGAATACCAGAACTAGATCATTGGGAAGACATCCTGCCATAAGCAGATGTTTAACACCAATAATGGTGGTATCAGATTTTTCCCTCCTGAGATTTTACCAAATATCTGCAGTAAATTTCACATGTGATACCTGCAGAAAAAAAAGCACTCTAAAAAAAAACACTTTGCTTTTTACTGAAAATCATCACTTTTGGAGGAATTTATCAAGACTGGAGTTACATGCAGCAGTCTTGATAAACTGAAATCATCCTGGAGCTAGGAGCACCAAATTCATTAAGAAGTGCACACCTCCTAATAACTTTGGCACATTTTTCAGGCTGACCATGCATCAGAGAATTAAATCTCCACCAGCTATGAACTAGTGCAGATTTTAGCTACAAGTTTTGAAAGTTTTCTGGTGTACATTAAAGTAAATTTGTCACATAGGGTGTGGTTGTGACCCATTTTACTATGCCCCATCCACTATTTAGAAAAGTGCAAAACGGAAAAACATGTAAAATTTGTATGCAGAATGATTTGCCTTGTTGCGGGTAACTCTGCCTATTCTTTATATACGGTAATCACTTGGAAAAGTGCTGAATATTTGTTCTGTATGCTAAGTTGAATCTCCATTTGTTTCCAGTTTCCTTGCACGGTTTCCTTTCCTAAGTAACAGACTTCACTTATCTCAAGTTCTCCATTTAGTTTTCTTGATTGTTAGCAGTAAATGCAGTGATTTTAATAAATATGAAATGCAAATAATACACTTTGATGTTTATGCATTGTATGTGGTTTACTCCAATGACTTTAACCCCTTAGTGATAGAGCCATTTTGCAGCTTAATGACAGGGCCAATTTTTACAATTCTGACCACTGTCACTTTATGAGGTTATAACTCTGGAACGCTTTAACGAATCCCGCTGATTCTGAGATTGTTTTTTCGTGACATATTGTACTTCACGTTAGTGGTAAAATTTCTTTGATATGACTTGTGTTTATTTATATAAAAAACGGAAATATGGCGAAAATTTTGAAAATTTAACAATTTTCAAACTTTAAATTTTTATGCCCTTAAATCAGAGAGATATGTCACACAAATTTCTTAATAAATAACATTTCCCACATGTCTACTTTACATCAGCACAATTTTGGGACCAAAATTTTTTTTTGTTACGAAGTTATAAGGGTTAAAAGTTGACCAGCGATTTCTCATTTTTACAACACCATTTTTATTTTAGGGACCACCTCACATTTGAAGTCACTTTGAGGGGTCTATATGATAGAAAATAGCCAAAAGTGACACCATTCTAAAAACTGCACCCCTCAAGGTGTTCAAAACCACATTCAAGAAGTTTATTAACCCTTTACGTGCTTCACAGGAACTGAAGTAATGTGGAAGGAAAAAATTAACATTTAACTTTTTTTGCAAAAACTTTACTTCGGAACCTATTTTTTTATTTTCACAACTGTTAAAAGAAAAAATGAACCACAAAATCTGTTGTGCAATTTCTCCTGATTAAGCCAATACCCCATATGTGGGGGTAAACCACTGTTTGGGTGCAAGGCAGAGCTTGCAAGGGAAGGAGCGCCGTTTGACTTTTTCAGCGCAGAATTGGCTGGACGTCATGTCATGTTTGTAGAGGTCCTGATGTGTCTAAACAGTGGAAACCCCCCACAAGTGACCCCATTTTGGAAATTAGACCCCCTAAGGAACTTATCTAGATGTGTGGTGAGCACTTTGAACCTCCAAGTGCTTCACAGAAGTTTATAACATAGAACCATGAAAATAAAAAATCATATTTTTTTCACAAAAACTATCTCTTCACCCCAATTTTTATTTTCCCAAGGGTAACAAGACCCCAAAAGTTTTTGTGCAATTTGTCCTGAGCATGCCGATACCCCATATGTGGGGGTAAACCACTGTTTGGGCGCACGGCAGGGCTTGGAAGTGAAGGAGCGCCGTTTGACTGTTTCAAACCAAAATTGGCTGGAATTGAAATTGGACGCCATGTCGCGTTTGGAGAGCCCCTGATACGCCTAAACAGTCGAAACCCCCCACAAATCACACCATTTTGGAAACTAGACCACTTAAGGAACTTATCTAGATATGTGGTGAGCACTTTGAACCCCCAAATGCTTCACAGAAATTAATAAACGTAGAGCCGTGAAAATAAAAAATCATTTTTTTCCTCAAAAATGATTCTTTAGCCCGCTATTTTTTTTATTTTCCCAAGGGTAACAGGAGAAATTGGACCCAAAAAGTTGTTGTGCAATTTTTCCTGAGTACGCTGATACCCCATATGTGGGGTGAAACCACTGTTTGGGCGCATGTGAGTGCTTGGAAGGAAGGAGCGCCATTTTGTAATGCAGACTTTGATGGAATGTTCTGCGGGCGTCATGTTGTGTTTGCAGAGCCCTTGATGTACCTAAACAGTAGAAACCCCCTGCAAGTGACACCATTTTGGAAACTAGACCCCCCAAGGAGCTTATCTAGATGTGTGGTGAGCACTTTGAACCCCCAAGTGCTTCACAGAAATTTATAAACGCAGAGCCGTGAAAATGAAAAATCATTTTTTTTCTCAAAAATGTTTTTTTAGCCAGCTATTTTTTATTTTCCCAAGGGTAACAGGAGAAATTAGAACCCCAAAATTGGTGTGCAATTTGTCATGAGTACGCTGATACCCCATATGTTGGGGTAAACCACTGTTTGGGCGCACGGCAGGGCTCGGAAGGGAGGGAGCGACATTTGACTTTTTGAAAGCCACGTCGTGTTTGGAGACCCCCTGATGTGTCTAAACAGTGGAAACCCCCCACAAGTGACCCCATTTTGGAAACTAGACCCCTTAAGGAACTTATCTAGATGTGTGGTGAGCACTTTGAACCCCCAAGTGTTTCACAGAAATTTATAAACGCAGAGCTGTGAAAATAAAAAATCATTTTTTTTCTCAAAAATGATTGTTTTAGCCAGCTATTTTTTATTTTCCCAAGGGTAACAGGAGAAATTAGAACCCCAAAATTGGTGTGCAATTTGTCCTGAGTATGCTGATACCCCATATGTTGGGGTAAACCACTGTTTGGGCGCACGGCAGGGCTCGGAAGGGAGGGAGCGACATTTGACTTTTTGAAAGCCACGTCGTGTTTGGAGACCCCCTGATGTGTCTAAACAGTGGAAACTCCCCACAAGTGACCCCATTTTGGAAACTAGACCCCTTAAGGAACTTATCTAGATGTGTGGTGAGCACTTTGAACCCCTAAGTGTTTCACAGAAATTTATAAACGCAGAGCTGTGAAAATAAAAAATCATTTTTTTTCTCAAAAATGATTTTTTTAGCCAGCTATTTTTTATTTTCCCAAGGGTAACAGGAGAAATTAGAACCCCAAAATTGGTGTGCAATTTGTCCTGAGTACGCTGATGCCACATATGTTGGGGTAAACCACTGTTTGGGCGCACGGCAGGGCTCGGAAGGGAGGGAGCGCCATTTGACTTTTTGAACGCCACGTCGTGTTTGGAGATCCCCTGATGTGCCTAAATAGTGGAAATCCCTCAATTCTAGCTCCAACCCTAACCCCAACACACCCCTAACCCTAATCCCAACCCTAATCCTAACCTAAATCCCAACCCTAATTCCAACCCTAATTGTAACCCTAACCTTAATTGTAACCCTAACTCTAATTGTAACCCTAACCCTAATTTTAACCCTAACCCTAATTGTAACCCTAACCCTAATAACCCTAATTATAACCCTAACCCTAAGGCTAGGTTCATTTTGCGTTTTACCAGCCCGTTCAACACATAGCGTTGACGGGCTGGTAACGGTATAGCATAACGCGATCGCGTTATGCTATACCCGCTAGCGCAGAGGAATCAACAGATGATTCATCTGCGCTAGCAGTGACGGAGCCCAGACGCTGCAGCCCGCGTCCGAGGCTCCGTCACTGAATGATGGCACGTCGCAAACGCATGCCGCTTTACGGCATGTGTCGCGATGCACCCTCAAATGGGGGTGAATGGCAGCGTTAACGGACTACGTTACACCGCGTTATACCGCGGTGTAGCGCAGTCCGTCTAACGGACTGCCATAACGCAGTATGAACCCAGCTTAACCCTAACGCTAATTATAACCCTAATGCTAACCCTAACCCTAATGCTAACCCTAACCCTAATTATAACCCTAACCCTAACAGAAAAATGAAAATAAATATAATTTCTATTTTTTATTATATGTCCCTAACTAAGGGGGTGATAAATGGGGGGGTTATGTACTGTTTTTTTTATTTTGATCACTGTGATAGTTTATCACAGTGATCAAAATGCACTTTTATGAGAATGAATGAAAAAATTTTTGAATCTGCCGCCAAGCAGATCGGCGGGCGCACTGCGCATGCGCCCGCCATTTTTTTTTTGCAGGAAGAAGACGCCGGGTTCCTGGGGCCTGCGGGAGGACGGAGGACACCGGTAAGTATACGGGGGGGCGATCGGGGGACCCTCATTTTCTCCCCTCTGATGTGCGATCACATCAGAGGGGAGAGAAATCATTTTTTTTTTGCGATCGCATCTATGCTTGCATAGACGCGATCGCAACACCGGGATCGGTGAATATTTGCCCATCCCCCCCAGGACACAGCGGCACATAGCGGCGGGCGCACTGAGCATGCGCCCGCCATGTTCTTCATCGCGCCGGCCCCGGGGGACACCGGAGGGCCCTGGGGCCACATACAGGACATCGGGGGCCACATGGGGGTCCCGGGGACCCTTTTTCTCTGTCCTCTGATGTCCGATGACATCAGGGGACAGAGAAATTAAATGACACAACTTTTTTTTTTTGTTGTTGCGGTCGCCGTTATAGGGTTAATAACGGCGATCGCAACATCGGTGTCGGTAAAAACCGACCTGATTCATGTTCTCTGGGGTCTCGGCTACCCCCGGTAGCCGAGACCCCGGAGAAAATGCGCCTCTGGGGGGCGCTATTCACTTTTTCCACAGCGCCGTTACTTAACGGCGCTGTGGTTTAAGTACCCTTAATGACCGCCGTTAAAAGGCGTATCGGCGGTCATTAAGGGGTTAAAAGCTGATTCCGGCTTTTTGTTTCAATTTACAAGCTGCATATCTTAATAAAAAGATCACTGAGACCTCGTGGGATTGGTTTACTTACATTGGAAATCCATGCCGAAATGGCTGTATAATCCTGGTATTCTTATGAGCTACAGCTGGACTAATACAATTCTCAGGGGTGAACCTAGCCTCTCTGCTGCCTGAGGCGAACTGCAAAACGGCGCCCCCCCATTGTAAAATCAGTACAAATAAATCTGGTTTACTCTTACTAGCCTAACGTGACGCACATGTGAAATACATACACTTTTAGGGTATGTGCAGACGTTTCAGAATCTGCTGTGGAATTTTCCGCGCAGATTTTGCTAAATCCGCAGGTAAAATGACCTGCGTTTTACCTGCGGATTTAGTGCGGATTTGCCGCGGTTTTTGTGCGGACTTCCCCTGCGTTTTGAGACCTGCGGATTCCTATTTAGAGCAGGTCTCAAAACGCTGCGGAACTGCACAAAAGAAGTGACATGCTGCGGATTTAAATCCGCACCAAATGCACGTGGAAAAATCCGCAGCATGTGCACTGCGTTTTTTTATTTCCATTGAATATAATGGTACTGTACATCACTTGCAGTTCTGCTGCGGAGCTGCAGCGGCAAATCCGCTGCGGATACGCAGCAGATTCCCCAACGTGTGCACAGACCCTTAAATAGGAATATGCTTGAAACATCGATTTTTATATTTGTTAAAGTTCTCTATAAGTAGTACACCTTGTAAACACATGGCTCCACTCTGTAAACCTTGTACACATGCGGCTTTGCACCATACACACGCGGCTCTGCTCCGCTCCGTACACACACGGCTCAAGCACGGAGCCCTGCGTGTACGGAGCTGAGCGGCTCCGCTCCGTACACCTCGTACACACACGGCTCCGCTCCGAACACCTCGTACACACGGCCCCGCTCCGTACACTTCGTACACACACGGCTCCGCTCCGTATACCTCGTACACACATGGCTCCGCTCCGTACACCTCGTACACACACGGCTCCGCTCTGTACACCTCGTACACATACGGCTCTGCTCCGTACACCTCATACACATACGGCTCCGCTCCGTACACCTCTTACACACACGGCTCCGCTCCGTACATTTCGTACACACACGGCTCCGCTCCGTACACTTCGTACACACACGGCTCCGCTCCGTAAACTTCGTACACACACGGCTCCGCTTCGTACACCTCATACACACACGGCTCCGCTCCGTACACCTCGTACACACACAGCTCTGCTACATCCACACTGTAAACCCCTCCTGATCCCACACATAAATTTACCTTCATCCAGCACCATGACGACCAGAACAGCAGACCTGCACGCAGAGAGCCTGACCATGTGACCCCTGACTCCTCCCCCTCCTGTGACCTCATCACAGGTCCTGCTGGCACATAAGATGACAGCACAGCAATGGGACTCCTGGCTGCGAGAAGCTAAAGTGGAAAGGTGGGAGGGCAGGAAGGGGTGCATGGGGGGCGTGGCTGCTTCTCACTGTGGGACACATAGCACAGTGCACAGGAGTGTAAGACTCAGCAGGGATTAAGGAGAGCTGGCACCACACCACGTGTTCTGAGTTGCGCTCTACGCCCCCTAGCTGCCGCCGCCTGATACAGAAGGCTCAACTCGCCTCATTATAGGTGCGCCACTGACAATTCTCATTTTAATATCAGACAAGAAAACAAAGGATTATGCAGTCAATTGGTTATGGATTTAAAAAGTAAGTGCACCATCAAAAGCAGAGGTGTAACCACAATAGATGCAGATGTAGTAGTGGTGGAGCTGATGGTTTGCTCTCTGACACTCTAAGAGGTTAAATGTATTTTGTTCAGTACAGGACAGGAGTGTGAAGTGTCAGCAGTAGCCTCACGTAATAGGCTCATAGGGTCAATGTGGGCCTAATACTCAGGGCAGTTTATTGCCAAAAATACCCTTTTGTGTGATTCCGTCTGCTAGCCTGTGGAACTCCAAGATGGACATCGGGGCCTTTGGGCGGACTCAGCGTTTAAGGATATAGGGAAAGATGGACTCAGACTCTATGAAGTGGGAGATGTTGCAATCCAGGTGTACTGCTAGTGGTGGAGATGACTTCCTAGTGCTAATGAAGATGGCAAAAGGGACACTCTACCTGTACTGAGAATCAGGGCTGAAGTTGTGTCCGTTACCTGTGGGAAAGACGAAAACCCATTGAGCCTTGTGCTATATGGCTGATTGTAAAGACTGCGAACTGTCCAGTAAAAGTTTGATTGTTTTTACGAATCCTGTGTCCCCTGGATTGATTGCTGCCAAAGTTCCAGAAAAGGAAAACCTGGAGCCAGTGGAGGTCTGCAGGCCAGAAGTAAGCGTGATGTATCCCACATAGAGCAGCAAACAGGGACGGGGACGCATATTGTTTCTAGAGTGCCAGAGTGAGTGTGATCAGCAGCTCGCCCATAACTACATCGCTTGGGCATTTTACACAGGCGTTGCTATCGCACCCAAGTCCTGGAGCCTAAGGGGCCCAAAAATTCTCTTTGACCTATATGAAAAGACCAGTACTACTAAAAACGTGCAATAACTTAGTGAACCATTGGAGCTTTTGCATTGGGGCCCATGAGCGTCAAGTTATTCCACTGATCATCAGCTCTGAGAGCTCTACTTGATAATCTAAATAGCTTGTGCTGTGAAATCTGGTGGCAGATCTAGTCTATATGCTGAATTTTGATTTTGTAGAATTTTTTTTCAACCATACACCCACTGACTTGCAGCTTTTTGCTCTTGCACATTGAGGTTATGTTCGCATGGTGTTTTTTTTAATAAACCAAACACTTGAGATTTTCAACTGCAAATAAAATCAGTGACGAATAAAAAAGCCATAAAAATCAGACATAAGGAGGCAGCACTGGACACATGAGGAACAGAGTGGAATAGCAGAGGACGAGATGTTGTTATAAGAAGGAGGCAAATCCCTGTGATTCATTTAATCCATAAGGGGACATACGGTAGTCCCCAATATGGTAATCCATCGACACTCCTTCTGCGCTAAAAGCTTTTTAATATCTCCACCTCTGATTCCAATCCAATTCCAGATTCCAATGTCCCCTTATGGATTAAATGAATTATGTCTGATTTTTATGGCTTTTTTATTCGTCACTGATTTTATTTGCGTTCTTATTATTCATTATTTGTTCTTCCATGTCTTTGTTTCAGTTTAGTAAATATACTGTATATTCATCCATCTGACCTTTGGATATGAATGAAATGGATTTCTACAGATATGGCTCCAATTATTTGTCTTCTTCACAATCTACTTGGATATTTTAAGAGCAGAATTGAAGATGATATTTCAGCTAACATTGTTTGGACTTTTTGGGGCTTACTGTCTTTGTATATATGTGATATATGGCGTCATTATTGTTTTTATGATGTTGTCCAGTACACGTGACTATTTATGATTGGGCTTATTTGTGCCATTCCATACTGATTAGCGATGTCTTATATAGCATATTTGTTTACTGTCATTTTGTTTTTATGTTTATGTTTATTAATGCTATATATATTAGCTGATGCATTATATTATTCTTATATATATATCTGGTAGAGCAGAGAGCCGGTTATCTTTGAATGGGAGCGTCTGTGCCTGCACGCTGATTGCGTGTTATGCGTCCTCCTGTCTATTTGTTGTGCCGGGTCTCTGTGGTAACGGCAAGGCGCCTGCCGTTCTGCAGGACCCGACACATCTGACGGGGGTGATGTTTGATTACGGCGGTTTTGCGCAGCAGAGCGCAGGCGTTGATATTCTACCACACATTGGCTCAGGTCAGACCATGTGACCGTAGATTACCGGTATATATACATTGACATGGATCTAGTTAGCCACGCCCCTTGAAGAAGGAAATACAAACCGAAACATGCGTTAGGGAATTGGACTTTAGTCCTACACGGTTCTATTTCATAGGTAATTACTGCGCTTTATGTTCTATCTTTACTGTGGCATCTTACTAACTATATTGTGTGGATATTGTAGTCATTTAACTTAGGCATACTACCTGGTATCGGCCATGATGGAGGACTTTGTCCCCATGTGGTCAGGCTTACAGCTTTCCAGGCATTCTGTCATTTCTATATAGATGCAACACATGCAGCAGTTTGTCCTTATGTATACTTTTGGCCGTGTGGACTTTTAGTCCATGTCTATTTTTGGATATTGTCATGTTAAACCATTATTGACTATTATAGCATTTACACGTCTGTCATTATATGTTGTTTTGTTATGCTTATACCTACTTAGGTGTTTTTTTGAATAAAGTATACATTTTCTATATTCATAGCACGGACTCTATGTTGTTTTCTTCTTTGTATATCAAAAACTCAGTGGGAACCTAACCTTAGAGTGTGTTCACACATGAGGGTTTTGAAGCGGATTTTCTGTAAAATCCACATTAAAGAGTTCTCAAAAAACGTTTGAAGCGGTTTTGGATGTGGATTTGCTTCAAAATCGAACAAGCAAAACTTAGGGTAACCATATCCTTAGAGGTAAATCTGTCAAACTTTTGTTACACAATCTAGAAGGAATGCATAATTGTAGATCCTTTTTTTTCCAGCTTAATCCCAGCGGCACTGGCTTTTTTGGATTAACAGCAAGGAATGCAAACATTTTTTAATGGTCTCTTGTACCAGTGCAGTCAGTGTCAGCCTGGGTTCAAGGGCCCATCAGTACATGAACTCCAGGACCCCACTTTTCCACTACTTGCAAATATGGCTTTATCCTCTTCACAAAAATTCTATAGCAAAAATTGAGTAGTTTTTTTAGATTTATAAGATGTTGCCTTTGTATTGGTGAAACAACTTATTGGACAGGGACTGCCATATAAGAGGTAGTTAACACTCTTTTCGTGTGGGACCAACAAGGATTTTCCTGTTCTCCTGTGGGCCAGTCCAAGCCCAATGTGATAGCACCTTATTTAATTGCACCCATCGCAGCTTTTATTGCCTAAATGGAATGAGAGAAGGTTAGACAATCTTACAGCTGAACTCATATATTCTGCTCTTCTTTAATTCTCGAGTGCTTGCTTATTTCATGTATTCTGGCATCTTGAGCTCCTTTTAGTCTAATAATTACTTACTTTAAGATACCTTTCCGCCCCTTTTAGTTGCTGCTTGCCGTAGAGAGCCGAAAGATGTTCATTTACACATTGACATGTTAATGCTCTTGTGCTTCACATTAGATCACTCAGTTTTGTAACAAGCCAAGGACGCCTCAATATGCCACTTGCCTACCAAATGAGTTCCCCATAATTAGCATTGTATGCCGCACCAGAGCGAGATGTTTTGGGGAATGGTTCATTCTCGCAGCCATTTGTCTATGATGTTACTTGTTTGGAGCTTCTACTTTACAGGGACAATGTAACACCGTTGTTAAGCGCTAGCAGCTTAATTTGTTGCCATTTCGAAATGGAATAAATTAAAATTTCTTTAGATTCATCGGAGCGATAGTGTCAAAGCCAGGGCTGCATCTTGAAAACTTGTGATTTCAGTTACAATTTTGTAGTGATAGGAACTAATCTATACCTTCCAAGTAATAAAATGCAATAAAGGAACAGTGTAACATTTATTTTTTATTAATCCTCTATATATATCAGCTGTGCCACCTGAATTCATGAATGTTAATGACTTCTATTACATTGTTTCCTAATGTTAAAAATAAATGGCATCATCCAAAAAAGGCAGCAGATCCCCCCTTTTTCACTAATCTCTTGTGCTTGGGGGTTTTTCCCCATGGATTTCAAATCGATTTGGCACAGTTTTTCAATGAAACCCTTTT